>JAJHSJ010000007.1:64052478-64617026 GCA_021015155.1 Magnolia officinalis | reverse complement strand
TGATCGCATACTGGATGGATGTAGAATCGGGTGCGATTAGGACAATCCCTGCTCCAACACGTTTGGCATTAGACGACCCGTCCACATAAAGAACCCACCTCGGTTCTAATGTCGCCTTTTGATCGTTCGAGGGAACAGGTGAAGGAGTCGTCTCGACTTCGATACTGATCTCTTCTTCGCTCGGAATTGTGAATTCTACAATGAAGTCAGCCACGGCTTGACATTTAATTGTTGTTCTCAGACGAAACTGGATGTCGAACTCACCAAGTTCGATGGCCCACTTGGTTAGTCGACCTAAAACTTCGGGCCTTTGGAGAACTTGTTTGAGAGGAGAATCGGTCAACACCACGATGGAATGAGCTTGAAAGTAAGGGCGTAACCTCTGAGCTAAGATGATGAGGCTGAGCGCTAGCTTCTCCAGAGGCGAATATCTTGTCTCGGTGGGCACCATGGTTTTACTCACATAATAGACGGGGTGTTGTTTGCCTCCCACCTCTCTAATTAGGGTCGAGCTGACGGCTGAGGTCGATACTGCAAGATACAGGAACGAGGGCTCACCTTCTTCAGGTTTGGACAGTATGGGTGGTGAGCCCAAGTACTATTTTAGTTGCTGGAATGCTTGTTCGCATTCTAACGTCCATTCTGCCTTCTTACGACCCTTCAACTATTGAAAGAAGGGGAAGCATTTATCTGTGGCTCTGGATATGAAACGTCCGAGTGCGGTTACTCATCCAGTGAGACATTGTATTTCCTTGACAGTCCAAGGCGAACTCATGTCGAGGAGTGCTCTGATTTTATTGGGGTTTGCCTCAATGCCTCTCTGACTAACCTGAAACCCGAGGAATTTATCTGGGCCAACCCCGAAGGCACACTTCGCGGGATTCAACTTCATCTGATATTCTAGGAGGATGGTGAAAGTTCTCCGAGGCCTGTTAGGTGGTTGGATGCCTTGACTCTTTTCATAAGCTTATCATCGACATATACTTCCATTGTTTGTCTGATCTGTCTGGCGAACATTTGGTTCATCAATCTCTGATACGTGGCCCCCGCATTTTTTAAGTCAAACAGCATGACCCGGTAACAATAGAGCCCCTTGTTCGTGACAAAAGTAGTCTTCTGCCTGTCTGGAGGATACATTGTGATCTGATTGTACCTGGAGTATGCATCTAGGAAAGAAAGTAATTTGTGCCCCGCTGTGCTATCCACCAGTTGATCGATCTGAGGTAATGGGAAGCTATCTTTTGGGCACACCTTGTTTAGGTCCAAGTAGTCTACACAGACCTGCCATTTTCTGTTGGCTTACTTGACTATGACCACATTTGCAATCCAATCTGGATAATGTACTTCCTCTATGAAGCCGACATCGAGTAGAATGGAGACTTCGTCGGCTATGGCTTCGTATCTCTCAACATCGAATGGTCTCCTCTTTTTCTTGATGGGTCTGTGATCCGAGTCTATATTCAGCCTGTAAACCATGACATCCGGGGGGATTCAGGGCATTTCTTCGTATGACCACCCGAAGTGCTGTCGTAGGAAGGTTAACATCTCAGACTGCTGCTCAGGATTCAATGAAGCTCCGAGCTAAACAGTCCTGCTCGGGTCTGCCCCGTCGAGCGGTACTTTTTCCAGGTCTTCCATGGATGAACCCTCCGCAAGGCCTCTAGGGTCTAACATGTTGACAGCGAGTGCTTGCTTCACCGACCCTTTCTTGACTGTTACAGCATAACATCTCCAAGCTTCGCGCTGGTCACCTCGGCGGTAACCTATCCCGCCCTCGACGGAAAATTTCATCATCAAATGGTAGGTGGAGATGATTGCCCTCATAGCATTGAGAGAAGGTCTGCCCAGGATGATGTTATGTACCGATGGCACGTTGATAACAAGGAAGTCCACCATGAGGGTGACTTGATGTTGTCCTTCTCCCACAGTCACAGGGAGGGAGATGACTCCCTCGGAGATCACCCTTTCTCAGGCAAAGTCGTGCAGGGGGCTCTTCACAGGTCTGAGGTGTGACCTCGAAACCCCCATTCTTTCGAAAGCCTCAGAGTAGATTACATCTACTGAGCTCCCGGTGTCGACCAGGATGCGGTACACCTTATGGTTAACTATAGTCATAATAACTACTAGAACGTCGTCGTGCGGATGCTGGATCCTGGGCGCATCATCTTCTGAGAAAGTCATGCTGAACTGATTGACCTGGAGTTCTTTATTCGGCCACTCGGTTAGGTGGATGTAGTGTTTTGGATCCAACTTCCGCAAGTGGGCTTTCCAAGCCCTGTTCGAATCCCCTCCCCTAGACGAGCCTCCGAAGATGGTACGGATTTCGGCTGGCTCTTCTGTGACATTATTCGACTGATTTTGCTCCCGTTCTCGTTCTTCTTTCTAAGCGGTTCTTTCTTCCTTGGTGTATAGGCGTAGATGTCCCTTTCAAATAAGGGTTTCGATCTCATCTTTGAGATCTACACAGTCGGCCGTGGTCTCGGTGAAAATGGCAATACTTATGCTTGTCTCGGTGATCTGGGTCAGCCCTCATACAAACAGCCAATTCAGCAGCTTTTCTCCTCGGATGTCCAATAAAATCTGTTCGATGGATGTGTTAATGAGGGTGTAGGATCGAAATTTTCCCTCCGACCTTCTACTCGGGCTACGGTCGCGAGGGGCGCGGTCATCGGGCCCTTTGCTGGTCGGTTGGGATTCATCGTTCCTAGGCCTCTTCCCTTTACCATTCGGCTCTGCCACTTGGACATTCTTATGGGCATTAGAAAATCCCTCTGCGTTAGTATACTTTTGAACTCTGGTGGGTTCTTTCTAATGGAGAAAGTGAACTTTCTTTCTTTTAGACCGCTGAATACGGCAGCGGGTGCCATCTTGTCGTCGTAATCTTCTACTAGTAATGCTTTCTCATTGAAGCGAGTAATGTAGTCTTTCAACGACTCCTTTGGCTCTTGCTTGATGGCAAACAAGTGAGTATTGGGCTTGCGGCTTCTCTTACCGCTTATGAATTGGGTAAGGAATAGTCGACTTAACTCTGCGAAGGAACTGATGGAATTAGGTTTGAGCTGCCAGTACCAACTCCAAGTGGATCCTGTAAGGGTGATCGAAAATCCCCTGCACATCATTGCATCCGTTGCCGTCTGGATTTGCATCCACGAACGGTAAGCCTCCACATGCTCGGATGGGTCACCAGTGACATAGTACTGAATGACGGGAGGTATCGAAAACTTCTGGGGCATCACCTCACCATGATAGTAGAGGTGAAAGGAGGCTCGGTCTCTTCCATCATTGCTTGAACAGCCGTGGGAACCAACGATGACGGTTGCTTCTTTTCTAATGTCTGGATCTTATTGCTGAGTTCCGCAAACCATGCTTCCCAATGATCTTTATTCTCAGCTACTATCTCCTGGGTGTTTTCTATTTCTGTAGTCCTCATTCCCCTCCTCCGTTCCAGCTCGTAACAGAGATCCATTGGCGTCAGGGCCAAGTTGACCGAGGCATTCGTCGGAGCTCGAGTAGCGGTATTCCGAGTCGGGACTCGGATTTGGGTCAGGGGAGGATTTTGAACTGAGGCTGGCACCCGGAGGGGTTGACGCGGGGTCCCCTCAGGTCTCGTACTCCTCGGTTCGGAATGACCCTCCACAACCGGACCAACCGGCTCAGGAACTAGGTTTTCTTGAACGAGATGAGGTTGCGGCTCCTGTCGTTGTTGCTTCATTTGGTCGATCTCATCGCGCAAGGCTTGTATTTCACTTTGCATTGCGCGATACTTGCTCGCCCTATTACGCAAATGCTTGGAAGGCCCTGGGGCCGATTCGGCGTGAAGTAAGGAAGAAGAACGAGTCTGCTCTGGTTCCACAGCTACCACTTTCTTCTTTCCTCTCGCCATTATGCTAAAAAACTGGAACCTGACCTTTTGTATCAGATTCCCATAGACGGCGCCAAAAATGTTGATGACAAAATCTGGATCACCCTTAGCTCCGTGCAGCGTGCCTCTGGTGGACCCTGGTCCTGCACAAAGGATTAGCAAAGGAGACCCTGGCTAAGCCGGGGGACCCTCCAATGCCTAAGTCAGGTCAAGGGAACCTGGGTTTAAGTTGAAAGGTAGAGGGAGAGTGCAAGATGTTGCGTAGCTGTAGCAATTGAGTCTCATTGTATTTATACTTGAACATCGGATGATCTGGGTCCGTTATTCTCAACACGATTTACTAAATCAGCGGGATACTAAGATCATGGAGATATGGCCCGTAATTCAGAGATCGTGTAACATATCATGCGTATCTGTGGGCGAGACAGTCGGTTATGTCCTCTTAAGGTAGTTTCTTAGTTTGGCACATGATGCACCCACATTCCGCCCTGGCCTTGGCTCGGGACATCTTTCTTCGGACGAAGATGAAGATGAAGATGAGGACGAGGACGACGCCTCGGCTCAGCCAACTTAGAATTATAGTCCCCGACTCGGATGACCTTCTTCTGATGAAGATGAGGATGAGGACAAGGCCTCAGCTCAAATGAAAATGAGGACGAGAGTGAGACCTCGGTTCAGATGGCTTTCTTTGGATGAAGATGAGGATGAGGACGAGCCCAACTCAACCAACCTTCTTCGGATGAAGATGAGGATGAGGACGAGGACGAGGACGATTACTCAGCTCAACCAACTTAGAATTATAGTCCAGAGGTCCGCTCGCGCCCTACTTGATGCTTTTCCTGCACTTCGGGGTAGGGGCACTGCTATGACTCAAGAGTGAATCCTTGTGTATCACCTCGGAAGTTTGCATCTGATTGGGTTAGTATGATGTTGGCCCTCGAATCTTCGAGAGCTCGGATCTTGCCATAACAGTAAAGATTTTTAAATCAAAGAGACGCTAGCAACATGAGCCATCCAACTGTGGTGGACCCACATGCTTGGCTGAACAGGGAAAGTCATTAATTATGGTCACCGATTGCGTCCTACCCTTGCCTGTCTCCAGCCTCAAACGGGCAGTTCTGTGGGCGAGCCCACCGTGATATATTTGTACATCCAAGGGTCTATCCCTTCTCCTAGATCATTTTAAGGCATAAAAACAAAAATGGGCAGATCCAACTATTAAACGGACAACGCCACAGACGACTCTTGCATTTAATACAACTGACATTGAATGCTTTTGTGCATTTATTGTAACCACTGACATTTAATGCTTTTGTGTATTTAATGTAACCAAGCTTACGATTTTGTGTGGTCTTCTTGAACGTTGAATTTGTCTCATTTTTATGTCCATGACTCAAAATGATATATACGAGAAAAGAAATTGATAGCTTAGATGAACAGATACATTAATTATTATTAGTATATGTCTATCTCATTTAATGCCTGCCCACGGAACTGCCCGTTTAGGGCTAGAGAAGGGCCGGGGGTAGGACTCAATCTGAGTCCATTAATTATACATTAGTATGTCTTGAAATCGATTGTGTACCAAGTTTTTTTTTTTTTTTTTTTTTTTTTTTTTTTTTTTTTTTTTGGGTTAGCTTGTTAGTACACACTCATGTCATTACACACACTCCATATTAGCCACCCCCGCTAGGGATCGATACCAAGACCTCAAGTGTTGAAACGAGGTATCTCCACTCAGTCTGCCAGTTGAGATATAGATCTGGGTGTGATTGTGTACCAAGTCACTCAGTAGTTAGTATGCTATCACGGTACTGGGTAAACTCTGCTATAACAGTGGACCCCACAGAGTTTACTAAGTACGCTTAGCGTACTGAGTTACTCAGTACGCAATCCGCTTCCATATGTCCTTCCTCTCTCATTCATGACACATTATTGTGAAGTACAGTCCGCACCATACACCTGTAATGCCCCGAAATTCAAGGGCCGAGTAGGAACTCGACTCCCGAATTCTTGAGTGCCACATGTGCCCTAAAAGGCATCATATGCATATGAATGTAAAGTATCCTGTGGGTAATGGAGAATTAAACAAAGTATAAAGTAACATTAAACCCTACGGAAAATTAAGTGTTGCTAATGAAGTAAATATCTAAACGTAAATCCAAACATCCGAAATATCATCCATTAGGGACCTAGTCCCATCCATACAATAATCCCAAAAAAGACTAGGGCCCTGGCCCAATCCCACCATCACTAACCAAGCTAGAACGACCCACCAAAAGTCTGAAAGTACGTCCGCTCCTCCTCGTCATCCACGCCGGCATCCTCCAGCGCATCCTGCTCTATCACCCTACATCAATGACAGGTTCTGGTTGGTGTTTTAAAACACCGTCCCAAAGTGGGAGTGAGTAGCTAACTCAGTGGTATCATTAACAGTAAGTTACACAAATTATCATGCACAAGAGTAAATTTAGTGAACAACATACATCATAGAATCCTAGATACTCTGGTTAATGCAATGCATGATTTAATGACATGATGCATGCCTCTCAGTACCAACACTCCCTCGAGAAACAACATCTAACGATCGCGAATGACCAATACTCCCTCAGTGTGACCTCGATTGCCGAATTGTCAAAGTAAATAATGCAATGTCATGTAATTGTTATCCAAGTTGATTAATTAAGTTCATTCATCCAGCAGGTTGGGGAAACAGAAATACCCTTGTTAAAAAACAATGCCCTAATCCGATCACGCGGCTCTAATGGCCGTGGCCGTATGACTCTCGCGATCCTTAGCCCTCATGGGTTCATCAATCCCCTAGCTCTTAAAGCTCATATGAAAATAATTGGGACTTCAAAGTCCTGTTCGTGGTCACTACGGGGAGGTCATCACCCCAATGTAGGCTGACAACACGGGCATAGTGTCCCATACCACCGTCCCTGGCTCATGAGTCTTGGTGTTCATTGGTCACTACAGGGAGGCTCGTCACCCCATCGTAGGCCGACAACATAGGCATAGCTTCTCATACCACCATCCTCGGCTCATGAGTCTTGTGGGTCACAAATTATGATTAACAGTGGACGCAAGGGTCATAGGGTACCTTAGGTTCAATCAGGCATGTACAATCATGGTTATCATACAAGGATGGCCAATCTGTGGGCTAATATGCCCCCACAAGACGAACCACAGACTGTACGGCCTGAAAACGTTGTCTCATGTAGCCTGACTACGGCCGACAAGTCGCGGTTTGACTAGTAGGGCCAAACTTGCCCGTGGGCTGACCCAATGGAAAGGTTGCCCAAAAAGAGTTTTGGTTGGTTTGCCGATTCATAAAGGGGCATGTACGCAAGTGTAAAGCGTATATTCAATAATTCTAGGAACAATTCCAGTAAGAGACTAACATATTTAAGAATTTTGACAATATGAACAACAATACACTAGATTTCCACAAGTCATCCGCATGCAACAAGGCCAATCTTACATGATCAGCAACAATGGAGATCAGGTTCAACATATTTCAACAATTCAACAAAGATGGACAACCATACACCCATTCACAACAATTTAATTCACATGTGCCGACATGAATCATACAATTCAGCAAGGTAGCGGAAACCAAGCACAACAATTTCAGCAAATCAACAGGTAGACAAAACAATGCATCCAATCTACGCCTAACAATTACATGTGATGAAGTTCAAGATACCAAATCAACAATATATTTGGGGAATTTCATATGTAATTCCTAAAAGACCAACAAACCAATATTCACACCTTAGGGAGTTCTCGGGACCTAAATCCCTCTCCCAATTTTAGGGAAAACCTATGCCTATGTTCCGAATCGAGATGTTCCAAAAATTCAGCAACATGTAAGTACATACACCACTCACAGTCACTAGAATCTACACTAGCATGATAATCGGCCACCTAAAGGTACTAGTTTGCACCTTTGTCGACCGAAAGCTCTTGTGGTCGCTTTAACGGTGTCGGGTCCGCAAACTTGATGTGTCGGGGCCCTGCGTTACATGAAAATCGTGGTAAGGTGCATGCATATGGCTTGTTACTAGAGAGACAAGGATTGAAGTCCGAATCTTACCTTTGATCGGGTGTAGCTTAATCCTATGGCAATCGGGTTGGAGTTTTCGGCAATGTAGGGGTGTGGGTGCGGGGAATTTCAATCCCCAAGCACCACATACGCTACACAATCCTCCCTCTCCTTCTCTCTCCTCTCTCTCTCTCTCTTTCTCTCTCTCTCTCTCTCTCTCTCTCTCTCTTTCTCCTCTCTCTCTCTCTAACGCCTTAAAAATCGTGGGTCGAGTAGCAACTCAACTCCCGAGTTCCAAAACATCACTTATGCAATATATATGCTTATGATTAAATGTTGTCTGTGTTAGTGCATTAATCATGAGTGAGATTATACCAAAATAGTAATTCATACTCTAGATCAAGTTGTAAAACACAAGCAGAAGACTGAAAAACATAAATAAACGTATATAAGTCAAAGATCACAATCGGTCTCCAGAGTATGAATACATCACTGAGTCACCATATACATGTAATAGTTTCAAAACCAAAATGTCAAATAGTACAACTACAATGATAATCCCTGTAGCCTCGTCGATCCGGATAGCCTAAGCGAAGCGCCGGAGAACTGCATATAAGAGAACTCGTCCTGATCGTCATAGTAATCAGGCTCCGCCTTCTGAGTCACGTCATCATTTGCAGCAAAGACAGAATCTGGTGGGTGTTCAGAACACCGTCATAGAATGTAGGAGTGAGTGATCAACTCAGTGGAATCATAGAGCAAAGGTTAACATGTTATCAATTTGTCCAAGCAGTAATGATAAAACAGTACAATCAAACAATCCTAGATAATCTTATTAATGCAAGGATGAAATGTAGTCATGATGTATGCTCTTGCCTACACTCCCTCGTGTGACACCATCTTACGGTCGCAGCATGTTTTCTTCCCTCTGTGCTCTTCAACCCGGGGCACATGCAGTCCGATATTATGAGTGTGATTACCAAGTTTTTATTAGTCCTTTTCATACAACAGGATTGGGAAACTAAGGTACTTCCCTTATATCATTCCTAAACAAGGATCCATTCTAGGGTCGTCAGTCCTAATAAATCTCATACGATGTTGCAGTTCTAGGTCACTGCAATGGGCTCGTCGCCAAATCAGTACAGGCCTAATGTATACTCTGATTACTACAGAAAGGCTCGTCGCCTCTACGTAGGTTCAGAATATGCTCGAGGTCACTACAACGGGCTCGTCACTAAATCAGTGTAGGCCGACAGCTCGAATACAGTGTCCCATACCACCATATTCGGCTCACGAGTCTTGGTTGCTCACTGGTCACACGGGGAGGCTCGTCGCCCCACCGTAGGCCGACAGCTTGACCACGGTGTCCCATACCACCATGTCCGACTCTTGAGTCTTAGCGGATCGAGGTAGCAAGGTTGAACGGGATTTCACTGGTGAGTTCGATACCTTAGGTTCAAACACTAGCGTCCATACATAGTGAACAGACAATAAGCAACTCAGGTTGCTCGGTGACCTCGACTAATACGAGCACACCTGAAGTTGATCAACATGGAGTGCATAAACACTCCGTGTGGCCTAACCATTGCCAACAACTCTAGTACGACTCGGGTTCGTCAAACACGTCCTATGTGACGAATGAATCTCAACCACGAACTCAAAGCCTATTACCGATTGCCTGGACTATACTGTGGTCCCAAACACATTCAATCCTTAACCAGTAATCATGTGGAGTAGTACAATCAAACAACTAATTCAAACATATTAACGAACATGTTATAAAACACAATGCAAACAAGGAATCCAAACACATACAAGGAATCCAAACACATACATTTCATAAGTAAGCGATTAAACTAAGCAACTTGCATGGAGGAAATCATACACATCTCTAAGGTAGTTGAGAATCCTATCTCAACACCCACCTAAAGCACTATCTTCTAAGTACTTACTCATACAAGCGTTTTCACAAACACTTAGACTACGCTTATTAACATACATAACGTATGTTGGCCAAAACATGTATTAGGGTGAATCCTTTCGCCGAGGAGTTGTTACACATACAACTAATATATACACACAATAGTTAATTATGGCAAACACACTTTCATATTTCGTACGTATACGGTATTTTCTACACAGGCACAGAATACACTAAACTCCACAAATTTCATATATAACTGAATCACAAAACGAACATCGCATTTTGCATGTGAAATAACACCCACATCATGAATCTATCATTATCTGACATTGAAAGCTTTGAAAACCATAACCTATACGTCTATAGTCCGCACCTTACGCCGCAGAAGCGTAACGAATTTAGTTCGTTCACCCACACTTCGTCTAAGGCACAACGACAACCTATTACATGAAATAGGTTAGCTATTTCACCCTTTCAACTATTAGAAACCATAGAACGGATTAGGGTTAGGTTTTCTTACCTAAGAACGGGATCGGTATCACCGGTAGAACGCTATAGAAGTGGTGGTAAGGCACGTGGAGTAGCAAGGATCGAATCCCAGGAGTGACTCCAACTTCTCTCTCACTTTCTCTCTTTACTCTCTTCTCTCTCCTAGGGTTTTTACCAAATTCGTATGGAGTAATTGAGAGCAGGTTTAAAGTCCTTATATAAGCCTAAAACTGATGGGAATGACCCAAGGGCCAAGGTATACTTAGGTTCTGTCCAAAGAGTATCTGTTTCAGCTCAACGGAGCACTTCAGGAGCCCCCTCTTGAGCCAAAGGTCGGACTTAAGCTCCTTAACCATGGATCTAGGTCGAGTTAAATTTTTGTTCTAATCGGGTTTCCAGATCGCATGTGGCGGACCAGTTTCAGTTCAACGGTCACCGAAACTCGATCAGGGTTATAAGTACACTGTCATGTATGGGAAATTTCTCCTGATCCGAGGGTGTATTTGGGTCAGATTCTGACAGTCTGATTGCTTATATCTTGCCCGCAAGCGACACGTCTCAGATTACTTAAATTAGATTTAATTTTTAAAGAAAACCACGTTTCTCACACACTTCACCCCGGGCTCACACTATCTGGATTTGATCTCCAAGAGGGTTGTCAAGCCCAACAAGGCGGTCTTAATTATATAACTTCGTATTAATCGAATTTTCGACGTGTGGTCCAGATCCGATACGGAGTTTCGTGATGCTCCCGAGGGCAACTGGGTAATGAGATTGATCTTAAATTTTAGGGTAACCTAGCGTCAATGATTCTACAAGTTTTGGGTCTTGCAGATCGTATTTAAAGTGGATCAAGCGAATTTCGTAGCTAATCTAGTTTAATACTTAGTTAAACTTGTCTAATTTCTAAAGGATTTGATCTTGAGTGATTTCTGCCTGAGGTGGTACTCGGGTCTTTGCATGAAATTTTTCGAGTCGTTACAATATACCCCCCTTAAAGAAAAATTTTGTCCTCAAAATTAGTACCTTTTCGTACTCCTCGAGAAGCTGAGGGTAGTTCTTACGAACCTCGGCTTCTGTCTCCCAAGTAGCCTCTTCCTCAGTGTGATGCGTCCACAATACCTTCACAAGTGGGATGACCTTGCTACGCAACACCTGCTCCTTCCTGTCTAGGATACGCGTTGGACGCAGTACATATATAGTATCCTCGCTCAACTGCACCTGCTCCCATTTGACAATGTGGGAAGGATCAGGAACTTATTTCTTCAGCATGGATACATGAAATACGTTGTGCACGCCGGCAAGTGGTGTGGGCAAAGCAAGGCAGTATGCCACCACACCCACTCGGTCTAATATCTACAATGGGCCAATGAACCACGGTGTAAGTTTCTCCTTCTTGCCAAACCGAAGGACTCCCTTCATGGGGGAAGCTCGGAGGAATACATGGTCTCCAACCTCAAACTCCAGAGGTCACCGCCTCTTATCGGCATAACTCTTCTGTCTGCTCTGGGCTATCAAAAGTCGACGTCTGATAATGTTGATCTTCTCTAAGGTCACCTGTACTAACTCTGGACCAATCAAACTGCGCTCGCCAACCTCTGGCCAGTAATGCGGTGCTCGGCAAGGGCGTCTGTACAAGGCCTCGTAAGGAGTCATGTCAATACTCGCCTGAAAACTGTTATTGTAGGCGAACTCTACATACGGGAGACAATCATCCCAACTGTCCTTAAAGTCCAAAACACAAGCCCGCAGCATATCCTCTAAAATCTAATTCACCCGCTCCGTCTGCCGATCGGTCTGTGGGTGGAACGCGGTACTGAACTTCAAATTCACACCCATCGCCTCCTGGATGCGAGTTCAGAAGATGGACGTGAATCGCGTGTCTCGGTCCAACACGATGTCCAGAGGAACTCCATGCAAATGTATAATCTCCCTGATATAAAGCCTGGCCAAGTCGTCTGTAGAATTTGTGACTTTAATCGGAAGGAAGTGAGCCGATTTCGTTAACCGGTCCATGATCACCCAAATAGAGTCATACCCCTTCCTCGTCTTCGGTAGCCCTAAGATGAAATTCATGGAAATGAAATTCCATTTCCATTCTACTATAGGCATGGGCTGAAGCAGTCCAGGAGATCGGCGATGCTCTGCCTTGACTTGCTGGCAGGTGAGACAACGGGACACATAATCTGCTATGTGGAGCTTCATGTTGTCCCACCAGTACGATCTCTTCATATCTCGATACATCTCCGTGCTTCCAGGATGCATTACCAATTTCAAACTATGTGCAGCCTCGAGGACTTCCTGTCTTAAGCCATGAAGATTTGGGATGCATAGGCGGCCACGGTAACGTAAGCCCCCATCCGTACCAACCCTCCACTCGGCATCCTCATCATCGCTAGCTAGCTTTTTAAGCTCAATCAGTCACTCATCGTCTTTTTGGGCTTCGATAATCCTGTCGTCAATAAGTGGCCGCACCTGAATGTGCACGACACTCTCAAATGGCTCCTCCATGATAAGTTTTTGCTCGAAGTCTCGCACGAACTCTACCATATCCCACTCTGCTATCATCAGCAGAGCTGCAAATACTATAGCCTTCTTGCGGCTCAACGCGTCTGCCATAAGGTTGGCCTTGCCAGGATGGTAGGAAACCTCGAACTTAAAGTCCTTCAAGGTTTCCATCCATCGGCGTTGCCTCATATTCAAGTCCTGCTGAGTAAATATATAGCGAAGCTCTTGTAGTAGCAGAAAAGCTCAAACTCCTCTCCATAAAGGTAATGTCTCCAGAGCTTTAATGCAAATATGACCGCTGCTAACTCGAGGTCATGCATAGGGTAATTCTCCTTATATTTCCTCTACTGTCTCGAGGCATATGCAATCACCCTGTCCTTCTACATAAGGACACAACCCAAACCAACCCGAGACACGTCGGTGTATATCGTATACTTGACCCCTTGCTCTGGCAATACTAGCACAGGGGCAGACGTCAATCTATCCTTCAGCTCTT
Source organism: Magnolia officinalis (assembly GCA_021015155.1). Lineage (NCBI taxonomy): Eukaryota > Viridiplantae > Streptophyta > Magnoliopsida > Magnoliales > Magnoliaceae > Magnolia > Magnolia officinalis. Next base: position 64,603,699 of record JAJHSJ010000007.1, on the reverse strand, counting down.
GAAAAGCTACTTCCGCCTTCTCATTCCAGGCAAACTTCAGATCCTTCTGTGTCAACCGAGACGACGGTCTGGCTATCTTCAAGAAATCTCGAATGAATTGTTGGTAGTACCCCGCCAGACCAAGAAAACTCCTCACCTCAGTAACTGAACCAGGCTGCTTCCAGTCCTGAACCGCGGCTACCTTAGCAAGGTCCACCGCTATCCCTTCCTTGACACCACATGTCCCAGGAACTTGACTTCCTCTTTCCAGAAGTCGCATTTCTTGTACTGTGCGAATAACTGGTTCTTCCTCAGAGTATTTAAGACTGCTTGTAGGTGTTCCTCGTGCTCCTCCCGACTCGCAGAGTATATCAGGATGTCATCGATAAACATGATAACAAATCAGTATAGAAATGGCCAAAATACCCGGTTCATCAAATCCATGAACACGGCCGGCGCGTTCGTAAGACCGAACGACATGACGAGGAACTCATAATGCCCAAAACTGGTCCTGAAAGCTGTCTTCTGCACGTCCTCATCCCTGACGCGTAACTGGTGATACCCTGACTGTAACTCAACCTTCGAGAAATATTGTGCCCCTTTCAACTGATCAAACAGATCATCTATCCTGGGCAGAGGGTACTTGTTCTTCACGGTCAATTGGTTCAACCTTCGGTAATCAATACATAATCGTAGCGACCCATCCTTCTTCTTGATAAACAACACAGGTGCTCCCCAAGGAGACACACTGGGTCGTATGAAGCTCTTCTTTCCCAGCTCATCAATCTGTTTCCTCAGTTCCTCCATCTCACATGGAGGCATTCGATACATAGGTAATGAAATGGGGGTCGCACCAGGCACAAGATCAATAGTAAAATCGATCTCGAGCCGAGGAGGTAATCCAGGGTCTTCCTGAACACATCCTCAAATTTTTGAACTACTGGCATGTTCCCTAACGTCGGCCCATCAACATGCTCTAGTAAAGCAGCGTAACATCCAACACGACATGGCCAACTAACCTGCACTGGAAAAGTAAACACCGTGCCATCAGGTCCATTGGCTATCACGACCCGATTATCACAATCAATCTCTGCCTTTATCTCGGTGAGCCAGTCCATACCGAAGATAATGTCGTAGTGCCATAGTGGGGCAATAATGAGGTCAACGAATACTGTCCTGCTACCCAAGTCTACTGAGCAACCCTCACATGTCCGTGTGACATCCGAAAAAGTCCGTGTAGCAGTAGTGAGTCTCACTCCCTTCGTGGGAGTAGTATGTAAAGCTAGACGCTTAACTGCCGCACAGGAAATGATGAAGGTAGTAGACCCAGTGTCCACTAATAAGAAGACAGGATTACCTTAGATATGTGCAGTGACCTAGAAGGCCATAGGTGTTGAAGGTGTTGTCTCTGGCTCTTCTGCTGTAAGTGCATAAACGCGTGCCTGTTGAGGTCGTTGGGCTGAGGCACCATAGGTCGCTGAGGAGGCCTAAATCGAGGTGCAGGGGGCCTGAAGGATGGATGTGCAGGTGCTGTCTGTAGGGGTGATGCTGAAATGGCCTGGGGAACGTGGCGGTTGATCCTCTGTGGCGGTGAAAACCCACTATTTCTCATACGTGCAAAACAGCTTTTTGCAGCATGACCTGGTCTCCCACAGTAAGTGCATGTCACACCTGGGTGCCTCATCGGAACTAATGGCACCACAATCCTGGGAGGAGAGTCGGTACGGGACCTCTTGCAGAAGAAAGGCCTGCTTGGCATATCTGGTCGTGGTCTAGTAACCATAGCCCCACTAGAACGTGTTAATCAATCCCCGTCCTACTCTACCTACATAGACATGTGTACTAGCTCAGCATAGGAGAGTATACTAGCACAACACATCTTCGACCAAATGTCAGGTTGCAGGCCCTCGGAGAAACGCCACATCCGCATCCATGCGTCAGCAAGTATAGTAGGGACGTATCTGCCCAACTCTGTAAACCGGTGCTCGTACTCTGTCACTGTCATGCCTCCCTGTCTGAGGCGCAAGAACTCATTATCTTTCTCTTGCCGATAAGTGCATGTCACACCTGGGTGCCTTATCGGAACTAATGGCACCGCAATCCTAGGAGGAGAGTCGGTACGGGACCTCTTGCAGAAGAAAGGCCTGCTTGGCATATCTGGTCGTGGTCTAGTAACCATAGCCCCACGAGAACGTGTTAATCGATCCCCATCCTACTCTACCTATAGACATGTGTACTAGCTCAGCATAGGAGAGTATACTAGCATAACACATCTTCTACCAAATGTCAGGTTGCAGGCCCTCGGAGAAACGCCACATCCGCATCCACGCGTCAGCAAGTATAGTAGGGACGTATCTGCCCAACTCTGTAAACCGGTGCTCGTACTCTATCACTACCATGCCTCCCTGTCTGAGGCGCAAGAACTCATTATCTTTCTCATGCCGGTAAGTGCATGTCACACCTGGGTGCCTCATCGGAACTAATGGCACCGCAATCCTGGGAGGATAGTCGGTACGGGACCTCTTGCAGAAGAAAGGCCTGCTTGGTATATCTGGTCGTGGTCTAGTAACCATAGCCCCACGAGAACGTGTTAATTAATCCCCGTCCTACTCTACCTACATAGACATGTGTACTAGCTCAGTATAGGAGAGTATACTAGCACAGCACATCTTCGACCAAATGTCAGGTTGCAGGCCCTCGTAGAAATACCACATCCGCATCCACGCGTCAGCAAGTATAGTAGGGACGTATCTGCCCAACTCTGTAAACCGGTGCTCGTACTCTGTCACTATCATGCCTCCCTGTCTGAGGCGCAAGAACTCATTATCTTTCTCGTGCCGATAAGTGCATGTCACACCTGGGTGCCTCATCGGAACTAATGGCACCGCAATCCTGGGAGGAGAGTCGGTACGGGACCTCTTACAGAAGAAAGGCCTGCTTGGCATATCTGGTCGTGGTCTAGTAACCATAGCCCCACGAGAACGTGTTAATTGATCCCCGTCCTACTCTACCTACATAGACATGTGTACTAGCTCAGCATAGGAGAGTATACTAGCACAGCACATCTTCGACCAAATGTCAGGTTGCAGGCCCTCGTAGAAATGCCACATCCGCATCCACGCGTCAGCAAGTATAGTAGGGACGTATCTGCCCAACTCTGTAAACCGGTGCTCGTACTTAGTCACTGTCATGCCTCCCTGTCTGAGGCGCAAGAACTCATTATCTTTCTCGTGCCGGTAACTGCATGTCACACCTGGGTGCCTCATCAGAACTAATGGCACCGCAATCCTAGGAGGAGAGTCGGTACGGGACCTCTTGCAGAAGAAAGGCCTGCTTGGCATATCTGGTTGTGGTCTAGTAACCATAGCCCCACGAGAACGTGTTAATCGATCCCCGTCCTACTCTACCTACATAGACATGTGTACTAGCTCAGCATAGGAGAGTATACCAGCACAACACATCTTCGACCAAATGTCAGGTTGCAGGCCCTCGGAGAAACGCCACATCCGCATCCACGCGTCAGCAAGTATAGTAGGGACGTATCTGCCCAACTCTGTAAACCGGTGCTCGTACTCTGTCACTGTCATGCCTCCCTGTCTGAGGCGCAAGAACTCATTCTCTTTCTCGTACCGGTACGTCTGAGGATAGTACTTCTCATGAAAATGGAACTCAAAAGCTGCCCATGTCCATATATAGCCAACCGCAACTGTCCACAGAACACTATCCCACCACAAGCTAGCCTTCTTTTCAAACATAAATGTGACCAACTCGACCTATTCCTACTCTGAACAATGTAGCATCCTCAATATCTTGGATATGTGGTCGAGCCAATATTCGGCCTCCTCGAGTCTATGAAAACCCGTAAAGGTAGGAGGCCTCAAGCGCTGGAATTGCTGGAGGAGATCACTCGTACCCAGATTCCACGTAGGGTATGCAGCAGGTGCAGGGGGGAGGCACACCCTCATCCTGAGCGAAAGGCCCTACAGGCTCAGCAGGGTGTACAGATGATGAAGGTGGAGCCACACTCCCACCCTGAGCTAGGGCCCCTGTAATAGTGGCCAAAAGTTGCTGCTGCTGTTGCTGATGCTGCACCTGCTGCTGGTGCATCATCATCAATAACTGCTCTAACCTATCCATAGGTGGGGCTGACTGAGGCACATGCTGCGTCGATGAATACGCACGGTTCTGCTCATGAACCAGTGGTGTGTATGGTGGCAGCCCAACTGCAGGACCAGTAAATGGCTGAGAGTCAGGCATAGTCTCACGAATAGGGCCCACACTGGGGTCCGTATGACCATCACATCAGGGAGGCGCCTGGGCCATCGAATCAGTAAGTGTGAGGCGTGCCGTGCTCCGCGTTACCTTCTGTGGCATGCCCTATATGACATAGGGTGTAATTTGTGTAAGATGCAGCGTAACAATACACAATCCTTTAAGCATTCTACATACTTCATAGTAAAAGGGAGTGCATGCATTTCATTCACCAAAATTTGTCATAATACATGGAATACAGAGGTACATGAATCATGACAGAAGATGCATGTGAGCTAATACAACCAAAGCTTCAAACACTAAAAACATTCTACTAACTACTACACTACTAGGCCCATCAACATAAACACAAACAGAACCTAAAGCAGTAACCAAAACAAGTTGCAAGACAACGACATGGATAACTAGGTATCCGAGTCTGGTGACGGAGGAGGGGCACCCTTATCCTGTAAGCAGCACAAGATAGACTTCAAAGTGTGAGTCACCTTCTTGACTTTTGCTTCACGAGGCCTTGAAGATCCATAAGATCCTGTTGTAGGACAGCCTGAACCTCTTCAAGTTGAGCTAAACTGGTATCCTTATTGGCCCGATCAGTGTCCTACTCTGGTGGCGTAGGAGGAGAGCTCTCCTCTGTATCCTGACCTCCTCTTCTTCTTTCTGTTCCTCCTCTATCTCTTCCCTGCTTTCCTCCTCGCTTTCATACTCCTCACTAGCTGTCTCATCCTCACTCTCATCAAGTCGGGCTTATTGCTCTCGTGGCCCGATTTCCATTTGATTGAGAGTCATTTCATTGATGAAATGTTGTGACACTGGGAGTTCTACGCCAAGACTGTAGCTGAACTCAAGCACCATCTTGCATATAAGCAAGCAAAAAGGAAGCGAATCAGTCCTTCTATTAGAGCGTGCGGAAAGAACTATCTACCGCAAAACATACATAGGTATGCACAACTTCACTCCCTGCCCCGTTTGGTACAGGAAATCTACCATCAGGCGCGTGCACTTGCTGCGATTGCCCCACCTGGGGTACACGTTAAACATGTAGATATGGTGGAGTAAGCGAAAATCATCCGTCATGTTTGACGCCAGGAAGCTATTGTTTGGCTGCCATTGAACTAGTCGACTATAAAGGAAACGTGTACGGCGATCCCTTTCACGTGCACTCTTCAGATTCTTCTCGCTCGCATGGACTTGACCAAGCAGTATTCCCATAAGTCGAGCTATCAGGCCAGCGTCAATTGTGGCCTCCCAACCTCTTCCTGAGGGAATCTTGAACTGCAAGGGCTCCAGCGTAGGCTCTTGAATATGGGCATAAAATGCTCGGACAGTACCCACATTTGCATGATATTTTCCCTCAAATACAGGGCCCCACCAGGCTTCACCCAGGCGCTCCAATAACAAATACTCCCCAAAGAGCCGCCCATCCACCTGAGCTTCAAAAAGGACCCTACGGCCCGCATATCTTCCATGGGATAACTCCACCGTAGAGCTCTTGGGAGAGGAGCCTGGGGATCGAAGTCCCGCTTAGTCCGTATCTCACGTTCAACGCCCGTGCTTGCAGTGGTGCCTCTCGGTCTCCTTGAACGAGTGGGGCGACTAGGCCCGACTTCATCCACGACACCCTTTCTCTTTCCCATGAGAGAAAGAATGGTGGAAATTGAGAAAATGGCCGTAATAAACTCGAATAGGGTCATGGAAAAGTGGATAAAGGGAAGAAAGGGATGTGTTCTTTGGTTCTCCATGGATTTGAGCCTCAAAGGAGGTTGTAAAGGCTCAATGAAAGGGAATAGAAAAGGAAAATGAAGAAATAGGATAGGTTAGTGGGTTTACACGAATTTGAGACTCAAATGGGGGGTTTAAGAGTTCAAATGAGAGAGAATGGAAAGGTTGGAGGGTGGGTATTGTTGAAAACGGTGGAGGTATGTGTGTTTTGACAGAAAATGATGAAATGGGTGAATGAAGGGGAGGTTTGAGAGAGAAATCGAAAGTTTTGGAGAAAAGGAGGGCTTGGAGTGGTGGTTTGTGAAGGAGGGATGACCTAGGAGAGGTTTAAATCCAAACCCCGTGCACAAGTGGGCCACACAACCCCCAAAACACGATCGGCCCGGTCGGCCCACCCATCTGGACCCGTTGGACGGCGAGGCCTTGCCAAACTGGCGAGGCCCTCGCCAGTCTCTGGAGCTTCTATTGAGGGCTCACCCATGAGGCGAGGTCCTCTTGCCCCCTGGGTCCCAAAAAAATGTGGGGCCCCCCTGTGTCCCTCTGGATAGGTTCCCTTAGGCCCCCGACTCCGGTTTGCTTCATTTCGGGTCCTTTTGGGCATGATTCTCTTGTATAACTACATATAGGGATTTTTGAAGGCTGGAATGGGGTAATTTGTGGTCTAGACCCGTCGTTTGACGGTCTATGAGTGATTCGGGGTTGCTTTAAGCGATCATGGGAGAGTACGGACCTGATCTCGGCGATCGTTTTCGGTAAACGTCGCTAATTAGTGAAACCGGGACTCCTATGACTATTTCTACATTTTCTCGCACCCACCTAAGTTGAATTTACATCAACGTATGGCATGTGACCACAACCCAGGTTCGGTTTAATCCAAATCATGCTTTGATACCAACTTGTAACGCCCTGAAAATCGAGGGTCGAGTAGCAACTCAACTCCCGAGTTCCAAAACAACACTTATGCAACATATATGCTTATGATTAAATGTTGTTTGTGTTAGTGCATTAATCATGAGTGGGAATATAGCAAAATAATAATTCATACTCCAGATCAAGTTGTAAAATGCAAGCAGAAGACTGAAAGACATAAATAAACGTATATAAGTCAAAGATCACGATCGGTCTCCAGCGTATGAATACATCACTGAGTCACCATATACATGTAATAGTTTCAAAATTAAAATGTCAAACAGTACAACTACAATGATAATCCATGTAGCCTCGTCGATCCGGATAGCCTACGCGAAGCCACCGGAGAACTGCATATAAGAGAACTCATCTTGATCGTCATAGTAATCAGGCTCCGCCTCCTGAGTTGCATCATCATCTGCAGCTAAGACAGAGTTTGGTGGGTATTCAGAACACCGTCCCAGAATGTGGGAGTGAGTGATCAACTCAGTGGAATCATAGAGCAAAGGTTAACATGTTATCAATTCGATCAAACAGTAATGATAAAGCAGTACAATCAAACAATCCTAGATACTCTTATTAATGCAAGGATGAAATGTAGTCATGATGCATGCCCTCGCCTACACACCCTCGTGCGACACCATCTTACGGTCGCGACATGCTTTCTTCCCTCTGTGCTCTTCAACCCGGGGCACATGCAGTGCGATGTTATGAGCGTGATTACAAAGTTTTTATTAGTCCTTTTCATACAACAGGATTGGAAAACTAAGGTACTTCCCTTATATCATTCCCAAACAAGGATCCATTCTAGGGTCGTCAGTCCTTGTAAATCTCATACGATGTTGCGGTTCTAGGTCGCTGCAATGGGCTCATTGCCAAATCAGTACAGGCCTAGTGTATACTCTGATTACTACGAAAAGGCTCGTCACCTCTACGTAGGTTCAGAGTATGCTCGAAGTCACTACAAAGGGCTAGTCACCAAATCAGGGTAGGCCGACAGCTCGAATACAGTGTCCCATACCACCGTATTCGGTTTACGAGTCTGGGTTTCTCACTGGTCACTGCGGGGAGGCTCATTGCCCCAGCTTAGGCCGACAGCTCGACCACAGTGTCCCATACCACCATGTCCAGCTCATGAGTCTTAGCGGATCGAGGTACCAAGGTTGAACGGGGTTTCACTGGTGAGTTAGGTACCTTAGGTTTAAACAATAGCGTCCATACATGGAGAACAGACAATAGGCAAATCGGGTTGCTCAGCGAGCTTGACTAATACGAGCGCACCTGAAGTTGATCGACATGGAGTGCGTAAACACTCCGTGTGGCCTAACCACTGCCAACAACTCTAGTACGACTCGGGTTCGTCAAACACGTCCTACGTGGCGAATGAATCTCAGCCACGAACTCAAAGCCTGTTACCGATTGCCTAGACTATACTATAGTCCCAAACACATTCAATCCTTAACCAGTAAGCATGTGGGGTAGTACAATCAAATAAGTAATTCAAAAATATTAACAAGAATGTTATAAAATACAACGCAAACAGGGAATCCAAACACATACAGGGAATCCAAACACATACATTTCATAAGTAAGAGATTAAATTAAACAACTTGCAAGGAGGAAATCATACACATCTCTAAGGTAGTTGAGAATCCTATCTCAACACCCACCTAAAGCACTATCTTCTAAGTACTTACTCATACAAGCGTTTTCACAAACACATAGACTACGCTTATTAACATACATAATGTATGTTGGCCAAAACATGTATTAGGGCAAATCCTTTCGCCGAGGAGTTGTTACACATACAACTAACATATACACATAGTAGTTAATCATCGAGAACACACTTTCATATTTCGTATGTATACGGTATTTTCTACACAGACACAGAATACACTAAACACCACAAATTTCATATATAACTCAATCACAAAACGAACATCGCATTTTGCATGTGAAATAACACCCACATCATGAATCTATCATTATTCGGCATTGAAAGCTTTGAAAAACATAACCTATACATCTATAGTCTGCACCTTACGCCGTAGAAGCGTAACGAATTCAGTTCGTTCACCCACGCTTCGTCTAAGGCACAACGACAACCTATTACATGAAATAGGTTAGCTATTTCACCCTTTCAACTATTAGAAACCCTAGAACGGATTAGGGTAAGATTTTCTTACCTAAGAACGAGATCGGTATCGCCGGTAGAACGCTACAGATGTGGTGGTAAGGCACGTGGAGTAGCAGGGATCGAATCCTTGGAGTGACTCCAACTTCTCTCTCACTTTCTCTCTCTTTACTCTCTTCTCTCTCCTAGGGTTTTTACCAAATTCGTATGGAGTGAATGAGAGAGGGTTTAAGGTCCTTATATAGGCCTAAAATTGATGGGAATGACCCAGGGCCAAGGTATACTTAGGTTATGTCCAAAGAGTATCTGTTTCAGCTCAGCGGAGCACTTCCGGAGCCCCCCTTAAGCCAAAGGTCGGTCTTAAGCTCCCTGGCCATGGATCTAGGTCGAGTTTAGTTTTCATTCCAATCGTGTTTCCAGATCGCATGTGGCGGACCAGTTTTAGTTCAACGGTCACCGAAACTCGATAAGGGTTACAAGTACACTGCCATGTATGGAAAATTTCTCCTGATCCGAGGGTGTATTTGGGTCAGATTCTAACGGTCTAATTGCTTATATCTGGCCCGCAAGCAATACGTCTCAGATTACTTAAATTAGATTTAATTTCTAAAGAAAACCATGTTTCTCACACACTTCACTCCGGGCTCAAGAGAATAGCCCCGTGACACTATCTGGATTTGATCTCCGAGAGGGTTGTCAAGCCCAGCAGGCGGTCTTAATTATATAACTTCGTATAATCAGACTTCCGACATGCGGTCCAGATCCGATATGGAGTTTCGTGATGCTCCCGAGGGCAACTGGGTAATGAGATTGATCCTAGATTTTAGGGTAACCTAGCGTTAATGATTCTACAAGTTTTGGGTCTTGCAGATCGTATTTGAAGTGGATCAAGCGAATTTCGTAGCTAATCTAGTTTAGTACTTAGTTAAACTTCTCTAATTTCTAAAGGATTTGGTCCTGAGTGATTTCTGCCTGAGGTGGTACTCGGATCTTTGCACGAAATTTTCTAAGTCGTTACACTCTCTCTCTTCTCTCTCCTCTCTCCCTCTCTCAGCTGCTGAATTTTTGTGGGAGTGAGAGAGAGAAAGTCTTAAGAGCTTATATACCCAGAAATTTGATCAATTGGCCATGGGTTCTGTTAATTGCTTCAAATGGCCTTGTGGGGCCTATTTCTGGTTGTTGGGGCGACCCTGATGTGCCCCTGGCCCATATAATTCAAGGGACAGGTGCCCCATGGACCGATGAAGGGCTGGGTGAAGTTTGGCGGCAAACGAATGAGGTGTTTTGTCATAATGGTTCGATTTATGATCAACGGTCGTCAATTCTCGATCAATGGTCAGATTTCATGGGCGAGTACAGGGAAATATCTTCAACCTTCACTGTAAGTTTAGAAGACATTCAATGGCTGAAATACCCAAATTCATTGACTCAAGTAGCGGGGCTGATTAATTTAAAATTCTAGAATTTTATTCCCTAGGCAGGGCAACTTGCGTTTTCCAAGTGCCGAACGGACGACACAATTTGTCTATTTTCGGGTGTAGTCCAACTCTATCATCCACAATGGAGCACAAGCCCAGTGAGGCCCCTGGCCTCCCCAAGTTTAAGAATTTCTGTCCTACTTTGGGTGGTGCACGGCTCATACAGGCAGTCGCCAAGTACAATTAGGCTCTTTGACTTTACGGCCCGTGTTCGACCCGAACGCAATTAGATTCAATCGCATTAGTAGCTTAATTTGGATTAATTTACCGGTAATAAATCCACACGCACAATCGAATTGTATGGTCCTGTGTCAATTCACACGTGAACGCCTCAGGACACTATTCTGATTGGGCCAGGTGTTACAATCTACCCCCCTTATAAATAAATTTCATCCTCGAAATTTGTACCTGTTCGTACTTCTTGAGTAGGTTTGGGTTGTGCTTGCGGATTTTAGCTTCAGTCTTCCAGGTGGCTTCTTCTTCCCCGTGATGTGTCCAAAACACCTTGACTAACGGGATCATATTGTTCTGCGACACTTGCTCCTTGTCTGAGATCCGGGTAGGTCTGAGGATATACGTGGCGTTGTCCTTGAGTTCCACATGTTCCCACTGGATTATGTGAATAGGGTCGAGGATGTACTTCTTAAGCATGGATATATGAAATACATTGTGCACTCCGGCAAGTGGAGTGGGTAAGGCCAAGCGATATGCGACCGACCCTATGCGATCAAGGATTTGGAAAGGCCCAATATATCGCGGGATGAGTTTCCTTTTCTTGCCAAAGCATAGAACTCCTTTCATTGGTGAGATCCTTAGAAACACATGGTCCCCTACTTCAAATTCTAAATTTCTTCGTCTTGTATCCACATAGCTCTTTTGTCTACTCTGGGCCGTTAAGAGGCGACACCTAATGAGTTCAATCTTCTTAGTGGTCATCCGCACTAAATCAGGCTTTATTAAACTCTTCTCGCCAATCTCCACTCAACAATGAGGAGCTCGACAAGGGCGCCCATATAAAGCCTCATAAGGTGTCATGCCATTGTTATCTTGGAAACTATTGTTGTAGGCGAACTCGGCATAGGTAAGGTACTCATCCCAACTATTCAAGAAATCCAGTGCACATGCTCTCAGCATGTCTTCTAGTATCTGATTCACCTGTTTTGTTTGTACATCTGTTTATGGGTGAAAAGCAGTGTTGAATTTCAACTTTACTCCCATTGCCTCATGTATTTGGGTCCAGAACATCGAAGTGAACCGGGTATCCCGATCCGGTACGATCTCCAAAGGAATGCCATTGAGCTGTATGATCTCCTTAATGTATAGCTTAGCGAAATCGTTGGCCGAGTAAGAAGCTCGAATTGGAAGGGAATGGGATGATTTTGTCAATTGATCCACAATCACCCAAATCGAGTCATGTCCTTTCTTTGTCCTGGGTAAACCCGAAATGAAGTCCCATTTCCACTCGGCAAGAGGCATGGACTGCAAAAGGCCTGGTGGTCGGCGATGTTCATCTTTAACTTGTTAACATGTGAGGCATCGAGATACATAGTCGGCTATCTCACTTCTCATGTTATCCCACCAATAATTCCGCTTGAGGTCCCAGTACATTTTAGTGCTTCCTAGATGCATTGCCAGTTTGGAGTTATGGACATCGCTTAGCAATTCTTCCTTTAATCCATGATGGTTTGGAACACAAAGGCGACCTCGAAATCATAGGCCTCAATCGGAGTTGATCCTCCACTTGGAGTCACTTCGGACTTCTACAAATTCTCTCATCTTTCTTAGCAACTCACTGCCCCTTTAGGCCTCGAAGACCTAACTATCAATCATCGGTTGCCGTGAACATGCACGATGACCTCATATGGCTCTTCCATCATTAACTTCAGTTCAAAGTCCCGTACAAACTCCACTATGCTCTACTCTCCCACCATCAATGGAGCTGCAAATTCCAACGCCTTCTTTTTGCTCAATGCATCGGCCACTAAGTTGGCCTTACCAGGATGATAGGAGACCTCGAACTTGAAATCTTTCAAAGTCTCCATCTAGCGACGTTGTCTCATATTCAAGTCTCTCTGGTTGAAGATGTATTTGAGGCTCTTATGATCGCAAAAGAGCTCAAATTCCTCCCCGTAGAGGTAATGTCTCCATAACTTCAAAGCGAAGATAACTGCCGGCAATTCGAGGTCATGGGCAAGGTAATTCTCTTCATGCATTCTCAATTGCCGAGAGGCATAGGAAATGACCTTGTCCTTCTTCATAAGGACGCAACCCAGTCCCACACGAGACGCATCCGTGTAGATAACGTACTTGACCCCTTGCTCAGGTAAAATGAGCACTGAAGCCAAGGTCAATCTCTCCTTCATTTCTAGGAAGGTCGCTTCTACCTTTTCGTTCCAAGCGAACTTGAGATCCTTCTTGGTGAGTTGGGATAAGGGTCGGGCTATCTTCGAGAAATCCTTGATGAACCGATGGTAATATCCCACCAATCTCAGGAAACTCCTGACTTTAGTAACCAAGCCCGGTCGCTTCTAATCTTATACTGCCACCACTTTAGTTAGGTCCACGAAGATGCCTTTCTTAGACACCACGTGGCCTAAGAACTTGACTTCCTCCTTCCAAAAGTCGCGCTTTTGGAATTGAGTGAATAACTTGTTCCGCTTGAGCGTTTCCAAGACCGCTCGTAAGTGTTCCTCAAGCTCCTTACAACTATTGGAGTATATTAGGATGTCATATATGAATACGATGACGAACCGATACAGGAAGTGTTTGAAAATTTTGTTCATTAGTTCCATGAAAACAGTTGGCGCATTCGTGAGTCCGAAAGGCATGACCAGGAAATCATAGTGCCCAAAGATGGTTCTGAATGCCATTTTTGGTACATCCTTTACTCTAACTCGTAGTTGATGGTATCCGGATTGTAAGTCAATCTTCGAGAAGTATCGGGTGAAAGTGCCCTGGTTTGTCAAGTTACGAGAATATTAAGTCAGATTGTATACAAGCCTGATAGGAAGATCATTTCAAGTGTTTGCCTCAACCGGATGCGTGCAAGCTCACCACATGTAAACCTATAGCCTCTGTAACATCCCAGATTTTTGCCAACCTGGGATTAGACGTCCTTAGGCATTGGGTCGATCCTAAGACCTTACCAACTTGTCAAAACTAAATCCCACAGTCAAAAATCGCTCCTTAACCCATTTCCTTCACAAATCCCACCCTTCACTACCTTGTGCTTTCAATTTTTCAAAGCACTTTCGCCCTAGACACTATCTTAAACTAGCTAAGTAGTAAAACTTGGATCACTTTATATACAAACTGCAAAGGCCTAAGTACCATCTCAACCAGAAAACAATTAGGATTAAATCCTTTAAAAATTTAACAAAGTTAACTAAGTGCAAAACTCGATTAGCCATGAAATCCGTTGGGATCGCTTTAAATACGATCTGCAAGACCCAAAACTTGCAAAATCAGTGACTCTAGGTTTCCCTAAGTTTAGAACCAAACTCATTTCCCGTCTGCTCTCGGGAATGAAACGAAACTTCGTATTAAGTCTAGACCGCACATCGGGAGTCCGATTAACACGAAGCTAAGGAACTAGGACCGCCTCACTGGGCTTGACAATCATCTCAAAAATCAGATCCAGCCAATGTCCCACGGCCATTCGTTTCGATCCGGAGCGAGGGAGTGTGAAAAACACTATTCCCATTCCAAAATAAATATCTGGAATAGTGATCTGGCACCTTTCACTTGCGCATCAGTATTAAGCAACCAGACCGTCAGAATCAGACCAAATTACACCCTCGGATTAAGAAAAATTTCAGGAACATTTACATGTACTTGGAATTTCAGATCGTGGCCCACTGACCGTTGAACTGAAAGTGGTCCGCCACGTGCGATCTGGGAATCCGATCGAGTCGAAAACGTAATCCCACATAGATCCATGTGTGGTGAGCTTAAGTCTGACGTTTGGCTCAAGGAGGGCCACCAGAACCTCTCTTTTGAGCTGGAAAAGTGACGAAATACCTATATTAGCAGTAACCTTTGAACAGGAGTCTATTTCGGTGAGTTTTGAGGCTATATAAGGACCTTAAACCCTCTGTCATGGCAGCCATACGAATTTGGATTTGAGAGAGGGAAAAGAGAGAGAAAGTGAGGGAGAAGTGGGAGAATCTCCCTGCCGTCGTTCCCTGCCACCACACGGGCTGCACCATCCCTTTCTCATCGCTTTCCCGGCGATTCCAGCCCCGTTTCTAGGTAAGAAACCCTAACCCTAATCTGATTTGGGGCTTGGGTGGTTGTAGGTTATGAGATAGCTAACCTATTTCGTTCTCTAGGTTGCCAAACTCCCGTATACGGAAGCTTAGCGAACCTATCAACTCCGTTACGATTCTACGACAAAAGGTGCGGATTTTAGGTGCATAGGTTAGGGTTTTCAACGCTTTCAATGTCAGATAATGATAGATTCATGATCTGCATGCAAATGCACATGTACAAAGTGCTTTCCGTTTCCTGTTTCGATTAGCGATGTAGAATATGGAATTTCACATACTCTAGATATACGTAGAAATACCGTATACGTATTTTTCTTGTGAAAATGTTTGACATGATTATTTAATGTTTGATTATATGATATGTGGATAAAATGCTAGTTTGGCGAAAGGAATCGCAAAAATACATGTTCATGTGTAAATGTCATGTATGTTGAAATTGCGTATTCTAGAAATACCGCATACGTGCGGATTTTGGAAATGCAATTGTAATGATTATTTGCTGTATGATTGTGAGATACATGGGTAAAATACTCACGTGGCGAAGGGAAGCCCTAACACGTATTTTGCTAACATACGTCATGTATGTTGTAATAGTGTATTTTAAGTGTTTGTGAAAATGACTGAATGAGTATAGAATTCTCATTCGTGCTTGCCATGATTAGTTGTCATGGATTCATGATTGATGTATTGGCGATACCCCTTTGACGAAAGGATTTGCCCTAAATCACGCCACGGCCAATATACACTATATAGGCTAAAATGTGTGGCCCAAGTGTTTGTGGAAATAGCCGATTGAATATGGAGCTTGGGTTCCTGCTTGCCATGACTATCCGTCGTGGGTGTACGCGTGTTATGATTGGGGCAACTCCCTAGTGAAAGGATTTGGCCTAATGCCTATGTGATCGACATATGTCGTGTATGTTGATGTATGTTTGTTTAAGTGTTTCTTGAAATGTCTGAATGAGTAGTAGTTAGCAAATTGTAAAGTATAAGGGTGTTGAGATATGATTCTCAACCTCTTTTACTATGTGTATGATCTCCTTTGATAGTTGTGTGATTAGGAATTGAACATGTACAAACTCATGCTTGTGTTGTGATTCATAACATGCTTAACTGCTTTATGATTTTAACTATATAATTCATATGTTTAAATTTATATTTACATTGTATGATCCGTCATGGGTGATGGGGGAGCGGAGCAACGAGTGCGTGCAACAGCCCTGGCAGCCCTAAACGGATAATACCAGACTTTGATTGTATGATTTAAATCCTGATCCATTACTGCTTTATTTATCTGCAATTGATTGTGTTTGGGGCTATGATTATGGCCCAGGCAATCGGTAACAAGATTGAACTCGTGGCTAAGATTCATTTGCCACGTGGGATGTGTTCGACGAACTCGAGTCGGGCGTTGCCTGTCGGCAGTGGCTAGGCCACACGAAGTTGTTTATGCACTTCATGTCGTGCAGCTCAACGGACGATCGCGCTAGTCGAGCTCATCAAGTAACCCGATCTGCCTTATGCATGTTCACCCTGTTTGGACGCTACTTCTTGAACCTAGGGTACCAAACTTACTAGTGAAACCCCCTTTTAACCATGGTACCTCGATCCGCTAAGACGCATGAGCCGGGCATGGTGGTATGGGACACCGTGGTCTAGCTGTTGGCCTACGCTGGGGCCTTGTGCCTCCCCGTAGTGACCATTGCGCAACTAACTCGTGAGCCGAATACGGTGGTATGGGACACTGTATTCGAGCTGTCGATACTTCGGCGAGAGCCGAGTACGGTGAGATCTGTGCTCGTGCTGACGGGTGACGAGTCCTCCGTAGTATCATCGAGTACACTCCAAGGGCCTGTGATTGGCCACGAGTCTTTCACAGTAACTAGAGTGTGAGTTGAGCCGAGTACGGTGAGACCTATGCTCGAGCTGACGGCTAGTGATTGAGCCGAGTATGGTGAGACCTGTACTCGAGCTGACGGCCAGCAATTGAGCCGCATACGGTGAGATCTGTATTCGCGCTGACGGGTGACGAGCCCTTTGCGATGCCTTCACTACGCTTCTCAAACCATAATATCGTATGAGATTAACTAGGATTGACGACCCTAGAATGGATCATGTTTGGGAATGATACAAGGGAGGTACCTTAGTTTCCCAATACTGCTGTTTGAAATGGACTAATAAAAACTTGGTAATCATGAGCATCATCGCACCGCATGTGCTTTGTAGATGTGGCGCACTGAGGGAGTAAGCATTCGCGAACGTAAGATGATGTCGCTTGAGGGTGGTTTGGCAAGGGCATACAGCATCAGTCATTTCATTTTCGCATTTAACAAGAGTATTAGAAATGTTTGATTTGTACTGCTTTATCATTACTGCTTGATTGAATTGATAACATGTTAACCTATGCTTTACTGTTCCACTGAGTTGATCACTCACTCCCACGTTACGGGACGGTGTTCCGAACACCCACCAGATTTGTTGAGTTTCAGGTGATGGCGATGCTTATGAAGCAGAGCCGGACTTCTATGATGTGGAGGAGGAGTTCTCCTACATGTAACTTTCTGACAGGCCAATGAAGACCTGGTATTGTATTGGCGGGTTATGGTTCTTGGGATAGAAGGCATTACACTTCCTCACATTTGGTAATTTTAGAACTGCACTTGTATTTATTTAACCTGGTAATGTTATCATACTCTGGAGACTCATCATAAGTTATATAATTTATCTATCTATCACAGTCTTCCGCTTGCAAACTTAACTGTCTCTGGAGTATGATATGCTGTTTTGGCTTAATCTCACTCATGTTCAATGCACGAATACAGTCAACATTCAATCATCATTCATTTTGTTGCATAAGTGATGTTCTGGAACTCGGGAGTTGAGTTTATGCTCGACCCCCGATTTTCAGGGCGTTACAGCCTCAATCCCATGACCCAAAACACCAAGTGAATAAAACCCTTAAGAACAAGTTAGAAAATCAAAGGATTTTAAGGTGAGAAAACTTTTTTCAAAACGGGAAAATCTCTAAGTTTTTCTTGCCTTGTCGATTTTATCGAAACACCCTCGATATGATGGACCTACGCTGTCGAGTCCTCGATGCTTCATCGATACCATCGAAAAGAGGACCAAATATGTCCAGCAACTTCACGACATATCCAGACGAATTATCGAGGTATCGATACACCTATCGATACCATCGATACTCAAATCTTGAGCCCATCGAAAGTGGCTCGACAAAATCAACAGACAAATTTTTGGTGCCCCTATTTTTTAGAGAAAATTTTGAATTTCTTTGATATATCAATGCGCCTTCCGATAAGATCTGAAATCAAATATTGATAAGATCGGAAGGCCATCGATGATATCAATCGTAAGCATGTATTTCTTTCAGCAGATATTTCAGGATGGTTTTAACTTTGATCGGGGGCCATTTGAGGAAATCGATAGTCATATGTCGATGATATCGAGGCCGAGTCGATTGCATCGAAACTGGACACAAACAGTCCAGCGAGTTTACTGGTAAATCTATTAGATTTATCGATGCATCGACACTACCTTCAATATCATCGATATACAAATTTTGATGACATCGGCTGACCCTCGATCATATCCTAAAAAGCTGAAATATTTCATGACAAGTCTCTCTCATTTTTCAAGTGTCGATAGATCGAACCTACCATCGATGGAATCGGAGTTCGAAATCTGATGATATCGACAATGGTTTCAATTCATCGACCATTTAGCAAAAGGTTTCAAAAGCGTATGACTTTGAGTTCAAGTCATCGAGCAACCATCGATGCTATCGAGAGTATACGCTCGATGATATCGAACCTACTCGATGACATCGAACTCAGTCATAAATGTGACCGTTTTATATCCGTTGGAACCTTTTACCTATATATAGAGGACTTGTCTATTGTTGCTGTGAGAGAAAATAGAGAGAGCTTTTGAGTGTTTAACCTTAGATCATATACCCAAGGCCCCTTCTCTCAAGGAAGTTCATCCTCCAATCCACCCTCACCATTGATATTCAATAGAGTGGATTGGGGAATGAACTTCTGCATTCAAGGATCCTCCATCTACTACCTTAATAGAAAATCATTAAGTTGGGATGCCTTGAATGCCTAGATGATTGGAACTACTCCATCTTCCTTATAGGAAAACCTTTTGAGAGTAGGATTCCATCATAACCTTGACCCAACCCGTCACCATATATTGGTACATCTTTTATGTTGCGGATCAAGGGAGCAGAAGACTCTTTGTCAACAAGGAGGAGGAGATCTTCGTCATTGTGCTTATCGGGACACATCAACTTATTTGTAAGTATCTAGAGTCCAAGAGGACACTTGTGATCATTCCTTTTTAGGATTGGGTCTTAAGTGGTTCTCACCCTTTGAAGTCCTCAAAGAGGCCTCCGGTGGGAGTGTACGTGGTGGGTGTGTTGTGTGGACCCTTGCTCTATGGAGAGCATAAACATCTGGTTGAAGGTGAACCACCAAAACCTTAATTTTGAGGTCAACCGCTGTGAAACCTCGGGTTTGAGGTGAACCATGTAGAAACCTCTAGTAAGGTCTTATAGAAGATCCTTGGCCAGTGTGCCTAAAAGTGGGTGCGTTGTGTTGACCCTTACTCGTGAGAGCATAAACAGTCTGCCTTAGTGTAGGTTGTAAAGGTTGAAGGTGAACCTGATTTAAAACCTTAGGTTTGAGGTGAACCGCTGTGAAACCTCCTTAGTAAAATTCGGTACACTCAAGGGTTGAGTGCGCTTACCGGGAGTGGAGTAGACAAGTAGTCGAACCACTATAAAAATGACTGTGTTTATGATTGCTCTTTTGTGTGTGTGCTTTTTGTTAATGCATTCATATTTATATATTTGATCACACCTCACACACATACACAGTCACATCCAACATAAACTAAGTTGCATATTACTATATCTTAAATAGTTTGTGATTGGATCCTCTACCTAGCTTGGAAGCCAGTAGAGTTATATTTGAGTAATCCTGATAATTGCATATTCATAGGATTAGTGAAGTAGGATTTTTAAATAAATTATAAAAATTTTAAAAAAATCCTATTCACCCCCTTCTAGGACATATTGGCATATTCCTTCTTCAACTAGTGCGGTCTTTACCGCCATTTCAATTGGTATCAGAGCAGGTCTCTCTTTAAGGGCTTCACCGCGTAGAGAGTGATCTTGACTGAAGTTGAAAATATGGTCAAAGGAGAGGGCTCGTCAGTCACTAGACCTCCAGTATTTAACGGTTCAAACTATGTATAATGGAAGGCTAGAATGCATTACTTTCTGAGATCTTTGGACCATGATGTTTGGGAGATAGTTGAAAGTGGATATGTGCTACCTACTGAACAAATTGTACTTGATAGTGGCACAACTATCACAAAACCCAAATCCAAAGAAAAGTGGACAACATTTGACAAAGAAAGACAAACATCTGAAGTCATGGTTATGAATGCTATCTACTGTGCCATGTCCCAGGATATATTCAATCAGATAAGTATGTGTGGGACATCCAAGGAAGCATGGGATCTACTAGAAACAACCCATGGAGGCACAAGCACTATGAAGAGGTCTAAACTACAACTTCTGACTTCACAGTTTGAAGGTCTCAGAATGGAAGAGCATGAGACGTTTATGGAGTTTTTCGCCAAGTTAAATATCATTTGTAACTCCATGGGTAGATTGGGAGAGAAAGTTCCGATACCAAAAAATTGTAGGAAAATTCTAAGATCTCTACCGGAACCATTTAATCCCAAGGTTACAACAATTAAGGAGTGTAGGAACATAGATGAAATGAAAGTAGAAGAACTGGTAGGTTCCCTACAAACTTTCGAACTACACTTCAATCAAATCCCTAAATCCAAAACAACTATCTTAAAAACTTTAAAGAAAACATTAAAAGAAGACAGTGAGAGCGAAAATGAAGATGAAGATGAGGAAGTGGCCTTGCTGCCACAACGATTCAGGAAGTTCTTTCGAAAAAGTCGTGGCAGGCCTTCCAGAGGAGGAAAGGTGAACAACAAACCTTCTGCAGGTAAATTTGGTAGAAGAACCAAAGAACCACAATGCTATGCCTGTCAGGAGTATGGACACCTATCAACCGAATGCCTAAACAGAAAAACTAAGGGCAAGGCAATGACTGCCACGTGGGATGATATTGAGGAGTCAAATTCAGAATCTAATGACTCAGAAAGCAATGGAGATCAGAAATCATTGAAAATACTCATGGTCTCCACTGCTTCAATCATTCCCAGAGAATTTGAGAACGAAGAGAATAGCAAGCCACGGAATTATCTCCATCTGACAATGGAGAAGAAGAAGAAATCGAAAAGGATAAACTGCAAGATGCTTAGTTAAAAGACTCGAAATATCTGAGAACAAATTTGATTTGCTGAAAAAAGATTTAAATAAAACTCTAGAAATCAATACACATCTAATCAATGATTTATCGCAATATCATATGGATAATGATAGACTTGAACGAATTAATACCTTTCTTAAAAATGAGTCTGATAAACTGAATAAACAGGTTGAACTGCTAGAAGATAAGAAAAGACTTCTTCATAATGAAAATCATACACTCCTGTTTGATCTAGAAGATTCCAAAAAGATGGCCAAAATAAACTACAAGTTTTCCCAAAGTGGCGAAAAGCTAGAAAAACTGTTAGGAATGGGAAGACCTAAGAAGGATAAAAGTGGCCTACGATATGAAAAACATAAATCAAAGACTGGAAATGCAACTCCTAGAACTAAAAAATCTGCTGCTTCTGGAAGCAAAACTAGAATAATTCCGGTATGTCATTTGTGTGGTGATTCAGGTCATTATAAGTTTGAATGCATAACACCAAGGAGGACTCAACCTAGCTCCGGTCAGAATCATGTTAACAAATTATCAACCAGAGAAATGCAGAACTTCAAAAGTCCTCTTAAAGATATGGATAGAAGCAATGCCCTTGCACCACTACCCAAATCGGTTAACAAAATGAAATGGATAAGGAAGAACTAGTTCAAATTGAGCATCAGAGATCTGAACATGTACTAAAATGAGGATTCTTTCTGTTAAGCTTAAAATGATATATCTGAGGTCCCTTGCCTCAATCTTTTGTATAAACATTCAAATGTTTATAATTTTGTTTTGTACAGTGTGTGTACATAGTTTTTGTCGAATATACCGTTGATAGAAATACGAAAAGTATACGTGTAGAATCATCTGAAGGTTGAAAATTGAAAAACATTCATGTATGATATGTCTGCCAAATTGTCATGAGCATTCTCGATCAAATTGATAAAAAGTCGATACTATCGATGTCTCTTCAGAATGTGAAAAGTCACTTGATCGAGAATATCATCGAAACTATTATCGATAAACATCGAATGAGAATCGTTGATAAAATCAAAAGAGTGTTTGATCAAATCGAAGTCTGGCGCCCGATAAAAGGCGGTTGAGCGGAAATTATTTTTGGAAATAACCGTTTGTCTTTGTTTTTATTCAAATCATCGGCCAGTAGACCAGTGGTGGGTCCCAGAAACTTCTCAAAAATGGGTACTATCCTTTCATCTCACTTTTGGTCGGATATTTTTTGTTTCATTAAAAGAAGAATTTTGTCCTCTTTCCCAAAAATTTCAAAATTGTTTTGTCCCCATGGGAAAAGACAAAGGAAAAACATCCAGACAAGGGGAATCTTTGAAAACCTCCCAACAAAAGGTGTTTGCCTTTAAGGTTAAAGCAAGTGTTCCCGAATGTGGGATCCCCACAAGGCAACGCTCAAGACATGGTGGGTCTCAATCGGAAGAGCAGGCACCTTCACCAGTGCAAGTCAATTCCGTACTAGAAAGATTTGCAGGGAGGAAAGTCATTCCCGAAAGGAAAGTCGACAGAAGCTGCTTGATTACATATAATCTGGAACCTCTATTTGCGGCCATAGATTGGTTACCAGTTCTCAACTTTGGTGGATCATATCATCTTGAATGAACTTACCATTTCTTTGATGCCTGTCATTCACCGACATCTGATCCTCCATCCATCTCCGTAACTGTAGATGGTGATGATGTGATGATCACTCCAGGGTCTGTTGAAGGAATATTCAATCTTATCTTATCTCCTGGAGGAATCCCTGATATGGACATGGAAGATCCTGAAGTTCGGTCCAAGGTCACTAAATTTCTCTACCATAATCGTGATGTTGAGTGGTACTAAGGGAATGCCCTGAAAGTCGAGTTCATGGAACCATGTTATTGAGTCCTGCATGGTATTCTCGCTTCGAATATTTACTCTAGAGGCTCCAACAGAGCTGACCTCACTGGCTTCATGACTATGATTATCTATTCAATCGTTGTTGGGGTCAAGATCTGTTTGCCTACCCTGATTGTGTATCAGTTAATGTACGCTTTTCATAGGGTTAGGAACATTCTCCTACCATATCCCTAGATCACCAGTACTGTCTGTAATGTCATAGGGTTCCCAACTACAAATGATCCTCATCTTCCTCTCCAAACCTTCAACAAAAGCAACATCCGAAGGATGGATCTGAGGTTCCACAAATACCCTGAGGATCCCCTGGAGGAAGGCATTCAAGTCGAGGAAGAAGGTCGGGTTAGCGATGCTCCCATGGGTAGAGCTGAGATGGCCGGAGAAGAAGCTTCTGGATCTCAACATGCTCCATCAACATCAGGAGCTAGGCATATGAAAAGATCTAAGCTTCATCAAGACAAGCTTGGCACCATTCAACATGATGTCTCTCAGCTCAGGGAGTCATTGAATGAGAGATTTATTGTCCTGGAACGGATGGTGCTAAGTGTGCAGCAAACCGTCCAACAACTGGTGGACGTGATAACTTGTCACCAAGACGACACAGCACCATCCCACTCCGCTCCATGATGATGTTCAGTACATGCTATCACCTACACTCCACTTTTATCTCTGCATACGAATATTAGTATCTTTTTTAATATTCTACGCTTATCTGAGTGTATGTGATAACTAACTGATCTAGAGAATCTGACGTTTTTTTTGGGAAATTGTACATGTCCATGGTTGGACTGAACATATTGTTTTTGGATTGGTTCTGTTGGGATAAACGTGTAATCTACTGCCGTCTGTGGCAGTATGTGTTTTTTGAATGTTCTGGATATGGCTGAATAGAATTCATATCTTTAATGGCATAATTAGGTTTTAAAGTTCCCCTAGTGTATCAAGTTTCTAATATGGATTGCATATGATGTCCTTAATGAATATTATAACTTCTATATCATTGCTCTATCTTGTCTAAAATGCATCCATAGATTCTTAAATTGATGTCTGCTTAAACTGAGTTGATTATTATACATCAATCGATCTGCTTCTGCTTGGTCGATTCTCCCAAGTAATTCACTCTTCAGTCAATATCACTTAATCTATCTTTGTCAATGATTGACAAAAAAGGGGAGAACATTTGGAAACACCCCGAACGAGAAATTGTGTATCTACTTGAATGGTTATGCAGGTGTTTAGGGGGAGCAGCTGCAACAAGAAAGGGGGAGTTTACAAGTCAGGGGGAGCAACCACTGGGTGTGTACATGGGCTAAAAAGTGTAAAATTGTGTAAAAGCATGTACACACAATTTAGGGGGTGTTGTCTAGAGTATTCTAGGGTGTTTTAGGTTTTTGTCACGTAATTAATAAAGGGGGAGATTGAAAGTGCCCTAGTCTGTCAAGTTACATGAGTATTGAAGTCAGATTGTCTACAGAGCCTGATAGGAAGATCATTTCAAGCGTCTGCCTCAACTGAAAATGTGCAAGCTCGCCACAGGTAAACCTATAGCCTCACATCCCATGACCCAAAATACCAGGTGAATAAAACTCTTAAGAACAAGTTAGAAAATCATAGGGTTTTAAGGTGAGAAAACTTTTTTCAAAATAGGAAAATCTCTAAGTTTTTCTTGCCTTGTCGATTTTATCGAAACACCCTCAATATAATCGACTTGCACTGTCGAGTCCTTGATGCTTCATCGATACCATTGAAAAGAGGACCAAATATGTCTGGCAACTTCACAACATATCCGGACGAATTATCGATGTATCGATACCATCGATACTCAAATCTCGAGCCCATCGAAAGTGGCTCGATAAGATCAATAGGCAGATTTTCGGTGCCCCTGTTTTTTAGAGAAAATTTTGAATTTCTTCGATATATCGATGCGTCTTCTGATATGATCTAAAATCAAATATCGATAAGATCGGAAGACCATCGATGATATCAATCGAGGGCTCGCATTTCTTTCAGCAGACATTTCAGGATGTTTTTAACTGTGATCGGGGAACATTCAAGGAAATCGATATTCATATGTTGATGATATTGAGGCCGAGTCGATTGCAACGAAACTGGACACAAACTGTCCAGTGAGTTTACTGGTAATCTATTAGATTTATCGATGCATCGACACTACCTTCGATATCATCGATATACAAATTCCGATGACATCGACTGACCCTCAATCATATCCTAAAAACCTGAAATATTTCATGACAAGTCTCTCTCATTTTTCAAGTGTCGATAGATCAAACCTACCATCGATGGAATCGGAGTTCGAAATCTGATGATATCGACAGTGGTTTCAATTCATCGACCATATGGCAAAAGGTTTCAAAAGCGTATGACTTTGAGTTCAAGTCATCGAGCAGACCATCGATGCTATCGATAGTATACTCTCGATGATATTGAACTCAGTCATAAATGTGACCGTTTTATATCCGTTGGAACCTTTTGCCTATATATAGAGGACTTATCTATTGTTGCTGTGAGAGAAAATAGAGAGAGCTTTTGAGTGTTTAAGCTTAGATCATATACCCAAAGCCCCTTCTCTCAAGGAAGTTCATCCTCCAATCCACCCTCACCATTGATATTCAATAGAGTGGATTGGGGAATGAACTTCTGCATTCAAGGATCCTCCAGCTACTACCTTAATGGCAAATCATTAAGTTGGGATGCCTTGAATGCCTAGATGATTGGAACTACTCTATCTTCCTTATAGGAAAACCTTTTGAGAGTAGGATTCCATCATAACCTTAACCCAACCCGTCACCATATATTGGTACATCTTTTGTGTTACGGATCAAGGGAGCAGAAGACTCTTCGTCAACAAGGAGGAGGAAATCTTTGGCATTGTGCTTATCGGGACTCATCAACTTATTTGTAGGTATCTAGAGTCCAAGAGGACATTTGTGATCATTCCTTTTTAGGATTGGGTCTTAAGTGGTTCTCACCCTTTGAAGTCATCAAGGAGGCCTCCGGCGAGAGTGTACGTCGTGGGTGCGTTATGTGGACCCTTGCTCTGTGGAGAGCATAAACATCTGGTTGAAGGTGAACCAACAAAACCTTAGGTTTGAGGTCAACTGATGTGAAACCTCGGGTTTGAGGTGAACCGTGTAGAAACCTCCAGTAGGGTCTTATGGAAGATCCTTGGCCAGTGTGCCTAAAAGTGGGTGCGTTGTGTTGACCCTTGCTCGTGAGAGCATAAATAGTCAACCTCAGTGTAGGTTGTAAAGATTGAAGGTGAACCTGATTTAAAACCTTAAGTTTGAGGTGAACTGCTGTGAAACCTCCTTAGTGAAATCCGGTACACTCAAGGGTTGAGTGCGCTTACCGGGAGTGGAGTAGACAAGTAGTCGAACCACTATAAAAATGACTATGTTTGTGATTGCTCTTCTGTGTGTATGATTTATGTCAATGCATTCATATTTATATATCTGATCACACCTCACACACATACACAGTCACATCCAACATAAACTAAGCTGCATATTACTATATCTTGAATAGTTTGTGTTTGGATCCTCTACCTGGCTTGGAAGCTAGTAGAGTTACATTTGAGTAATCCTGATAATTGCATATTCATAGGATTAGTGAAGTAGGATTTTTAAATAAATCATAAATTTTTTTAAAAAGTCCTATTCACCCCCCTCTAGGACATATTGGCATATTCCTTCTTCAACTAGTGTGGCCTTTACCGCCATTTCACCGGGCACCTCTCAATTGATCGAATAGTCATCAATCCTAGGCAACGGGTATTTATTCCTTACGATGACTTGATTCAATCTTCGCTAATCGATACATAGCCGTAAAGTGCCATCCTTCTTCCTTACAAAACGACTGGGGCTCCCCAAGGTGACACACTGTGTCGAATGAAACCCAAGTCTGATAGGTCATTAATTTGGATTCGAAGTTCCTTTATTTCACACGGAGGCATTCAGCAGGTTGGAAGGAAGATGGGCGTAGTACACGACACCAATTCTATGGTGAAATCAATCTCCCTTCGGGGAGGGAGTCCCAGTATGTTCTTGAACACATCAACGCAGTCTCTAACAACGGGCATGTGTGTTAATGAAAGCTCTTTGCTGCCCTCTTATAATGAAGCATAACATAGGATTCATTATGGATAGCTAACCTAAACCGGAAACGTAAAGGACAAGCTATCATCTTTGTGAATTATCACCGACCGGTCCTCGTAATCGATCTCGACTCTCATTACAGAGAGCCAGTTCATGCCCAAAATGACATCGTAGTGGAAGACCCATGTGACCATAAGATCCACAAGTATCCTCTTACCCCCCAAGTCGATGGGGCAACTCTGACACACGGATGTAGCTTCGGTGAATGTCCCGGCTGCCGCTATGATTCTTACTCCCGACATGGGAGCGGTGGGTAGTCCTAAATGCTTGAAAGTTATGTATGATATGAGGGACGATGTGGACCCAGTGTCCACTATAAGAAAAATAGGGGTACCTTGTATGTGTGTAGTCACTTCGAATGCCGAGGGGGTGGTCATGGCTGCATCCACACCTTTTGTTGTTAGTGCATGCAAAAGCACTTGTTATGGCCAGTTGGGCTGGTGCGTAGGCTATAAATGTTATGTTGTAAATCTAGCACCCTGGATTGTCAAATTTTGTTGTGCCAAAACACTTTGGAATGTTTGACTTGTTTTGATAGATGGAAAGTTCACCTTCATTCAAAGATGAGATTCATGTTATCTACATCGACATTTAGTATGCTACAATTATGCATGTTCAACTACGAGAGCAAGTTGAAGTTCACCAAGTCCAAATATTCAAGTTCAAGCTTAAAGCTTAAGTTCGAGTTCAAGCTCAAGTTCGAGTTTAAAGCTCAAGTTCAAGCTCAAGTTCATTTTTCTCAAGCTTAAGTCTCAAGACACATGTTCAAGACACAAATTCGAGACACAAGTTCAAGTGTACGAGGTCAAGCTTCATGTGCTTCAAAGTGTCCTATCTACTGAAGCGACCGATGTTTCAATTTCAATACTCACATTTAAGGTATACATGACCCTAGAAAGACCTTAGGATTAGGTTATTAACATTACATGTTTATTTTGGGTCATAGTACTTATTTTAGGCTTTGCTTCAACTAGTCCTAGTCTTGGTTTGACTAGTCCAGGCACTAGCTCAACCAGTCCAAGGACTTTCTCGACTAGTCCAGGATTTTTCTCAAAAAATCGGATAAGGTTATTTGGTCTTCGACCAGTCGAGTACCCTGCTCAACCGGTAGTGGAGTCTGGCTTGACCAGTCGAGCAGGACTCCACTTAAAGTCCAGCGACACAATTTTTATTCACTCAACTAGTCGGGCTCTGTGCTCGACCAGTCGAGCAAGCCACTCGACCAGTTAAGAGTCTGTTTTATCTGATCGCGCTAAAAAAATTGAAAATTGGCACTGTTAGGACCAGTTGAGCTGAACCTTAGACCAGTCGAGGGAACCAAATTGTAGCCTATAAATAGTGGACATTTCTCAGATTTTTTCATTCATTCCAATCCAGTTCAAGTCATCACTCTAAGAGATAAGTCCCCACTATTGTGAAGCTATTGTGAGGTATTTAAAATTTATTTTAATAGCTTTTTGGTTTCTTGATCTCTTGATTCTATTCTATTTGATATAAAGGGGGATTTTGCTTTTAACCATTTTTTAGATCCAAGAAATTGAATCCAAGTAGCTAAAGGTTAGATTTAATTTAAAATTCATTTAGACCTATAACCCCTTCATTTGTGAGATTGAACTTTGAACATCTTCATCTATAAAAAAAGCGGTTCTACCAGCTACATCGAAGAACATTCTTCAGATAAGTATTATATTTCAATTTTCTGTATTTTTGATTTGTGAGATCCAGCTAGGAAAATCTCTATTTGTGGTTTTGACTGAGATCAGCCAGGAAAATCTCAGCGTGGGGTTTTTTTTAATTATATAAGCCCATTGAAAAACACATCTGTAAAGGTTTTAATGTGAACCTTGGAAAACCTTCTTTCTTAGTGAAATCCAATATCTCGTGGGTGTAATATTGGGAGTGGAGTAGTTGTGTGGCTGTTTTTAAACAGTTGGTGTATGCACACGAACCACTATAATTCTTGGACTTGTGATGGATGATTGTATTTGATTATGTGTGTGAATGTTGTAATCTATTTTATGCTTTTGTGGTGAATGTTGTAATAGCTAGGTTTATTTCTTTTGCCTCTATATCGGTTTGAATTTTTTATATTTACCCACGTTCTAGAAATCAGGTTGTCCTACTTTAAGCCATTGGTTTTTAGTGTAAGGTTGTTCCCTAGAACAACGTTTGTATCAACTTCTCAGTACTTGTGCATTTGATGTTGCTTTTAATTTCTGTTATCTGTGTTATCTTTCTGCATTTTATTTTTATTTGGCATAGTCCTATTCACTCCCCCCCCCTCCTAGGATTTGGAGCTTGCCTTTTTCAAGTGATATCAGAGCCTATTAGGTTATTCCATCGGATTAATTTCCTGAGCTAAGTGATCTCGAGCTCTTAATATGTCAAAATTTGATAGCCTTTCTATTACTAGGCCACCACCATTTGATGGCTCCAATTATGCTCATTGGAATGCCCGGATGAGAATCTTTCTGAAATCCATTGATGAAAGTGTGTGGCAAGTAACGGTTACTAAATAGAAACCACTAATGACTGAAGTTCTAGGCAGTGATGGAACCAAGTCCATGTAAGTATCACCTTATTATTTATGGACCACACCTCAGAAAAATGAGAGCAGTGCTAATGCAAAAGCTTTAAATGCAATCACTTGTGCACTATCACTAGATGAGTTCAAAAGAATTATATCTTGTGATACTGCAAACAAGCTTGGGATATCTTAGAAATGACACACGAGGGAGTGACTATTGTCAAAATGTCTACGGTTCAGATCCTCACCACTAGGTTTGAGGAAATAAGTATGGAAGAAAATGAATCATTCATGGACTTCTATACAAAACTTAATGACATAGTCAACTCTATGTGGGGTCTTGGAGATAGCATCCCAGAAAGCAAAGTTTGTGCAAAAACTAATGCGCTCACTTCCTGAGAGATTTAATTCCAAGGTGACTGTCATTCAGGAACTTAGAGACACGGATAATATGAGGGTGGAGGAACTTGTTGGTTCACTTTAAACCTACAGGTTGAATTTCAAAGCTCCAAAAGGTAAATCTATAGCCCTTAAATCATCCAAATGTATTTCTCAAGATAGTAATTTTGATTGCGAAAACTCAGAGGATGATATGGCCTTATTAGCTAAAAAGTTTTATAATATTTTTAAAAGTAAAAAGAGAGTCAATTTTCAAAAACCCTCTGAGAAGAAAAAAGGGTAAAACTAAAAATTGAAAATCACTAAAAGACAGTCAATGCTTCAATTGCCATGAATATGGGCATCTGGCAAACAAGTGTCCAAAAAGGGACAAATCAGAGAAGAAAGGCATGTTGGCCACATGGGATGAATCGTCCTACTCTGAAGCCTCTTCTGAGTCGGATGATTCAGAACCTGAATCTATTAGTCAGGTCAAGGTTTTAATGACTCTAGCCAGAGTTACTTTTACAGATAGTTATGATACATCAGAATATGAAAATCTGAGGAGTGACCCTGAAAAAGAAGACGATCTTCAGGATGCCTACAATGCCCTGTATAGGGAGAGTTGTTAGATTGCTGTCAAGCTTAAACTTCAAAAAGAAAAGTTTCTAAAATTAGAAGAGGATTTTGAAAACTTAGTTTTAGAAAAGTCGCATATTTTTTATTGTTTTGAAAAAACTAAATGTGATTTAGATTTCAAAACATGTCAACTTGAAAACCTAAAATCAGAAAATGAGAAACTAAAAATGGAGGTCTCTTCCCTCTTGAGTTCAAAGGATACTTGGAGGTATGCTTAGGGAGACCCTAAACTAGAAAAATTACTAATCGGATCAAGAAAGTGTAGAGATAGATCGGGTTTGGTCTATGATAAAAACATGCCTCTGAAAAATAAGATTACTCCTAAGTTTGTTAAAGGAGAGTCCTCCAACTCAAAAGGGAAAAGCTTAAATCAAAATAGTTTCAAAAATCCTAAAACTTTTCAAGCTAGCAAACCTAATGCCAACCATATCAATTTTAGAAATCAGAATTATAATCCCTTAGTTGAGAAGATTGCAGATTTACTTAAGGAGCTTCTGAAATCTAACTTGAATGTGAGAGTTAATAACAATTATAAGCAAAAGAAAACCAATAGTGTTTCAAAACCCAAATTGATAATGAAATGGGTCCCTGAGGTTATATGTCTGGTTGCCCACACCGCCTTCAAGGCTTCGAGTCAATTAAAGTGGTACCTAGACAGTGATTGCTCTAGGTGACAGAGATTTGTTCACCAACTACGAAGAAATGACTGACGAGTCAGTCACATTTGGTGTTGGGAGCAATTGCAAAATAATTGGCCAAGGTATGGTTCAACTTTTCAACCTTCCTCCTTTTGAAAATGTTTTATTCGTAGAAGGTCTTAAGCACAATCTTTTGAGTATTTCTCAAACTACGATAATAAGCATAGTGCTAAATTCACTAATCAAGGATGCAAGATCTCAAATGGGAAAGGTTGTGTGATATTGAATGGTCAAAGAACATCTGAAAATTGTTATATTGTAAGTGATTCTAGCTTGTCTAAATTATCTTGTTACATGGTCCAAACCAATGAGACCGAGTTATGGCACAAACACCTTGGACATGTAAACTACCGGAATTTATATAGACTAAAAAAGGCTGATTTAATAAGAGGTCTACCCAAATTGAAGAAAATGGATAATATTTGTGGTGAATGTCAAATCGAGAAACAAACAAGGAGTAGTCACAAGAAATTGAACTCTTTCGCCACATTTAAACCCATTGAACTCCTCCACATGGATCTTTTTGGACCAACTAGAACAGAGAGTCGAGGTGAAAAGAAATACTTTCTGGTAATTGTGGATGAATTTAACAGATATACATGGGTAGCTTTCATGAGAGAGAAGTTTGAAACTCTCGATGAAGTGAAAAGGATACTTAAGCGTATCAAAACTGAAAAGGAAACGAATATCTCTAAAATTCGAAGTGACCATGGATTGAAATTTGAGAATATCAATTTTGAGAAGTTCTATAGCAATCACGAAATATCGCATGAATTTTCTGCACCAAAGACACCTTAACAAAATGAGGTTGTTGAAAGGAAAAACCGTGTGCTTCAAGAAATGGCTAATGTTATATTAAATAGCATGAAGTTACCTAAAAATCTATGGGCTGAAGCTGTGATCACTGCATGCTATATAATAAATCGTGTTTGAATTAGAAAATCAAAAGATAAAACAACATATGAACTATGGTTTAACAGGAAGCCCACAGTTAAATACTTTCAAGTTTTTGCCAGTAAGTGTTATACTTTACGTGACCGCAAAAATTTAGGGAAGTTCAACACTAAAAGTGACGAAGGGATTTTCCTAAGGTATGCTCTAAATAGTCTAATGTATCATGTTCTCAATAAGAGAACTGGTGTCATTCAGGAATCCATCAATGTGGTTATTGATGACCACCTGAATACACCGTCTATAAGTTCAGAAGATGATGAAGTCAATATAATAGACAAACCTGACTCCTCATCTAGTCAAGTCAATACTAAACTTCAATCAGTTAAAGACCTTCCTACTGATCAAATACTAGGTAACCCTCTCACTGGTGTGCGTACATGAAAATAATTAGAAAACATATGTAATTAAGTGTGTTTTACTTCCTAAATTGAGATGACCAATGTAAAAGAGGCGCTTATTGATGAAAACTGGATTGTATCCATGCAAGATGAACTGAATCAATTCATTCGAAATGATGTGTGGTATTTGGTTCCTAGACCAGCTAATAAACACATCATTGAAACCAAGTGATCTTTAAAAATAAATCTGATGAGTTAGGGAATATCATAAGAAACAAGGCAAGATTGGTTGTCCAAGGGTACACACGAATAGAAGGAATCAATTATGATGAAACCTTTGCCCTAGTAGCTGGTCTTGAATCCATCAGATTATTCATATCCATTACTTATTTCAAAAAGTTTAAAATTTATCAAATGGATGTCAAGAGTTCTTTCTTGAATGGTGATTTACATGAAGAGGTTTATGTTGAACAACCTAAGGGTTTTGAAGACCCTAAACACACTGATCATGTCTATCGCCTGAAAAAAGCACTCTATGGTTTAAAACAAGCTCACAGGGCATGGTACGAGAAATTGATTAAGTTTTTACTAAGTCATGACTTTGTTATGGGGAATGTTGATAAAACTCTGTTTGTTAAGAAAATTAATGAACACATACTTATAGTGCAAATATATATTGATGACATTATCTATGGCACTACATGTTCTAACCTGTCTATTGAGTTTGCAAAGTTGATGAAGTCCAAGTTCGAAATGAGTATGGTGGGAGAACTGAATTACTTCCTAGGTCTACAAGTGAAACAACTTAAAGACGGTATTTTCATTTCTTAAACCAAGTATGCTCTAAACTTGGTTAAGAAGTTTGGTTTTGAAAGTGGTAAGCACTTTGATACTCATATGAGTACAACTCTTAAGCTTTCTAAAGATGCAATAGGTAAGAGTGTAGATCCTCAGTTGTATCACAGTATGCTTGGTAGTTTGCTATATTTTACTATGAGTTTACCTGATATAGCATTCAGCGTATGTATCTATGCTAGATATCGCAAGTTCGATTAATTTAGGCCTATGGTATCCACATGATACTAATGTTCATTTAGCTGATTATTTGGATGCTGACTGGGCTGTGAATATAGACGATAGAAAATCCACTAGCGGTGGTTGCTTTTATGTTGGGAACTATCTGGTTTCTTGGCATAGCAAGAAACAAAGTTTTGTATCCCTATCAACAGCTGAGGCTGAATATATCGCAGCCGAAAATGCCTGTACTCAGCTTGTGTTGATGAAAAGAATGTTAAACGATTATAGCATTGCGCAAGATACAATGATTTTATATTGTGATAACTCTAGCGCAATCAATATATCTAAGAATCCCATCCAACATTCCCGTACCAAACATATTGGCATTCGATATCATTATATTCGGGAATTAGTAGAAGATAAAATTATTTCACTGGATTATGTTCAAACTGAAAATCAACTTGCAGACATATTCACCAAACCACTTGACAGAAACAGGTTCTCTAAATTAAAAATGGATATTGGTATGTGTGATTTGATCTGAGTTGATCATTTTTGTGGTTACACGACTGGTCATGTACATACTCAACCAGTTGTGGTACGACCGGTCGAGCATATACTCGATCAGTCGTGGTACGCGGTTGGAGGCCTTTTTAATGTGTAAAAATCACTTTTTCTCTATTTCTTTCTTCTTCTCAAGCCCCTTCTCCGACCGGTCGAACCCACCTTCAATTACTACTTGGTATGTGCATCATTTTCAGTTTCCTTTGAAATTTGGGTTCCTTGATTGTCACATAGCTTGATTCTTGTCTTTATTTCAATTTTCCTTGTGATTTCCTTAATATTTTAGGAAAAAATCTGTTGGGTTTGAAACCCTTAAATCCTTTCTTGCATTTTCTTATTTACTCTTGCAATGGAAGGTAGATTGAAGAAGAAACCTATTCGAGCATCTTCTTCTCGTTCCATTTCGGTGCATACTCTTCGACCCCCTGAAGAGGACCCAGAATATATGCGGGATATCCATCTCCGCAACATAATTATTGAGTGGACCGTCAATGCAAACCGTCTTGTTTAATTCAACATTATTCCCCTCATTGTTGCTGTAAGATGGGATAACATTCTGAATTGGGGCGGACCGGCATATCGTTCCATCGCGCAAGCAATATATGTGCATAAGTGATGTATCTATTGAAGATTTGACCTTCACTATCATGTTTAGAGAAGATTCATATAAAGTAGATCGTCACTTAATTTCTGGGTTGATGGACATTCAAGTAAATGATGAAGGAATTCCTATTCCAACATTGGTTGAAAAATTGAATGAGTTAGAAAAACGTTTATTAACCAGAAATTTATGTAACATGGACTTGGAATGGAGTTCCGAGAATACAATCCTGGCCAATCAGATGTTACCCAGATACAGAGTATTACATCGCATTTTTATTTCCAATGTATACCCTAGATCTGGTAACAAGGCCGAACTATCTACCTTTATGGTGAGTATTCTTCATTCTGTTGTGTCTGGCATTCTGATGTGTCTTCCTTCGTTAATATGCTATTTCATTATCCAATTTTGACTTCATCTGGGGCATAGTGATATTCCATTTGCTTATTTGATGACCACCCTTTCTTTACACTGTTTTGTGGTCATGCCACCTGGAGAAGCTCCTACTTCTCATCTTCCATTCAACAATTCAAAAATCAACAAGATGAATTTGAAGTTAACACCTGGTCAAATTGATAGGGATGTTGGAGAAGTTAGAGAAGAAGTTGGAGAGAAAGATGTGTTGCCAACTGAAGTCAATATGGAAGATATTTTTAATGAATTAGAATCTGATTACGTTGAGGCTAATCCTGATTTTTAGCCTTTTGGTTTTGATGAGTGCCTACGCTCACTGGAAGAAAAGGTGGATGGACTAAAAATGTAACATCCCGGATTTTTTCCAACCTGGGATTAGACGTCCTAGGGCAATGAGTCGATCCTAAGACCTTATCAACTTGTCAAAACTCAATCCCACAGTCTAAAATTGCTCTTTAAACCATTTTCTTCACAAATCCCACCCTTCACTACCTTATGCTTTCAATTTTTCAAAGCACTTTCGCCCTAGACACTAACTTAAACTAGTTAAGTAGTAAAACTTGGATCACTTTATATACAAACTACAAAGGCCTAAGTACCATCTCAACCAGAAAACAATTAGGATTAAATCCTTTAGAAATTTAACAAAGTTAACTAAGTGCAAAACTCGATTAGCCATGAAATCCGTTGGGATCGCTTTAAATACGATCTGCAAGACCCAAAACTTGCAAAATCAGTGACTCTAGGTTACCCTAAAGTTTAGAACCAAACTCATTTCCCAGCTGCTCTCGGGAATGAAATGAAACTTCGTATTAGGTCTAGACCGCACGTCGGAAGTCCGATTAACACGAAGTTAAGGAACTAGGACCGCCTCGCTGGGCTTGACAACCATCTCAAAAATCAGGTCCAGCCGATGTCCCACGGCCATTCGTTTGGATCCGGAGCGAGGGAGTGTGAAAAAACTATTCCTTTACAAAATAAATATTTGGAATAGTGATCTGGCACCATTCGCTTGCGCATCAGTATTAAGCAACCAGACCGTCAGAATCAGACTAAATTACACCCTCGGATTAAGAAAAATTTCAGGAACATTTACATGTACTTGGAATTTCGGATCGTGGCCCACTGACCGTTGAACTGAAAGTGGTCCGCCACGTGCGATCTGGGAATCCGATCGAGTCAAAAATGTAATCCCACATAGATCCATGTGTGGTGAGCTTAAGTCTGACGTTTGGCTCAAGGAGGGCCACCAGAACCTCTCTTTTGAGCTGAAAAAGTGACGAAATACCTATATTAGCAGTAACCCTTGAACATGAGTCTATTTCAGTGAGTTTTGAGACTATATAGGGACCTTAAACCCTCTCTCATGGCAGCCATACGAATTGGGGATTTAAGAGAGGGAACAGAGAGAGAAAGTGAGGGAGAAGTGGGAGGATCTCCCTACTATCGTTCCCTGCCACCACACGGGCTGCACCATCCCTTTCTTGACGCTTTTCCCAGCGTTTTCGGCGTCGTTTCTAGGTAAGAAACCCTAACCCTAATCTGTTTTGGGGTTTAGACTGTTGTAGGTTGTGAAATAGCTAACCTATTTCGTTCTATAGGTTGCCAAACTGCCGAATACGGAAGCTTAGCAAACTTATCGATTCCGTTGCGATTCTACGACAAAAGGTGCGGACTTTAGGTGTATAGGTTATGGTTTTCAACGCTTTCAATGTCAGATAATGATAGATTCATGATCTGCATGCAATTGCACATGTACAAAGTGCTTTCGTTTCCTGTTTCGATTAACGTTGTAGAATATGGAATTTCACATACTCTAGGTATACGTAGAAATACCGTATACGAATTTTTTTCGAAAAAATGTTTGACATGTTTATTTAATGTATGATTATATAATATATGGATAAAATACTAGTTTGGCGAAAGGAATCGCCGTAATACATGTTCGCTTGTAAATGCTACGTATGTTGAAATTGTGTATTCTAGAAATACCGTATATGTGTATTTTTGGAAATGCAATTGTCATGATTATTTGATGTATGATTATGCTATACATGGATAAAATACTCACTTGGCAAAAAGGTTAGCCCTAACACGTATTTTGCTAACATACGTCATGTATGTTGTAACAGTGTATTCTAAGTGTTTGAAAATGACTGAATGAGTATAGAATTCTCATTCGTGCTTGCCATGACTAGTTGTCATGGATTCATGATTGATGTATTGGCGATACTCCTTTGACGAAAGGATTTGCCCTAAGTCACGCCACGGCCAATATACACCATATAGGCTAAAATGTGTGGCCCAAGTGTTTGTGTAAATGGCTGAATGAATATGGAACTTGGATTCTTGCTTGCCATGACTATCCGTCGTGGGTGTACGCGTGTTATGATTGGGGCAACTCCCTAGTGAAAGGATTTGGCCTAATGCCTATGTGATCGACATATGTCATGTATGTTGATGTATGTTTGTTTAAGTGTTTCTTGAAATGTCTGAATGAGTAGTAGTTAGCAAATCATAATGTATAAGGATGTTGAGATATGATTCTCAACCTCTTTTAACTATGTGTATGATCTCCTTGGATAGTTGTGTGATTAGGAATTGAACATGTACAAACTCATGCTTGTGTTGTGATTTATAACATGCTCAACTGCTTTATGATTTTAACTATGTAATGCATATGTTTAAATTTATATTTACGTTGTATGATCCGTCATGGGTGATGGGGGAGCGGAGCAACGAGTGCGTGCAACAGCCCTGGCAGCCCTAAACGGATAATACCAGATCTTGATTGTATGAGTTGAATCTTGATCCATTACTGCTTTATCTATCTGCAATGGATTGTGTTTGGGGCTATGATTATGGCCCAGGCAATCGGTAACGGGATTGAACTCGTGGCTGAGATTCATTTGCCACGTGGGATGTGTTCGACGAACTCGAGTCGTGGTTTGCCTGTCGGCAGTGGCTAGGCCACACGAAGTTGTTTATGCACTTCATGTCGTGCAGCTCAACGGGCGATCGTGCTAGTCGAGCTCGTCAAGTAACCCGATCTGTCTTATGCATGTTCACCCTGTTTGGACGCTACTGCTGGACCTAGGGTACCAAACTTACCAGTGAAACCCCCTTTTAACCATGGTACCTCGATCCGCTAAGACGCATGAGCCGGGCATGGTGGTATGGGACACTGTGGTCGAGCTGTCGGCCTACGCTGGGGCCATGTGCCTCCCCGTAGTGACCATTGCGCAACCAAACTCGTGAGCCGAATACGGTGGTATGGGACACTGTATTCGAGCTGTCGATACTTACGGCGAGAGCCGAGTACGGTGAGACCTGTGCTCGTGCTGACGGGCGACGAGTCCTCCGTAGTATCTTCGAGTATACTCAAGGGTCTGTGATTGGCGACGAGTCTTTCACAACAACTAGAGTATGAGTTGAGCCGAGTACGGTGAGACCTGTACTCGAGCTGACGACTAGTGATTGAGCCGAGTACGGTGAGACCTGTACTCGAGCTGACGGCCAGCAATTGAGCCGCATACGGTGAGATCTGTATCCGCGCTGACGGCTGACGAGCCCTTTGCGATGCCTTCACTATGCTTCTCAAACCATAATATCGTATGAGATTAACTAGGATTGACGACCCTAGAATGGATCATGTTTGGGAATGATACAAGGGAGGTACCTTAGTTTCCCAATACTGCTGGTTGAAATGGACTAATAATAACTTGGTAATCATGAGCATCATCGCACGCAGCATGTGCTTTGTATATGTGGCGCACTGAGGGAGTTAAGCATTCGTGAACGTAAGATGATGTCGCTTAAGGGTGGTTTGACAAGGGCATACAGCATCATGTCATTTCATTCTTGCATTTAATAAGAGTAGTTAGAATACTGCTTGATTGAATTGATAACATGTTAACCTATGCTTTACTGTTCCACTGAGTTGATCACTCACTCCCACGTTACGGGACGGTGTTGTACACACCAAACAGATTTGTTGAGTTTCAGGTGATGGCGATGTTTGTGAAGCAGAGCCGGACTACTTCTATGATGATTGGAGGAGTTCTCCTATCTGTATCTCTCTGACGGGTCAATGAAGACCTGATAGTGTATTGACGGGGCTATGGTACTTGGGATAAGAGACATTACACTTCCTCACATTTGGTATATTTTAGAACTGCACTTGTATTTATTTAACCTGGTAATGTTATCACACTCTGGAGACTCATCATAGGTTATATATTTTATCTATCTATCACAGTCTTCCGCTTGCAAATTAACTGTCTCTGGAGTATGATATGCTGTTTTGGCTTAATCTCACTCATGTTCAATGCACGAATACAGTCAACATTCAATCATCATTCATTTTGTTGCATAAGTGATGTTCTGGAACTCGGGAGTTGAGTTTATGCTCGACCCCCGATTTTCAGGGCGTTACAAGATGGTATCAGAGCATGATTTGGATTAAACCGGACCTGGGTTATGGTCACACGATGCACACTGACGCACTCTGACTTAGGAGGGAGCGACAGAATGTAGAAACAGTCTTAGGCATCCCTGTTCCGTCCAACGGCTAGTTCACTGAAAACGAACGCCGAAATCGAGTCTGTATTCAACCATGGTCGTACGGGTCGACCTTAAAACATTCCTTGGCCGTCTATGGATAAGTCTAGATTACAATCCACCCCATCCCAACCACGATGAGGATAACTACTCTGAATTCTCAAAGCTCCTCTGGACTCCTCACAGAGACTTCTCGAATCTATGAGAAAGGAAGGCAGACAATAGAAATAAATTCTAATAAATCTGTAAGTGATTAATGAATGACTAAGAACGAGTTCACAACCCTTTAAATAGGGATATCAAGTAATGGGAAAAAATCAGAATCAAACTACAACTAACATTCCTAGAAGTCACGACTTACCATAAGGTCATGATGTCTACTAGTGCGCAAGGTTTTCGGCCATATATATATATATATATATATATATATATATAATATATATATATATATATATATATATATATATATATATTACGTGTCCTATTTGGCTTCACCACACCATCCTCCTAATTATTCTAAGCTCTTTTCGTGTTGGGCGCAGCTCCTAAAACCCAACGGATGAAGAGTAATCAAGTGAAAAGTAAAGACGAAATTGAAACAGGGAAACGACCATTGAACGAGGGGTTTTTCGCATTTCTGGGCTGCGCAACCCAGCATAGCGGGTTGGTTGGCTTCATTGGCTCGTTCTACCCCCAAATTCATATATTTTACGTCAGATAACTCATTCCGGATTGCAAGATACGTCCGGTTTGACCCGAAACTACCCGAAATTGAGCGAATTGGAGTCGGGGGCCTCCCCACTTAAATATAGAGGGACCCAGGGTGCATCAATCTGCATTTGGCACCCTGGGAAGCTGGGGAACACACCCCACCCGCGGCGGCAGCCCACCGGCCACCTTGGACCGCGGTGGAACCGCGGTCGACCGCGGTCAGGTTGGTCCGTACGGGTCGGGCCAGGTCTGGTCATGGTCGGCCTGACT
This sequence comes from Magnolia officinalis, assembly GCA_021015155.1. Lineage (NCBI taxonomy): Eukaryota > Viridiplantae > Streptophyta > Magnoliopsida > Magnoliales > Magnoliaceae > Magnolia > Magnolia officinalis. The sequence goes on along the minus strand of JAJHSJ010000007.1, from coordinate 64,562,821 downwards.
CCCACACACGTGTGATGCGTGCGGAATTTCAGGGGGACCCCTATTTCTTGCCCGTTTTGCCCCCTCTCTCTCAAACACCCCTCCAAGCTCTCCTTTCTTCACAAAAATCTTAGATTTTGCACAACCACCCTCCCACCTCATCACTTCCTTTCTCATTTTCGTGCACCCCCGTCACTGACCATTCGAAATCTCCTCATACAGCTGCTGTCCTCCCCTTTTCTTTTATTTGGACGTTTTAAATCCCCGCTTTCTCTCAAAATCGTGGGATCCCCATTCCCATTCTTTTCTTCCTAGAAAAACTTGGTTTTCTATCATTTCATGCTCCTAACTGTTCTCTACAGTTACATGCATCTCCCATCTCTTTCCTTTCACTTGCCTTGCGATCACGACCTCTCTTTGTGGCTCATAACAATCCATCTCAATCCCACACCTTATTCCACTCCAATGGCCTTCTTATAGCTAGATACGGCCATATTTTCGATTCTCGCCTTTCTTCCTCTCATAGGAAGGAGTAAGAGTACCCCACCTCCGTCGCCTGACTCGGATGCCTAGTCGTCCGTGTTTGGTTGTCGCTTCGTTAGGTTCTTTTCGTTTTCATGATTGATAGCCGTGTGTTGTAGTATTTGACCTTCCAAACCCACAAATCCCATCTCACACTTTCTGACACAAGGCTCATTTTCCAAAGCCTATACCATTAATTTTAATCCCCTCCCACCCTCCTACCGAACAAGCCACTTCTAATTCCGAGGTAGGATTAGTAATGCGGTCTCATTCAATACAACTTAAGACCATTGGCCAAGTAGTGATGCAGTGATAAAGTCCCTTGATATACATTAACCCACCACACTCTGACAGCTTAAGATTTTTGAGTAAATGGTTGTTTGACAAATAGACCCTTGGAGTTTTGGGCCTAGAGCGGTGCTCCTAGATGTCGACAGACCTGACCATATAGGAAATCAAATAAATCGATAATGCGAACCTTAGGACCCTCTTTGTTGGTTTGAGCATATGTGAAATGCTCGAGCGTCAAGTATAGACAACTCAATTCCACAAGATAGATTTAGTTAGTCAGCTTGATTAGGCTGGAGCAAGACTCCATTCCTTCGTTGAATCCCCTTAATACTATAGGCTTCTTTAGTGACTCTTAGGATGCTTGTTTGACATAGAAACTATTTACGCTCAGAGGAAACTTACATATCCCTTGAATTTAATGATAGGTCAAATCAATACATTCCTTAGAATTGCCTTCCCAAAGACTTATTACAATCGGGAACACGGAATAGAGAAACTACATATAAGCGAGGTATTCGCGGTTTGAATCGAATTCTCGATCTTGGTAGTGACCAATGAACCCTATGCTCTGATCAAGCAGAAGGTTGGGATCAACTAGGATTAAGAACTGATACGACAATTTTCTGTCCTAGCTAGGCAGGAGGTCCATGTATCCGACTCAGACCCACTATACAACATTCCTTCCGTGTTGGCCCGACCACTTACAACTAAAAGTTTATAACTTCGTCTTCGAGAAGTGTTAAGAACATATAGCCAATAGAGATTTTCTTTTAGGCCCCATGGAATTATCCAAATGGGCAACAATTAGTTAGGAATTAGGTCTCAAATCGCATGCCATGTCGGCATACATATTGTGCGTATGAACGTAGAAAGATAGCCTGCCTGTTAAACTGGACATGATTAAATAGGATAAGTCTGGGCCGCGATAAAACCCATTGGTAGGATTAGGCATCTTGCCACAAACTCACATCCGCCCTTGGAATCTACCACAACACCCATCCGTGATAGCCCCTTTCTATAATCCTAGGTACCAAGACAGATATAGCGGGAGACCACATTTCATTTCATGTCAAGGATAAGTCTTAAATTACACCTTGTTCCGACATACGGGTCAGGACATAGCTCTTGAGCCTTGAGGGTGAAAATAAAATTTTAAGGGGGGTAGAACATGATGAACCTGCTCTAGTTAGGTCACCTAGTACACCTCTTTGACCTGGGTGGCGCAGCGGAAACGTGGTGGACCCTTGCCCCCACTGGCCCAGGATCAAAACGGTGCTCGTTGAATACGAACATTATAGAAGCCCTAGCAAGTTCTACTATACGAAACCGTTTTAGGATGATCTACTAAGATTTGATTCACCATTTCCTTGGACATAGATAATAATAAGGACTTTCTTAGACTAAGACTTAAAGGGCAACCTTAGACATAGACCATTTGAGCCTTTCAATGATGGACACTCCCTACGTTTCTAGAGTGATCGGACTACGGAGTTACTGAAATATACAACTGCAAAACATTCGCGGCTTGACCCAATTCTCAATCCTGGGTGACTACCGATGGACTCTCTACTGACGAGCGGACGACCAGGATCCACCAGGATTCGGAAGGGATACGATGAGCTTTCTACCCTGGCCCGGTAGATGATCGATGTATCAGGATTAAGCCCACCATAAACGTCTCTCCGTGTTGGTCAAACAATGAAAACAACTATCTTACTCTAGATAATTGGGAATTGTCGTCAAGACTCCAAATAGGTACAGAAATAAATTGTAGCAAACCATTAGGGTATGAGAAATGGATAGAGAAATAAGTTTTAAGGGGGGTAGACTAAAATGAATCAGCTGGTATATACCCTACCACGCGTAGAAACTTGGAAATCAATAAGTCTTAGGCAAGTGAAATAATAGGAATCTTCCCTTATTACCCTTAGCCAATTTCGGGGACGAAATTTTGTTTTAAGGGGGGTAGATTGTAACATCCCAGATTTTTGCCAACCTGGGATTAGACGTCCTAGGGCAATGAGTCGATCCTAAGACCTTATCAACTTGTCAAAACTCAATCCCACAGTCTAAAATTGCTCTTTAAACCATTTTCTTCACAAATCCCACCCTTCACTACCTTATGCTTTCAATTTTTCAAAGCACTTTCGCCCTAGACACTAACTTAAACTAGTTAAGTAGTAAAACTTGGATCACTTTATATACAAACTACAAAGGCCTAAGTACCATCTCAACCAGAAAACAATTAGGATTAAATCCTTTAGAAATTTAACAAAGTTAACTAAGTGCAAAACTCGATTAGCCATGAAATCCGTTGGGATCGCTTTAAATACGATCTGCAAGACCCAAAACTTGCAAAATCAGTGACTCTAGGTTACCCTAAAGTTTAGAACCAAACTCATTTCCCGGCTGCTCTCGGGAATGAATGAAACTTCGTATTAGGTCTAGACCACACTCGGAAGTCCGATTAACACGAAGTTAAGGAACTAGGACCGCCTCGCTGGGCTTGACAACCATCTCAAAAATCAGGTCCAGCCGATGTCCCCGGCCATTCGTTTGGATCCGGAGCGAGGGAGTGTGAAAAACACTATTCCCTTTACAAAATAAATATCTGGAATAGTGATCTGACACCATTCGCTTGCGCATCAGTATTAAGCAACCAGACCGTCAGAATCAGACTAATTACAACACACACCGGATTAAGAAAAATTTCAGGAACATTTACATGTACTTGGATTTCGGATCGTGGCCCACTGACCGTTGAACTGAAAGTGGTCCGCCACGTGCGATCTGGGAATCCGATCGAGTCGAAAACGTAATCCCACATAGATCCATGTGTGATGAGCTTAAGTCTGACGTTTGGCTCAAGGAGGGCCACCAGAACCTCTCTTTCGAGTTGAAAAAGTGACGAAATACCTATATTAGCAGTAACCCTTGAACAGAAGTCTATTTCGGTGAGTTTTGAGACTATATAAGGACCTTAAACCCTCTCTCATGGCAGCCATACGAATTTGGGATTTGAGAGAGGGAAAAGAGAGAGAAAGTGAGGGAAAAGTGGGAGGATCTCCCTACTATCGTTTTCTGCCACCACACGGGCTGCACCATCCCTTTCTTGACGCTTTTCCAAGTGTTTCCGGCGTCGTTTCTAGGTAAGAAACCCTAACCCTAATCTGTTTTGGGGTTTAGACTGTTGTAGGTTGTGAAATAGCTAACCTATTTCGTTTTATAGGTTGCCAAACTGCCGAATACGGAAGCTTAGCAAACCTATCGATTCCGTTGCGATTCTACGACAAAAGGTGCGGACTTTAGGTGTATAGGTTATGGTTTTCAATGCTTTCAATGTCAGATAATGATAGATTCATGATCTGCATGCAATTGCACATGTACAAAGTGCTTTCCGTTTCCTGTTTCGATTAACGTTGTAGAATATGGAATTTCACATACTCTAGGTATACGTAGAAATACCGTATACGAATTTTTTTGGAAAAATGTTTGACATGTTTATTTAATGTATGATTATATAATATATGGATAAAATACTAGTTTGGCGAAAGGAATCGCCGTAATACATGTTCGCTTGTAAATGCTACGTATGTTGAAATTGTGTATTCTAGAAATACCGTATATGTGTAATTTTTGGAAATGCAATTGTCATGATTATTTGATGTATGATTATGCTATACATGGATAAAATACTCACTTGGCAAAAAGGTTAGCCCTAACACGTATTTTGCTAACATACGTCATGTATGTTGTAACAGTGTATTCTAAGTGTTCGTGAAAATGACTGAATGAGTATAGAATTCTCATTCGTGCTTGCCATGACTAGTTGTCATGGATTCATGATTGATGTATTGGCGATACTCCTTTGACGAAAGGATTTGCCCTAAGTCACGCCACGGCCAATATACACTATATACGCTAAAATGTGTGGCCCAAGTGTTTGTGTAAATGGCTGAATGAATATGGAACTTGGATTCCTGTTTGCCATGACTATCCGTCGTGGGTGTACGCGTGTTATGATTGGGGCAACTCCCTAGTGAAAGGATTTGGCCTAATGCCTATGTGATCGACATATGTCATGTATGTTGATGTATGTTTGTTTAAGTGTTTCTTGAAATGTCTGAATGAGTAGTAGTTAGCAAATCATAATGTATAAGGATGTTGAGATATGATTCTCAACCTCTTTTAACTATGTGTATGATCTCCTTGGATAGTTGTGTGATTAGGAATTGAACATGTACAAACTCATGCTTGTGTTGTGATTTATAACATGCTCAACTGCTTTATGATTTTAACTATGTAATGCATATGTTTAAATTTATATTTACGTTGTATGATCCGTCATGGGTGATGGGGGAGCGGAGCAACGAGTGCGTGCAACAGCCCTGGCAGCCCTAAACGGATAATACCAGATCTTGATTGTATGAGTTGAATCTTGATCCATTACTGCTTTATCTATCTGCAATGGATTGTGTTTGGGGCTATGATTATGGCCCAGGCAATCGGTAACGGGATTGAACTCGTGGCTGAGATTCATTTGCCACGTGGGATGTGTTCGACGAACTCGAGTCGTGCGTTGCCTGTCGGCAGTGGCTAGGCCACACGAAGTTGTTTATGCACTTCATGTCGTGCAGCTCAACGGGCGATCGTGCTAGTCGAGCTCGTCAAGTAACCCGATCTGTCTTATGCATGTTCACCCTGTTTGGACGCTACTGCTTGAACCTAGGGTACCAAACTTACCAGTGAAACCCCTTTTAACCATGGTACCTCGATCCGCTAAGACGCATGAGCCGGGCATGGTGGTATGGGACACTGTGGTCGAGCTGTCGGCCTACGCTGGGGCCATGTGCCTCCCCGTAGTGACCATTGCGCAACCAAACTCGTGAGCCGAATACGGTGGTATGGGACACTGTATTCGAGCTGTCGATACTTACGGCGAGAGCCGAGTACGGTGAGACCTGTGCTCGTGCTGACGGGCGACGAGTCCTCCGTAGTATCTTCGAGTATACTCAAAGGGTCTGTGATTGGCGACGAGTCTTTCACAGCAACTAGAGTATGAGTTGAGCCGAGTACGGTGAGACCTGTACTCGAGCTGACGACTAGTGATTGAGCCGAGTACGGTGAGACCTGTACTCGAGCTGACGGCCAGCAATTGAGCCACATACGGTGAGATCTGTATCCGCGCTGACGGCTGACGAGCCCTTTGCGATGCCTTCACTATGCTTCTCAAACCATAATATCGTATGAGATTAACTAGGATTGACGACCCTAGAATGGATCATGTTTGGGAATGATACAAGGGAGGTACCTTAGTTTCCCAATACTGCTGGTTGAAATGGACTAATAATAATTTGGTAATCATGAGCATCATCGCACCGCATGTGCTTTGTAGATGTGGCGCACTGAGGGAGTTAAGCATTCGCGAACGTAAGATGATGTCGCTTGAGGGTGGTTTGGCAAGGGCATACCATCATGTCATTTCATTCTTGCATTTAATAAGAGTGGTTAGAATTGTTTGAATTGTACTGCTTTATCATTACTGCTTGATTGAATTGATAACATGTTAACCTATGCTTTACTGTTCCACTGAGTTGATCACTCACTCCCACGTTACGGGACGGTGTTGTACACACCAACCAGATTTGTTGAGTTTCAGGTGATGGCGATGTTTGTGAAGCAGAGCCGGACTACTTCTATGATGATAGGAGGAGTTCTCCTATCTGTATCTCTCTGACGGTCAATGAAGACCTGATAGTGTATTGACGGAGCTATGGTACTTGGGATAGAGACATTACACTTCCTCACATTTGGTATATTTTAGAACTGCACTTGTATTTATTTAACCTGGTAATGTTATCACACTCTGGAGACTCATCATAGGTTATATATTTTATCTATCTATCACAGTCTTCCGCTTGCAAATTAACTATCTCTGGAGTATGATATGCTGTTTTGGCTTAATCTCACTCATGTTCAATGCACGAATACAGTCAACATTCAATCATCATTTATTTTGTTGCATAAGTGATGTTCTGGAACTCGGGAGTTGAGTTTATGCTCGACCCCCGATTTTCAGGGCGTTACAAAAAATTTCTCAAGATAACTAAATGAAGTATATGCGTAAGTATTTTAGACGCATCAATATGGGATTAAACCAGATTGATCCATCTATTCCACATCCCTCTTCATCTGATTCTGATTAGTTCTCTTTCTTTTGTTGGATTTGTATTAACTTCTTAACTCTACTCTTCTTGGTGACTTTTATATTTGGACATGTTTAACTATGCGTGATGGGGTTAATCTATTCTATTATATTTTAATTTGCTAACTTTCATACTCTTTCTTACTCTCTTCACATATTTAGATACCACATTCCCATATTTTTCATCTTTTCTTCCTTTGTCATTTTTGTGACAAAAAGGGGGAGAATTTTGGTGTAGTATATGATTGCTTATGCTTATTGCTTAATTTTTTTGTGGTTCTGGAGTTGATGTAGAGATGTGGATATGCATTGTGGATTTTTTTTTTTTTTTTTTTGGATATGTATATGTATGTCTTAATATAGGTCTCTACTGAGCTCAAGTTAAGGGGGAGTTGTGATTGTTGGATCTTATATGAAAGATTTTTGAACTGAGTGAATCTGTGTATTATAATAAGTTAATCTTCAATAAGTTGGTTTTGTCACAAATTTGACAAAGGGGGAGATTGTAAGTGCTATGTTGTAAATCTAGCTCCCTGAATTGTCAAATTTTGTTGTGCCAAAACACTTTGGAATGTTTGACCTGTTTTAATAGATGGAAAGTTCACCTTCATTCGAAGATGAGCTTCATGTTATCTACATCGACATTTAGTGTGCTACAATTATGCATGTTCAACTACGAGAGCAAGTTGAAGTTCACTAAGTCCAAATATTTAAGTTCAAGCTTAAAGCTTAAGTTCGACTTCAAGCTCAAGTTCGAGTTTAAAGCTCAAGTTCAAGCTTAAGTACATTTTGCTCAAGCGTAAGTCTCAAGACACATGTTCAAGACACAAGTTCGAGACACGAATTCAAGTATACGAGGTCAAGCTTCATGTGCTTCAAAGTGTCCTATCTACCGAAGCGATTGATGTTTCAATTTCAATACTCACATTTAAGGTATACATGACCCTAGAAAGACCTTAGGATTAGGTCATTAACATTGCATGTTTATTTTGGGCCATAGTACTTATTTTAGGCTTTGCTTCGACTAGTCCAGGCACTGGCTCAACTAGTCGAGAGACTTTCTCGACTAGTCAAGGATTCTTCTCAAAAAATCAGATAAGGATGTTTGGTCTTCGACCAGTCGAGTACCCTGCTCGACTGGTCATGGAGTCTGGCTTGACCAGTCGAGTAGGACTCGACTCAAAGTCCAACAATGCAATTTATATTCACTTGACCAGTTGAGCGCTGTGCTCGACCAGTCGAGAGTTTGTTTTATCCGATCGTGCCCAAAAAATTGAAAATTAGTTCTGCTAGGACCAGTTGAGTCGAACCTTAGACCAGTCAAGGGAACCGAATTGCAACCTATAAATAGTGGACATTTCTCATATTTTTTCATTCATTCCAAGCTAATTCAAGTCCCCACTATTATGAAGCTATTGTGAGGTATTTAAAATTTATTTTAATAGCTTTTTAGTTTATTAATTTCTTGATCTCTTGATTCCATTCTATTTGATATAAAAGGGATTTTGTTTTAATCTTTTTTGAGATCCAAGAAATTGAATCCAAGTAGCCAAAGGTTGGATTTAATTTAAAATTCATTTAGACCTAGAACCCCTTCATTTGTGAGATTGAACTTTGAACTTCTTCATCTATAAAGAAGCAGTTCTACCGGCTACATCGAAGAACATTCTTCAGATAAGTATTATAATTCAATTTTCTGTATTTTTGGTTTGTGAGATTCAACCAGGAACATCTCTATTTGTGGTTTTAACTGAGATCAGCCAAGAAAATCTTAGCGTGGGATTTTTTTATTATGTAAGCCCAATGAAAAACACATCTGTAAAGGTTTTAAGGTGAACCTTGGAAAACCATCTTTCTTAGTGAAAGCCAATATCCCGTGGGTGTGGATATTTGGAGTGGAGTAGTTGTGTGGCTGTTTTCGACTAGTTGGTGTACACGCATGAACCACTATAATTCTTGGGGTTGTGGTGGATGATTGTATTTGATTATGTGTGTGAATGTTGTAATCTATTTTATGCTTTTATGGTGAATGTTGTAATAGCTAGGTTTATTTCTTTTACCTATGTATCGGTTTGAGTTTTTGATACTTACTAACATTCTAGAAATTAGGTTGTCCTACCATAAGCCGTTGGTTTTTGGTGTAAGGTTGTCCTTAGAACAACGTTTGTATCAACATCTCAATACTTGTGCATTTGAGGTTGCTTTAAATTTCTGTTATCTATGTTATCTTTCCACAATTTATTTTTATTTGGCATAGTCCTATTCACCCCCTTCTCTAGGACTTGGAGCTTGCACTTTTCATAGGCCGAGGCGGCGGCCTATTCTGAGGTGTTGGCGGCCTATGGAACTGTTGGGCCGGACTCACGACTTGCTGAGTGGGAGGTGGTAATGCTTGTTGGGGTGGTCAGTTCATATGTTGAGGGGGTGCATAGCCATGATCCCACATTCTAGAGAAGTAGTAAGCCTCCGAATGCCCTACCGTCTCGCAGTACCGGCAAACACGATCAGGTTGGGTGTACGCGGGTGGAGGAGGTGCATGCTGGGGAGGCGAACTCGGTTGCGGCCTCCTTCATGAGGAGGAAGAAGATTGTCCTCCTGATCTTCCTTGAGAATCGGCTTGGAGGCGTGATCAGGAGACCCGTTCTCTGTCCTGCTCCAATCACAAGGACATCTCCACCAACTCGGCATATGTTCAGATATTCGCATAACACATCTTGGTGCGAATACCGGCTCTCAATCCTTTGGTGAAACGCCTCATCCGGGTTTCCTCATTGGCAACGATCCGGGGTGTAGTGGGACAATTCAGTAAATCGGTTCTTGTACTCGGCCACTGACATCCCCCTTTCTTGGAAGCACAGGAACTCGTTCTCCTTCTCGATTCGGTAAGTTCGCGAAAAGTACTTCTGGAAGAAACAAGCCTCAAAGTCTTCCCATGTCCATAAATAATTTGCGGGGACGGCTCTCATCACACTTTCCCACCATACATCGGCCTCCTTTCGAATAAGTAGGAGATCAACTCCACCTATTCTACTTCAGTGCAGTGGAGAGGCCGAATTGCCTTGATAACCCGATTCAGCCAACTCTCTGTCTCCTCAGGGCAATGCGTGCCGAAGGTTGACGACCTGAGCCTTTGGAAGCACTCAAAGAGGTTGTATGGAGCAGCGGATGTCCTAGATTGCTTTGGCGAGGGCATGTTCATGTGGTGGGCCATGGCTCCCACCAAGGTGTGCAAAGATTGTTATTTCTGTTGCATAACATGCAGCATTTGCTTCATGGTACCCATGATTGGGGCTTGCCCGGTACGAGGAACTCTCGCCCTGAGTCAATGGCACCTCTGGCAAATGGTCCGGTATGTCATTCCTTACGTCAGGCTGATCGGCTCCGCCTTGGAAACCTTGTTGCTCATTAGGGGCGGTGCGTCCTCCTTCATCTCTTTCGCCAAGAGCTAGGTGGACTAGGCGGCTATCACCTTGGGGTCTCATTGTCCTGAAAGGCATTCCCATATCGTTTAGTAACATTAAGCTCATAGGTACAATATTTAGTGCATACACGTTTAGAGAGCAACATTACTTAAGCATTATCAATTACCATAACATTCCAATACATTACTCAAATTTAGGCAACTTCAAGCATTTCATTGAGCAAAATTGTCAATGTTACATATGTTAGGGCATTACATGTACAAAGACGAAAAATGCAAGGTCGCCAATCAAATAGGAAACCTCCAAAGACCTACAACCTAAAACAAACAAACTAAACCTATTCAAGTTATTGCTTGAGAAAGCGACTACATTGTCATAGCCCCTAATCCTCCTACTCCAGCGAAGGTGGAGGTGCTCCCTTATCCTGCATGCAACGTAGGAGCGCCTTTAGTGTGCGGGACATCTTCTTCAGTTTTCTCCCTAGTTTCTCCTGGTTCTCCTCAATCTTGGCCAGGCGGGCATCGAGCGCATCCTGACTCTGGCGCTTGCTACGAGTGGCAGGGGGTTCCCAGTCAGTGTCATGGGTCTTTCCTCCTTCCTCTTCTTATTCCTCCTCTCCAGTTTCACTCTCTTCCCATCCTCGCTCTCTTCTTTCACTTCATCCCCACACTCTTCTATGCCGGCCCTATACTACTTAGGGCCTATCTTGATATTGTTGAGGGTGTTCTCATTGACTATCTTGATCCGTACAGGGAGTTCTTCAGGATTCCTGTACCTATAGTTATGGGCAATCTTACAAATCAGTCGACCAAATAGGAGTGACTGATTCTCTCGAAGGGATTGCATTGCCTTCACAATTTGAGTTAGCACGAGCGTAGGCGGGTAAACTTTATCTCCTTGTCCCACTCGATAGAGGAAGTCTATCATGAACCTAGTGCATTCCATGTGGTTACTCGACCTCGGATACACATTATATGTGCAAATGTGGTGGAGTATGCGATAGTCGAGGGTCAGGTACGAGGACTTGAGGCTATTTTCGTGCCTCCACACAACAAGTTAGTGGCATAAGTGGGAGGGACCCCACATGTTTGTAGGACCGACGGCGCGCTGTTGTCCTCTGATGTAAGCGGCGGCGCGCCACTGATTCGGCAGTTCCGTTGCCGCCCTCTAGTGGTTCTGGCGGTGCGCTGCAGATTCAACGGTGGCTCGCCACCCTCGGGTCCCTTTTAAAGTTGGTGGGACCGTATTGGCCCCCTCCTAGGTGTTGTGGAGTCCCCCGATTTGTCGAGTTCGCTCATCGTGGCCTAAAGACTATTTTCTGGCATTGATGGGGATCTCTCAAGCTTGGAAAATCCTCTAAACGTTGACGCAGGTGGGCCTAAGGTCCTTTAGGTTTGATGCAGAGACGTTCTGTCTCATTTTAACTAAAAATTGAGTGGATTCTACATCAGATCAGATCGTCGAACTTCTATGCTAGACCGTCGGAATCTCGCAAGCTACTCGAGCAACTTAATCTTAAAGTATTTAAGTCGGGTCAACTCAAGTCGTCGGACTTCTAATTAGAAGTGATTTAGATCACTTTGTGCGGCGTATTCCGCCTTTGGGCTTGTCGAATGGCATGATCCCGGGATCCTATTGAAAGTGCCCTTGTTTGTCAATTAGTGTGAGTGTTGAGTCAGCAAGACAAGGGAGTCCCATAAGAAGATTGTTCAAGCGTCTGCCTCAACATGATATGTGCCCGAACTCGTCAAAGGTAAATCTTAGCCTCACATCCCATGTCCCAAAACACCAGGTATATAAAACCCCTAAAAATGGATAGAACATCTGAGGGTTTTTGGTAAGAAAGCTAATTTGCAAAATCAGGAAAATCTTTAAGTTTTTTACCTTTGTCGATTTATTGACACGTTGTTCGATGAAATTGAACTCTGTTAACGATATCTCAAAACTATCTAGATATTATCGAATGGAGGACTTCTGATGTCCAGCAACTACAAAGAACTCTAGACTGAATTATCGATGAATCGATGGACTGTTCAATATCATCGAAATTTGAATCTCGAGTCCATTGAGACGTCTCGATAAAATCGACATCTAGTCAGTTCTGTCCCATATTCTACTAAGGCAAATCATGTGTGTCTCGATATATCGAAGAGAGACTCGATATCCTCAAAATTCAGACCTTCGATGATATCGGATTGGGACACAAATCTGTCCAGCAAGTTTTCAGGTAAAATTATTCAAGTATCGAGGATCTCTCGATAAAATTGATATTCAAATATCGATCGTATCGAGACAGGGTCGATGTCATCGAAACTTGACACAAACTGTCCAGCAAGCTTATAGGAAAATTCCTTGAAAATATTGATGAATAGACACTGTCATCGATATCATCGATATTCAAATTCTGATGATATTGAGGGATGCTCGATCATATCATATACCTGTTTAGTTTCAAAGGCATTTGCTCTTTCATTTTCAAATGTCGAGGAATCGAACCTCGTTTTGATGAAATCGGAGTTCGAAATCCAATGACATCGAAGCATGTTTGATTCCCTCGACCAATTGGCAAAAAGGTTCAAAAGTATTTGATTGATTGAGTTCATATCATCGAGCGATCATTCGATGCTATTGAGAGTATACGCTCGACGATATCGAACCCGGCTCGATGATATCGAACTCTGTAAAAAAATATGACTGTTTTATATCCGTTGGAACTTTTTATCTATTTAAAGAGAGCTTGCCTTTGGTTGCTGCAGAGAAAATAAAGAATGCTTTTGTGTGTTTAAACCCAGACCCCTAAGCCTTTTCTCTCATGGAAGTTCATCCTCTAATCCACCCTCATCATTGATATTCACTTCCGCATTTAAGGATCCTATAGCTACCATCTTAATGGCAAATCATTAAGCGGGGATGCCTTGAATGCATAGATGATTGGAATCGCTCTATCTCCTTTATAGGAAAACATTTAATAGAGTAGGATTCCATCATAACCTTGACCCAACCCGTTGCCTTACATTGGAACATCATCTGAGTTGCGGTTCAAGGGAGCTGAAGATTCTTCGCCATCAAAGGAGGAGATCTTCATCAACGTGCTTAATGGGACTCATCTACTTATCTGTAAGTCATTAGAGTCTAGAGAACCCTTGTGATCATTCCTTTTGTAGGATTGGGTCTAAGGTGCTTCTCACCCCTTTTAAGTCCTCATAGGAGGCCTCCGACGGGAGTGTACTTGGGGGTGCTTTGTGTTGACCCTTGCTCTGTGGAGAGCATAAACCTAGGTCCTTGTGTAGGTCCTTGACCTGTGTGGTCTAAAACTTGGGTGTTGCGTGTTGACCCTTGCTCATGAGAGCATAAATTGGTAGGTTCCTTGTGTGGATCCTTGGCATGTGTGGCTAAAACTTGGGTGTTGTGTGTTGACCCTTGCTCCTGTGTGGGACAGAAACTTGTGTCGTGGAGACACGTTAGAGTCAACCCAAAGTAGGTTGTACTGGTTTGAGGTGAACCTGATTTGAAAACTCCATTAGTGAGATCCGGTTGAAAAGGCCAAGCTATATGCCAAATTTAAAAAAAATTAGCGAAAATAAATTAAACCAATAGCCTTACAATATGAATCAATTCACAAAGCTAAATTTAAATCACCTTGATAAATAGGTATTGAGAGATTGATACAAATTCAGTTCTAAGGACAACCTTACACCATAATAAACAAGGGCTTATGGTAGGACAACCTTATTTCTAGAACCTCTTTTGGATCAAGGACTCAATTTTAATATAAGTAAATGAAATAGCAAGGAATTGAAATTAAATGCAGAAGTAAGATCTAAATTATTACAACAATCCCCACACTTGCTTGAAATGTAAATAGTTACAACATTCACATCCACTTGTACATTCCACACAATCGAATGATAAAAGATATGAAAATTAAGCAAGCATTCAATCCACAAGGCAAAGAGTTATAGTGGTTCGCCTGTGTGTACACCAACTGTTTTCCAACAGCCACACAAAAAGCTACTCCACTCCTAATATCCTCACACAGGGGATATTAGCGTTCACTATCAAATAGGTTTTCACAGGTTCACCAAAAACCTTTACAATTGTGTCTTTTTCACTTGGGCTTACACAATTCAACAACCCCTCTTTTCTGAGTTTTCTGGTTCTCCTCAGATAACCAAGACAATGAGATTTTTTCTGGTTCAATCTCAAACAAAACCAATACAATGAGATTTTTCTGGCTTAACCTCAAACAAAACCAAAGGTAAATAAATTTTACAGAATGTAAAATACCTGAATTCTCCTTTTCGTAGCAGCCCGGTAGAACCAATGGAGTAGATGATTGAATGTCAAAGTTCAATTTCCAATACTCACATTCATAAGGTTCTAAATTCTAATTGATTTTAGATTTTACTTGTTAGGGCGTAGCTATATTTGATTTTGATTCCAAGAAGAAGGAATAAGATAATTCCTCTTTTCAAATAAGATTGGAATACAGAAACAAAATCAAATTAAATAAGCTAGCAAAAAGGAATATTAAATAAGCACAATGTAGCTTAAAATAAACACAGACTTATCTCAGAGTGATCACTTGAAAAATCTTGAATTGAATCGAGTTGAAGTGTGAAAACTCTGAATTCGTGTTCAATTTATAGAAGCAAAAATCGCTCCTACGACTGGTCTTAGAAACCTACGACTGGTCGTAGCTCTAACAGATTTTTGAAAAATTAAGCGCGATCTTTGAAAGTCGTTCCACGACTGGTCGTGAGTAGCCTACGACTGGTCGTGGGTCACCTACGACTGGTCGTGGATATCTATGACTGGTCGTAAGACCAGAGTTTTCGTTGCTGGACTTTGAGTCGTAGCTCTACGACTGGTCGTGGACGAGTCGAAGCCACACCTACGACCGGTCGAAGGATTTCCAGGACTGGTCGTGGGCGTACCAAAAATTCTGAAAAATCTTTAACAACTTAGGACTGGTCGTGGAATTTCTTGGACTAGTCGAACCAATGCTAGGACTGGTCGAACAAGAGCTAGGACTGGTCTTAGAATAGATCAAACTTATGTAAAATAAATATTTGATTTATGTATCCAAAGTGACCTACTTAAAGGGTCAACCTAAGGTCATTCAAACCTGAACCATGTCGTATGGACATTGAACTTCAACCATTCAACGAATGTAGATATTTTGAACCATATCAGGCTTGAGATCTTGAACTTGTTGTAGCTTTAAACTTGAGATCTTCATCAACATAAAACTACTTCATGCGTTGCTTCTTAAGACTTGAACATGTAGCTTCTTGAGACTTCAACATGTAGCTTCTTGAAGACTTCAACATGTAGCTTCTTGAAGTGTTTATGCAGTGTCTTGAATTCATATAAATCATCATACAAGCATAGGACACAGAAAGATGTTTTGACACATCAAAATTTGACAACCAAAAGAGCATGAGGCCATAGCACTTACAATCTCCCCCTTTGTCAAATTTGTGACAAAACACCCAAATTATAATACTTCCAATTGAAACTAAGTACACACAACAAGTTCAACAATAGAGAAGCATACACACCACAAGTTCAACAATAGAGAAGCATGCACAGTTATAAATGATAAGTAATAACTAGCATCATTCTCCCATAACTACCCCTGAGAAGCTTAACTCCCCTCCCATAACTACCCCTGAGAAGCTTAACTCCTCCTGAGTAATAGGTAATAGGAGCACATCTCCCGAAACTTCTCCCCCTTTTTGTCACAAAATGACAAAGGAAGAAGAGCAACAATGATAATGAAAATAGGAGTTGATTCAAGAGCATAATGCATAATTCAAAAAGTCAGTGAGTGAGCATATAAAGTTCAGACTTAAAAAAATATTACAGACCCATCAAATTCAGTCAGAACCAGAAGAGGGAGCAGGATTAGAAGGATCAATTTTGTGTAAACCCTTAGCAATCCGCCTCATATATTTGCGTAGATAAGAGAATTGCGTGTCTTGGGTAACACGAATTTGAGCCACCTGCTCTTGAAGGGAATTCAATCTCTCATCAAAATCAGAAGGCTGAAAATCAGGATCATCAGCCGAGTCTGACTCAAGTTCTTCAAATAAATCATCCATATTCACGTCTTCAGGAAGATCACCAGCTTGACCTGCATCTCCTGCTTCAGCACCACTGCTACCAGCATCCACTTGGCCATCAGCCAATTCTAAATTCATCTTGTTAATATTGGCATTATTAAAAGGGAGATGATGGATGGGTTTTTCTCTAGTAGGCATAGCCACGAGCATATGATTTGCCAGCATAGTCAATAAATAACCAAAGGGTATATCACTATGTCCTAGATGGTGACGAGACAGAATAATGGAATGACAAATTAAAGAAGGTAAACATATTTTTGCACCAGAGATGACAGAATGCAAAACACGAACCATAAAAGCAGTGAGTTCGGTTTTATTACCAGAACGTGGATAAAGATTTGAGATGAAAATCCTATGAAGTACCCTGTGTCTGGGTAACAAATACCTTGAGGGAAGTGCATGACCTTTATGAGTCCAGTGAACATCCAAATTACATAAATCTCTAGTAAGCATTTTTTGTTCAGATTCTGAGAGACTGTCATGTAAAATATGAATTGGAATGCTCTCATCATTGACAGGTATTTCCATAATGTCAGCAATCAAATGTCGATCCACTAAAAACAATCCTTCTTGAGTATCAACTTTAAAAGTTAAATTCTCAAGAGAAAAATCACAGATACATGCAAACATGGATTGGGCAATGGACTGGTATGCAGCTCCACCCCAATGCAAGATGTTATCCCATCCCACAGATTCCAACAGAGGAGGGATACCAAATGAAGCAATGTGTTAACATTCACAGGACGCTCAACAATAACATTGCGCATACGCAAATCCCGAGCATTAGAAGGATCATTTTCGGGAGAGCGAAGATGACGTTTGCAATAGAAGCTGATCTAGATGAAGAGGGACCTCGAGTAGTTTTCTTTTTACCTCTAGCATCCATTTTCAAAGGAGGATTTCAAGGAAACAACAAGATGCAAGATAGAAGAAATGGGGTTTTGATAGAACAGATTTTTCAAGATAAAACCCCAAACTTGCAATGAACGACCAAATAGATTCTACAAGAATGTGATTTGGAACACTAATAACAAGAATCAACAAGAAAATAGCAAAAGAACCACTAACCTTGAAGTACATGAAGCGACCGGTAGCTAGACCGTTGGAGACGTAGTACTGAAAAGAACAACAATAAGTAGACCGTGTCAAACAAATGTAATCAGAAGTCGTGAACGTGAATATCCCGTGAAATCCCGAGTATCACGACCGGTCGTGTAAGTGTTCGACCGGTCATATCACGTCGTGTACACTCACGACTGGTCGAGTACGACACAAAATTTGCAATTTTTTTTCAAATAATTTTCAAATTAAGCAAATAAATCATCAAACTTATGTACATTATGATATACCAAATCATGCAAATTCAATTTAAATTGCACATACCGAGATCAAACTTTAATTTATTAAACCTGCTTTTGTCGAGCGGTTTAGTGAAAATGTCCGCAAGTTGAGTCTCGGTTGGAATGTAATCCAAATATATTACCTTTTCTTCCACTAATCACGAATGTAATGAAATCTAATGTCAATATGCTTAGTACGTGAATGCTGAACTGGATTTTTAGAGATATTTATTGCACTGGAATTATCACAAAATAAAACTTAATATTCTGAATAATCTGATCATATTCATTCTGCTTTCACATTCGTTTCATCAATCGCAAATCATAGCCTGAGTAATTCATACGCTTACATGTTTCATCCAAACAAGTGAGTACATGCATTTCAGCATGTATTCAGCCTCAGCTGTTGATACGATATAGAACTTTGCTTCTTACTAACCAAGAAACAAGACATTTCCAATGTAGAAACAACCACCACTGGTTGATTTCCTATCATCAATGTTTCCAGCCCAGTCAGCATCTGCGTACCCGGCTAATTGAACATTAGTCTCATGTGGATACCAGAGACCCAGTTTAGTAGAACTTGCGACATATCGCATAATCCGCTTAACAGCAGTTAAGTGAGATTCTTTAGGATTTGATTGATAACGAGCACAAATACCAACACTCAAAGCGATATCTGGTCTACTAGCAGTCAGATAAAGTAAACTACCAATCAAACTACGATACAATTTAGGATCCACATCATTACCTGTAGAGTCTTTTGAGAGTCTCAAAGTTGTACTCATAGGAGTATCAAAATTTTTACCTTTCTCAAATCCAAATTTCTTGATTAAATTCAGAGCATATTTGGTTTGAGAGATAAAAATTCCATCAGGTTGTTGTTTAACTTGCAACCCTAGGAAATAGTTTAATTCTCCAACCATGCTCATTTCGAATTTAGACTTCATCAAATCTGCAAACTCAACAGTCATGTTAGTACAGGTTGATCCATAAATAATATCGTCAACATATATTTGAACCATTAGAATATCATCGTTATGTTTCTTAACAAAGAGCGTCTTATCAACACATCCCATCTGAAAATTATGACTCAGTAAAAACTTAGTCAGTTTTTCGTACCATGCTCTGGGAGCTTGTTTCAGACCATAGAGAGCCTTCTTAAGACGATACACATGATCAGTAAATTTAGGATCTTCAAACCCTGTAGGTTGTTCAACATATACCTCTTCATGTAAATCACCATTCAGAAAGGCACTCTTTACATCCATTTGGTAAATTTTAATCTTCCTAAAACATGCAATGGAGATAAAAAGTCTGATTGATTCAAGACGAGCTACAGGGGCAAATGTCTCATTATAGTCAATACCTTCAATTTGTGTATACCCCTGTACAACTAGTCTTGCTTTATTTCGAATAATATTTCCAAGTTCATCAGATTGTTTTTGAAAATCCATTTTGTTCCAATAATATGTTTATCTTTAGGTCTAGGAACAAGGTACCAGACATCATTTCTGACAAACTGATTAAGTTCTTCTTGCATCGCAAGAATCCAGTTTTCATCCGAAAGTGCTTCTTTTACGTTAACCGGTTCAATCTGGGATGTAAAGCATACGTAGTTACATATGTCCTCTAATTGTCTACGAGTGCGCACACCAGTGAGAGGGTTTCCAAGTATTTGAGAAGTTGGATGATCTTTAACAGTCCTTAATTCAGAATTAGTTTCACTTGATGAAGTTTCTTGTTTTTCAAGTATAAGCACTTCATCATTATCTGAACTAGGGACAGGTGTATTCAAAAGATCGTCAATCACAACATTTATTGACTCTTGAATCACACCGGTCCTGTTGTTCAGAACACGATATGCACGACTGTTTAAAGAATATCCTAAAAAGATCCCTTCATCACTTTTAGTGTCGAATTTTCCCAATTTTCACGGTCACGCAAAATATAGCACTTGCTGCCAAAAACTCGAAAGTATTTGACAGAAGGCTTTTTCTCAAACCACATTTCATAAGCCGTTTTATTATTAGTTTTACAGATATAAACACGGTTAATAATGTAGCAGGCTGTATTCACTGCTTCAGCCCAGAGATTCCTAGGGAGCTTCATGCTATTTAACATAACATTTCCCATTTCTTGAAGCACTCTATTCTTCCTCTCGACAATTCCATTTTGTTGAGGAGTTTTAGGTGCAGAGAATTCATGCGATATTCCCTGATCGCTACAGAATTTCTCAAAACCGCTATTTTCGAATTCGGATCCATGATCACTACGGATCTTGTTGACTTGAGAACTTTTTTCAGTTTGAATCCGTTTTATAATCTTTTTCACTTCATCAAGGGTTTCTGATTTGTCTCTCAAGAATGAAACCCAAGTGTATCTTATATAGTCATCTACAATAACTAAGATGTACTTTTTGCCACCTAGACTTTCCGTTCTAGTTGGTCCTATAAGATCCATGTGGAGAAGCTCGAGTGGTCTTGTGGTGGTATTGGAGTTCACCTTTTTGTGAGAGCTCCTAGTTTGTTTACCATACTGGCATTCACCACAAATCTTGTCTACTTTTTGCATCTTAGGTAGACCTCTAATTAGTTCACTTTTGCTCAATCTGTATAAATTTCGGTAGTGTACATGTCCAAGGCGTTTATGCCATAATTCTGTCTTATCGTATGGACCATGTAGCACGATTGTTTAGATGAGCTACCATTGCTTACTATATAGCAGTTTTCAGAAGTTCTGCGACCAGTTAATATTACAGAACCCTTTTCGTTTATAATTTCACAACCTTGATTAGAAAATTTAACATTATGGTTGTTATCGCATATTTGAGATATGCTCAACAGGTTGTGTTTTAAACCCTCAACATATAAAACATTTTTAAATAAGGGAAGGTTATAGAGTTGGACCGTACCTTTGCCAATTATCTTGCAGTTGCTACCATCACCAAATGTGACTGACCCGTCAGTCATATCTTTAAGATCGGTGAATAGTGCTTTGTCGCCTGTCATATGTCTGGAGCATCCACTGTCTAGGTACCATTTCGAATGGCTTGTAGCTTTGAAAGCAGTGTGAGCAACCAAACAGGCACCTTAGGAACCCATTTGCATTTGTACTGTTTTGGGTTTAGGAGAATAATTGGTCTTCTTTTGTTTATAGTTGTAAGAGTGACCTACTGAGTTAGATTTTAATAGCTCCTTAAGTAAATCAATAATTTTTTTCAGCTAGAGGGTTTCGAATCTGATTTATATAGCTGCTTTTGGGTTTTTGAAAAGTTTTTGTATTTTTTAAAAAACTTGACTAGTACCTTTTCCTTTTGAGTTAGAAGTCTCTCCTTTCACAAAATTGGAAGGAGTATTCTTCTGTTTAGGAGATGTGTTTTTATCATAGCCCAACCCGGATCGATCGCCACATTTTCTTGATCCGGATAATAATTTTTCTAATTTTGGATCACCTTGGGCATATCTCCATGTGTCCTTCAAACTCAGAAGAGAAGATACTTCATTTTTAAGTTTCTCATTTTCAGATTTCAAATTTTCAATCAGGGAGGTTTTGAATTCCAGATCACACTTTGATTTTTCAAAACAATCTGAAATTTGAGATTTTTCTAAAACAAGGGTTTCAAAACATTCTTTAAGTTTAAAAAACTTTTCTTTTTGAAGTTTAAGTTTGACAGCAATTTTACAACTTTCCTTATATAAGGCATTGTAAGCATCTTGAAGATCTTCATCATTTTCATGATCACTATCCAAATTTTCTTCACTTGTTGAATCATCGTGATCTGAAAAAGTAAACTTGGCTAGAGTCATAAGGGCCTTAAGTTCACTGCCCGACTCGGTTTCTGAATTTTCTGATTCAGAAGAGGCTTCAGAATCAGACGATTCATCCCAAGTAGCCAACATACCCTTCCTTTTGGATCTGTCCTTTTTAGGACATTTGTTTGCTAAATGCCCATATTCTTGACAGTTGTAGCATTGACTATCTTTCAATGATTTCCAAGTTTTAGACTTAGGTTTGGAACGTTTCTTTTCATTTGCCTTTTGAAAATCAACTCTTTTCTTACTTTTGAAAATCTTATAAAACTTTTTCGCCAAAAGGGCCACATCATCTTCAGACTTTTCTGAATCTGAATTTTCTTGAGTAATACTTTTAGATGACTTCAAAGCAATAGATTTACCTTTAGGAGCTATAAAACTTAATTCATAGGTTTGTAAAGAACCAACTAATTCTTCTACCTTCATATTATCCGTATCACGAAGTTCCTGGATTGCGGTTACCTTAGAATTGAACCGTTCAGGAAGAGAGCGTAGTATTTTTGCACACACTTTACTTTCTGGGATCTTATCGCCAAGACCCCACATTGAGTTTACAATGTCATTCAATCTAGTGTAAAAGTCCATAAACATTTCATTTTCCTCCATATGAATTTCTTCAAATTTAGTTGTGAGGAGTTGGACTTTAGATTTCTTGACAATTGATGTACCTTCGTGTGTCATTTCTAAAATATCCCAGGCTTGCTTTGCAGTATCACAGGATATGATTCTTTTGAACTCATCCGGTGATAGTGCGCAAGTGATTGCATTTAGTGCTTTAGCATTAGCACTACTCTCATTTTTCTGAAGTGTGGTCCATTGGTAATACGGTGTAATTTTCATAGATTTTGAACCATCAACACCAGTTACTTCCATGATAGGAGGTTCTATTCAGTCACTGTGGCTTGCCACACACTTTCATCCATTGATTTGAGGAAGATCCTCATTCTGGCTTTCCAATAGGCATAGTTGGAGCCATCAAAGGGTGGAGGCCTAGTAACTGAAAGGCTATCAAAATTTGACATCTTTTTATATAGCTTAGATCGTTAGCTCAGGAAATAAATCCAAATAAAAGCAACAAAAATGAGCTATTAGGCTCTGATACCACTTGAAAAGGCCAAGCTATATGTCCTAGAGGGGGGGTGAATAGGACTATGCCAAATTTAAAATAAAATTAGCAGAAATAAATTAAACCAATAGCCTTACAATATGAATCAATTCACAAAGCTAAATTTAAATCACCTTGATAAATAGGTATTGAGAGATTGATACAAATTCAGTTCTAAGGACAACCTTACACATAATAAACAAGGGCTTATGGTAGGACAACCTTATTTCTAGACCTCTTTTGGATCAAGGACTCAATTTTAATATAAGTAAATGAAATAGCAAGGAATTGAAATTAAATGCAGAAGTAAGATCTAAATTATTACAACAATCCCCACACTTGCTTGAAATGTAAATAGTTACAACATTCACATCCACTTGTACATTCCACACAATCGAATGATAAAAGATATGAAAATTAAGCAAGCATTCAATCCACAAGGCAAAGAGAGTTATAGTGGTTCGCCTGTGTGTACACCAACTGTTTTCCAACAGCCACACAAAAAGCTACTCCACTCCTAATATCCTCACACAGGGGATATTAGCGTTCACTATCAAATAGGTTTTCACAGGTTCACCAAAAACCTTTACAATTGTGTCTTTTTCACTTGGGCTTACACAATTCAAAAACCCCTCTTTTCTGAGTTTTCTGGTTCTCCTCAGATAACCAATACAATGAGATTTTTTCTGGTTCAATCTCAAACAAAACCAATACAATGAGATTTTTCTGGCTTAACCTCAAACAAAACCAAAGGTAAATAAATTTTACAGAATGTAAAATACCTGAATTTCTCCTTTTCGTAGCAGCCCGGTAGAACCAATCGGAGTAGATGATTGAATGTCAAAGTTCAATTTCCAATACTCACATTCATAAGGTTCTAAATTCTAATTGATTTTAGATTTTACTTGTTGGGCGTAGCTATATTTGATTTTGATTCCAAGAAGAAGGAATAAGATAATTCCTCTTTTCAAATAAGATTGGAATACAAAACAAAATCAAATTAAATAAGCTAGCAAAAAGGAATATTAAATAAGCACAATGTAGCTTAAAATAAACACAGACTTATCTCAGAGTGATCACTTGAAAAATCTTGAATTGAATCGAGTTGAAGTGTGAAAACTCTGAATTTCGTGTTCAATTTATAGAAGAAAAAATCGCTCCTACGACTGGTCTTAGAAACCTACGACTGGTCGTAGCTCTAACAGATTTTTGAAAAATTAAGCGCGATCTTTGAAAGTCGTTCTAGGACTGGTCGTGAGTAGCCTACGACTGGTCGTGGGTCACCTACGACTGGTCGTGGGTCACCTACGACTGGTCGTGGATATCTACGACTGGTCGTAAGACCAGAGTTTTCGTTGCTGGACTTTGAGTCGTAGCTCTACGACTGGTCATGGACGAGTCGAAGCCACACCTACGACCGGTCGAAGGATCTCCAGGACTGGTCGTGGGCGTACCAAAAATTCCAAAAAATCTTCAACAACTTAGGACTGGTCGTGGAATTTCTTGGACTAGTCGAACCAATGTTAGGACTGGTCGAACAAGAGCTAGGACTGGTCTTAGAATAGACCAAACTTATGTAAAATAAATATTTGATTTATGTATCCAAAGTGACCTACTTAAAGGGTCAACCTAAGGTCATTCAAACCTGAACCATGTCGTATGGACATTGAACTTCAACCATTCAACGAATGTAGATATTTTGAACCATATCAGGCTTGAGATCTTGAACTTGTTGTAGCTTTAAACTTGAGATCTTCATCAACATAAAACTACTTCATGCGTTGCTTCTTAAGACTTGAACATGTAGCTTCTTGAGACTTCAACATGTAGCTTCTTGAAGACTTCAACATGTAGCTTCTTGAAGTGTTTATGCAGTGTCTTGAATTCATATAAATCATCATACAAGCACAGGACACAGAAAGATGTTTTGACACATCAAAATTTGACAACCAAAGGAGCATGAGGCCATAACACTTACACCGGTACACTCAAGGGTTGAGTGCGTCTGCCGGAAGTGGAGTAGACACGTAGTCGAACTACTATAAAAACAACTGTGTTTGAGATTGCCATTTACTTCTACTGTTGTGTGATTTCTCTGATTGTTCTTATATTGCATATGCACATGATTATCTAGAACTAATTGAATCACATCTCACACATAGTCACATCAATCGTGAACTATGTTGAGCATCTTGGATCCTCTATTTGGCTTGGAAGCCAGTAGAGTTATTTTGAAGAAATCTTGATACTTGCATATTTATTTAGGATAGGGTTGATAGGTTTTAAATTATCATAAAATATTAAAAACTCCTATTCACCCCCTTTAGGACATCTTGGCATATTCCCAATTCAACTTAAGTAGTCATTACCGCAATTTCACTTATGAATGTCTCTAAGTTTAACCGCTCCCTCCTAAGTCGGAAATGTGTCACGATAGACCTGTCACCCTAGGCCTAGTTTAATCTGAACCATGCTTTAATACCAAGTTGTAACACCTCGAAATTCAAGGGCCGAGTAGGAACTCGATACTCAAATTCCCGAGTGCCACGTGTGCCCTAACGCGCATCATATGCATATGAATGTAAAGTATCTTGTGGGTAATGGAGAATTAAACCAAACATAAAGTAACATTAAACCATACAAAAAATTAAGTGCTGCTAATGAAGTAAATATCTAAACGTAAATCCAAACATCCGAAATATTATCCATCAGGGACCTAGTCCCATTCATACAGTAATCCCAAAAAGACTAGGGCCCTGGCCTAATCTCACGATCACTAACCTAGGTAGAACGGCCCACCAAAAGTTTGGAAGTAAGTCCGCTCCTTCTCGTCTTCCACGCCGGCATCCTCCAACGCATCTTACTCTATCATCCCTGCATCTATGATAGGTTCTGATTGGTGTTTTAAAACACCGTCTCAGAGTGGGAGTGAGTACCTAACTCAGTGGTACCATTAACAGTAAGTTACACAAATTATCATGCAAAAGAGTAAATTTAGTGAATAACATACATCATAGAATCCTAGATACTCTGGTTAATGTAATGCATGATTTAATGACATGATGCATGCCTCTCACCACCGACTGTCTTGCCCCAAACTCGGAAACCGGACTCACAAAATTCTTGATCGCCAAATCCAGTGTCGATAGCCTCCGTAGTACCTCATTCTCAGCTTTCAGTGCCCATACGCCAAATTTCGATCATGAGATCCACAAGGAGGATTTTCCATCGTACATTTATCTCGTAAAAAACATAACCAAAAGTTTACACAAATTACAAAGGCAACATCATCATCACATATCCACTAATATAAACAGTTGAATACAGTGTTGAAAGAGAAATACAAATATCGATAATAAAAGCTCTAAAAGACAACGACATGCTCCAAGCTCGACACTGCTACGACTTAACGCCACTTGCACGCATCTATCGTGCATAAGTTTATAGAAAGCTTAGAGGGTGGTATAAGTGTGCGTGCAAGGTAAGTGTCAAGTATGTAATATCAAAGCAATGTAGAAACATGCCGGCAAGTCCATAATTACCATCAGCCTTATCTAAGCTATGTGATGCAAAGCATAATAAGCCAATATCATATATTGAGGAAACAATGTAGATCAGCTATGTAATGCGGAGTCATAGTAAGACAAATATCATATACTAAGGATGCAATGCAATATGCGGTGTGAATGAAATGACCAAGCTGGAGTGTGAAGTCGGGATGATATTACGTAGTATCGCAGGCTATGGGGTTCATCACAAGGGACTTCTATCCAAACCAGCCCCATACCTTAATTTGGATAGCTATACTCAATGTGGTAAATTTCTGATCTCAGGTTAGTCGTGCGCCCCAACCGAAATCCTAGTAATTGCGAAGGTACACAATAATTAGTTGTACACCACCAGCCTGAGTGGATAGTGAATGAATGAATGAATCAAATGCTGAGTACGCAACTGCTGCTCAATAAGTCCACATATCACTATCGTACATCTCTGGGATCATCACTGGGTTCTAATACACTCCAAGCTTGCTACCACCCCTGCTGACCGCGTAGCCTAGTGAGTTGAAAAGACCTCACTACCCGCCTACCAATATTGGCTTGACTAGTCGATAGAGGACCCATTTATGAGTTGGTCAAACTCAGCTTAGCTTACGGCCCCCTCACTCGGACGGATAAAGCCACACCCCCTCCGAACCGACCACGACACAGTGAGAAGCGCGACCTCCTGGTATTCGTCACTCAACGCTCATGTCTTCCACTCGGTTTAGACATTAGAGCATCTGTTAGCCATGGGAGTTTAGGGACTTTCACCCACAGACATCCAAAGTGCCCATATGCTCAAACCAAACATTTTCGGTGTCCCATCTGGCCATCCACGATATGCCTGTGGATGCCGCAACCCTGATGTCATTAGGGCACCAAATGATCATGTCACAAAATACAAGACGCATGAGCCATACCATCTAGTCATGCATCAAACCTATGCGTACCGCATGCTCATGTGGGGCAACTTTGTCTCTCGGGGAGTCCCATAAACAATCTGCCCAATGACACTTGCTATGTTTAATTACTCCTCATAACAAGCATGCGAATGATGTGTATGGGCATGTATCATGAAGTATACTAAGCATGATTATAATCACATACATCATGGTGGGCCTGTATAAGGCGGCCCATGGCCCGTAATAATGAACGAGTGGTGTGCACACAATCACATACACATGGTGGGTCTCACACATCACAGTTGGGCCTCGCACATACAATGGGCTTTACACAATCACAATGGGCCTCATATAATCGCAATGGGCCTCATACAATCACACAATGGGCCTCATACAATCGTGATGGGCCTCACATAGTCACAATGGGCCTCATACAATCACAATGTTATGCTAACACATACTCAGTGTGTATACCAATCATAGTCGTAATCGATAATCGGCCTATATATATGGCGGGGTTCATAGAAGGACAGCAGATCTAATCCATAACATGAGGATTGGTCCTCAACAGTGGATATATCAAACCTAATACCATCGATCTTTCCATCTATGGTGACGATGTTCTCTCCTCATATCAAGAATGAGCCTAAGAACAAGGAGTGAGCTTCCTTGCCCGTTCCATCACGTAGCAATCTGGGCTTCCTAAGGGCTCAATAAGCACAAGGTGGACCACATTCTCCATGGAAGGTTCGGTATGAACACAAGATGGGCTCCAAGGCTTGGGTGGTCCTATAGGGTATGGTGGAAACCATCATTATCAAATGGGAGCCCAACAGAATAGGATAACATAATCAAGGGAAAGATGAGTAATATAGTCATCAATGGTGGCCCAACTGTAAGAACCGTACCCTAGACCGAACCGTTCCGTAGACTTTCACGATCTTCTCGGTCAAATTTCAGTAACCTTCGACCCTTAACCAGTATTGCACGCGACCCTGATTCACACGCCGTCCACCCGAATCGATTCAACCTAAGACTAGTACCTTTGCATTCGCGCCGTCGCCGCGGTTCCGGTGACGCGACTCCCGCGCCAAGGCGATAATCTGACCAGGAGATGTGGGCCAGCGTTCGGTGCGAGGAAAACGCCGCACGTACGAATTTCGAGAGAATCTCTACGAGATGTCACATCAATCATCCATCAATCAATCTCATCAATCCATCACTTCTCACCCTTCCCCAAGCAACCCCAAAGTCAAAAAGTTCTTACACCACCCATACCTCTCTTACAACATTTGCCTCAAAAGTCAAAAAGGTGCTCTTACATCCATCACACCACATCCATCACCCATCTCCCTTTACAACCCTCTCTCTCTCTCTCTCTTTTCAAACCATTCTCCCAAGCAATCTAAACACCTCACACGTCCAAGCTCCTTCCCCTCCAAGAGAGCTACAAGTGTGGCCCACCTTTCCCACCCTCTCATCTCCCATCTCCACCATCCAAACCCCATCTCCTCCGTTGGAATCCAAGCTAAGGAGCTAAGGAAGCCTTTGGTGCAAGAAGAAAGCAGTGGGTGATCTTAGATCCTTGTTTTCCATTCATTTTGCTTTATTAAGGGTCCATCTATGTGGGACCCACCTTGATGTATGTTGTATGCAAGAGGGGCCAATAGTGGCGGGGCCCCTCCATCCTCACCGATCTCCCTCTCTCTCTCTCTCTCCCTTTTTCCTTTGTGTATGATGGCTTGTGGCCCACTTGATGCATGACCTTATCCATGTCACCCATTGATGTGGACCCCACCTTGAGGCAGGTATTGTATCTAAGCCATTTATGTGTGGGGCCCACTTTGAATGTGTTGTACCCGCACCACCCATCATGTGTGGCCCACCTCAGTGTACGTGCAACGTCAAGCCGTCCAGCGTCCAGGGACGCTGGACGTAAAAAATGAAAACACAAATATTAGCTTGCTTTAAGCTTTTGGGGTGGGACGCTCATGCAGGCCCCACCTTGATTAATAAATTCAATCCGTGCCGTCCATTTTATTCTCCATATCATTTTAGGCGTTAAACCGAAAAATGAGGTCCATCCAATCATCAAGCGGGCCATACCAAAGGAAACTGCGTTTCATACCGTTCAAGGCTATTAGGACCCACCTTTCTGTTTCTACACACCCAACATGTTGTATATTGGACTTGTTTGGTGTATTTCGAGCTCTAGAATCTATTGGACGGAGTGGATTCTCAAGACGCGGGCCCCACACCAGGAAAATCGTGGAAAGAATGGATTTTTTAAAAAATATATATAAGGGCAGCAGCGTCTGCTGCTGTCACTGTCAAATGGTAGAGGGCGCAGGCAGCAACTGTCAAATGGTAGAGGGAGCAAGCGGCACCTGCGCTGCCTGCGGATGGCGGGCGGGCGGGCAGCCACCCACGGCCCCTACCGTAGGCCCACCAAAATGTTTATGTGTCATCCATCCCATTCATTGGATGGGCCACCTCCTGGAGTGGGCCCCTTCCAAAAATCAGGTCCATCCAGTTCTCTGGTGGCCCACACCAAAGGAAATAGTGTGAATTGAAGGTCTACCATTGAAACCCTTTTTAGGCCCACCGATGTTTTGGATCAAGGTGAAATTAGTTTTCACCGTTCATCTAGGTCCACGTGACCTTATGGACGGACTGGTTGGTATATAAGCATTAAGGTGGGCCCCACATGGGACCCACTATGATTTATGTGTTATTTCCACCGTCCGCCTGGACGGTGGAACCGCTGTGATGTATCTGTTAAATCCCCATCGTCTAGGGGACAGTAGGGTGGGTGCGTGTGTGTGCATGCATGTGTGTGCGTGTGGTGTATGTGCACGTGTGGCTATATATATATATTGTATATATATTATATTATGTAATATAACATTATGGTAGGCCCTCAAGTGGACCCCCACCATGATGCATATGCTGCATCCAATTCGTCTATCCATTTTGAAAGATCATTTTATGGCATGAGCTAAAGATGAGCCAGATCCATAGTTCAAGTGGACCCCACCTTGGTATGTTATGAGGCCCATCTTGATTTATCTGTGGTAGTCCATTGGGGCCCACTTTGATGTGGATGTAAGGCCCATGTTATGGGGCCCATTCGACGTATTTATGGCCGTGGTTGAGGCCCACTTTGATATATATATATATATATATATATATATATATATATATATATATATATTATATATATATATATATATATATATAAGGCCCATGTTACGAGGCCCATTTTGATACATTCTAAGGCCCATGGGTTATGGCTCATTGCAATGTACATAAGGCCCGTTGGTGAGGCCCATTAATGCGACCCATTTGATGAATGTAAGGCCCATGTGATACGGCCCATTTGATGTATTTAAGGCCCAATGAGATGTACGTAAGGTCCATTGCAATGTGTGATCCCAACATGGGTTATGTAATGATGTTTACGATGGGCAATGCCTTGGGAGCAATGTTGGTATGACGTCCACATTGCAAGTATAGTGTTGGTTAAATGTCCGCATTATGACTCTCCCTAGGGTCATTGATAGGCCCGTGCTGGTTGTGTGTAGGCCGTCTATGTCTAGGCCCTTCTGCGTTGTAAGGATAGTTCACTACTTTATGACATGTTTAGTATAGTTCCATGGTTCATGATCATACGCATCATATGTATGCTTGATATGAGAAGTGACTGATCATAGCATATGCCTTCGGACAGATTGTTTAGGGGCTCCCGGATAGACGGTGTTGCCCCACATGAGCGCACGATACGCGCAGGATTATTGCATGACTGGATAGTGTGATTCATGCATTCGCATTGTGTGATATGGCACTGTACGCCCTAACGACATCAAGGCTGTAGCCACCCACGGGCATATCGTGGTTGACAGGATTAGATACTGAAAATCTTGTTCTACATGGGGTGCTATAGGTATCCCTGGGTGAAAGTTCCTAAACCCTTATGGTACCAAGAGGTTACTCCAAAGTCTAGACCGAGTGGGTGTAGGAGCGCCGACTGCTGATTACTAGACGGCTGCACTTTCCACTGTGTCGTGGTCGGTTGGAAGGGGGTGTGGCCTTACTCGTCCGAAAGGAGAGGGCAAAGCTAGGTTGAGTTTGACTAGCTCGAGGAATGGGTTCGCTATCGATGAGCCGAACACGATATTGGCAGGCGGATAGTGAGGTCTTTTCCACTCACCTTGTTGCGCGCGATGGGGCGGCAAACTGGTTAGAGTGTACTAGACCCCGGTTATATTCCAGAGATGAGCTGTACTGATATGTGGACTTGGATGAGGGTTTTATGCTTGAGTTACATTTCACATCGCATGGCCTTGGTATGGCTGACATCATTCATGCCTTGCATCGTATAGCCTTGGTACGGCTAGTGGTATTCATGGATTCATCAGCATGTTCCGCATTACTCTGATACTGCATATCTTCATTACTACCTTGTGCACACACTTTCACCACCCTCTAACCTTTCTATAAGCTTATACACGACCGTTACGTGCAAGTGACGTTGGGATGCAGCAGCGCTGAGGCAGGAGCGCAGAGCAGATCATTTTGGAGCTTTTTGTCAATTTCATTGTATTTCCCTTTATGCTCATTGTACTTGTAAAGTTATTGATCTAGTGGAAATGTGATGGAGTTTTTGGTTGTTGTTTGTGGGTTATGCCTTTGGTTATGCTTATTACAAATTAAACTAATGTTGAAAATCCTCCTTGTAGCATCCCAGGATCGGAACCTGGCGTATGGGCGGTACGAGCCGAGAATAGGGTTCTACGGAGGCCGTCGGCACAGGATTTGGGGATCGAAAATTTTGTGAGCACGGTTTCCGAGTTTGGGGCATGACAGAAGTTGGTATCAGAGCATAACTCGGGAATAACTAAGAACAACATTATATGTCTGTTATGAGTTTAGGATGATTGAGTCCTTAGTTCGGATAGCTTAGCGATTTTTTATTATCGACCCATAACGTGCATGCATTCGAGAGTTTCCAAGTTGATAGGCACATTCGATCTTCCTGTAGGACATGACGCGCTAGAGAGTGACCCGATCAACCCCCACACCACCACTTGAGACTCCCGCACCACCTCCTGGGACTCTCGCACTACCACCAACGATCCCTGCTCCACCACCAGAGATTCCTACTGCCCAGCATATGGATGCAGCTCCTCTACCAGAGATTCCTACTACCAAGCCTAGGGATGCAGCTCCTCTACCAGAGACCGGTGCGGATCCGACCATATCCATGAGTGCTTCCCAGTTACAGCAGATGTTGCAGGTTGTGACCGCCGCACTACAGGGGCAGGGCAGACACCCTATTATTTCACCGGAGCAGGCCGAACAGGATCGCGCGAGTGCCCTCCTTCGGGAGTTCCGACGACTCGATCCCCCACGTTTTCAGGGCGACCCAGACCCGACAGCAGCTGAGAGATGGCGCATCGATATGGAGTAGATATTTGATACGATGGGATGCACGACCGAGCGGCTAGTCCGATTAGCCGTATTCCTTCTCCATGGTGAGGCTGAGCAATGGTGGACGTTAGTCTCCCGAGCAGCGGACGCCGATTTTGTATGGACTTGGGAGGATTTTGTCGATCGATTTGACCGACAGTATTTTCCTGATCACATCCGACGACAGCGAGCGTTAGAGTTCGAGGCCTTGGTGCAGGGCGATATGACAGTGGCTCAGTACATGTCTCGTTTCGTAGCGCTGTCCAGATTTGCACCTTACTTAGTAGATGATGAGGAACAGAGAGCCCGCTGATTTGAGGACGGTTTGCATTACGGTCTTCGAGGATGTGTTATTGGGCACGAGCTCTCGACTTTTGAGGGAGTGGTACGGAAGGCACAGATTTTTGAGGCTGTATGGGCTGGTTCTCAGTCTAACCGTGGTCAGAAGAGAGACCGGAAGAGGCACGCTCCTTCCGCTGACTCCCAGCAGCGTCGACCTCCGCAGCAGAGGCATACAGGTCGCCCAGCCTTGCAAGCGCCAACAGCACCTCCGGCACCATTTCTGAGGCAGTTTACTGGCATCTGTTTTGGGTGCGGTACGACGGGGCACCGTATGTGGGAGTGTCCCCACCTCAGTAGCAGAGCAGAGGCCCCCACAACAACAGCAGCAACCGAGAGGACCACAACAGCCTCCACCACAACAACAGAGGCCCCCACAGCAGCAGCGACAGCAGCCCCCACCACTGAGACCACCTCAGCAGCAGCATCAGCACCAGCCTCCGAGACCGCAGCAGCAAAAGTAGCAGTTTCGACTGCCTCAGCGACCACAGCAACAACAGCAACACGTTCAGAGGGGACAGACACCTCCCCAGCCGGCTCAAGCTAGGTTCTACGCTGCTCAGCAGGATACGCAGTCATTTAGAGGGGTTGTCGAGGGTATGCTTTTAGTCTCTGCATGAGCTGCACGTGTGTTGTTTGATTCTAGTGCATCGCATTCTTTTGTGGCCGAGAGTTTCTGTCGATCGACTGGCCTATAGTTGGAGTCTACTCATGAGAGTCTGTCAATATCGACTCCCTTAGGGAAGACTGCAGTGTTGGGCCGATTTTGCTCGTCTTACCCCGTTCTAGTCGGGGATACCTTTTTGCCTGCCGATATGTTTGCATTGCCGATGTCCGAGTTCGATGTCATCATGGGCATGGATTGGCTTGCCGAGTACTATGCCATATTGGACTGCTCCGCGAGGACAATCACATTCTATATACTCGGTGTGCCGCAGTTCCAGTTCATTGCAGAGGCCAGAGGAGAGTCGTTGTCTTGTTTGATGTCGTGTGCCATAGAGGAGCCCATAGCGGTGAGCATCGACTAGTTGCCTGTTGTTTATAATTTTTCTGATGCGTTCCAGGAGATTCCGAGATTACCGCCTCGTCAATTCACCGAGTTTCAGATTGATCTCGTGCCCGGTACTGTGCCTATCTCGAAGGCCCCATATCGTATGGCACCGTTGGAGTTGCGGGAACTGAAGAAGCAGTTGGACGAGTTGCCATAGTTGGGGTTTAACCGTCCAAGCAGTTCACCGTGGGGAGCGCCGGTACTCTTCATGAAGAAGAAGGATGGCTCGTTGAGGCTCTGTGTAGACTACCGCGAGCTCAACAAGGTCATGATCAAGAACAAGTACCCGCTCCCGAGGATTGATGATTTGTTTGATCAGCTGCAAGGTGCACAGTTCTTTTCGAAGATTGACCTACATTCCGGTTATCATCAGATTCGGGTCCGAGAGGAGGACATTCCAAAGACGGCTTTCAGGACGCGTTACGGTCATTTTGAGTTCCAGGTCATGTCCTTCGGACTGACCAAAGCACCCGCAGTCTTTATGCAGTTGATGAACGAGGTCTTCCGCCCTTATCTCGATCAGTTTGTTGTAGTCTTCATCGACGACATTTTGATCTATTTGAGGAACCGTGAGGAGCACGAGCAGCATTTAGAGGTCACGTTGCAGACCCTCCGTGCACACCAGCTGTATGCGAAGCTGGAGAAGTGCGAGTTCTGGCAGGAGGAGGTGAAGTTCCTCGGTCACGTGGTGACGAGGGAGGGCGTCGCAGTGGACCACTCGAAGGTTGAGGCAGTGCGTCAGTGGGGCCAGCCCACGACTGCGTCCGAGATCGGTAGTTTCCTTGGTTTAGCGGGCTATTACCGACGTTTCATTGAGGGCTTCTCACGTATTACAGCCCCCCTGACCAGGTTGACTCGAAAAGGTGCAGAATTTATTTGGAGCGACGCCTGCGAGCGAGCATTTATGGTGTTGAAGGACCACCTGATGTCCGCTCCTGTCCTCACTCTTCCCTCTGGGAGTGATGGATTTATTGTATTCACCGATGCCTCGCATATTGGTTTGGGTGTTGTCCTGATGCAGCATGGGCGACCAGTGGCCTTCGCGTCTCGCCAGCTCAAGGTCCATGAGTTGAATTACCCCACGCACGATTTGGAGCTGGATGCAGTTGTCTTCGCACTGAAGGTGTGAAGGCACTATCTCTATGGGGTTAGGTTCGAGCTCTTCTCCGACCACAAGAGCTTGAAGTACCTCTTCTCGCAGTCT
This sequence comes from Magnolia officinalis, assembly GCA_021015155.1. Lineage (NCBI taxonomy): Eukaryota > Viridiplantae > Streptophyta > Magnoliopsida > Magnoliales > Magnoliaceae > Magnolia > Magnolia officinalis. The sequence goes on along the minus strand of JAJHSJ010000007.1, from coordinate 64,527,510 downwards.
GAATTGAACATGAGGCAGAGGCGCTGGATGGAGCTCCTGAAGGACTATGACTTTGATCTTCAGTACCATCGGGTAAGGCGAATGTGGTGGCGGATGCCCTCAGCCTTCAGCCACTAGGCCTGGTGGCGCATATGGTGATTCAGGAGTGGCGGATGCTTGAGGATGTGGCAGAGTATGATTTTGAGTTCGGCCTGCAGTCTTCTATCGTGCAGTTATCGAGCCTGTTGATTCAACCTTCTCTTGTCGCAAGGGCGATCGAGGCTCCGCAGGCTGATGAGTCGTTGCAGAGTTATATGGCTGAGGCAGCATCCGAGAGTCAGGTAGATTGACAGATCGGTGCAGACAGTGGACTTCACTTTAGAGGCCGATTATGTGTCCCGGATATTCCTAAGTACGCAGAGATCTTATGACTGAGGTACATCGATCGCGGTTTTTTATCCATCCTGGCTCGAAGAAGATGTACCGTGACATGAGGCGACAGTATTTTTGGGCGGGGATGAAGCGCTAGATCGCCAGTTTTGTGGGCGAGTGTGACACGTGCCAGCGTGTCAAGGCCGATCATCAGAGACTCCCTGGTCTATTGCAACCGTTGAGTGTCCCGATGTGGAAGTGGGAGCACGTGTCGACAGATTTCATTATGGGTTTGTCGAGGACTCAGCGCGGTCATGACTCCATCTGGGTTGTTGTGGATCGTCTAACGAAGTCGACACAATTTCTTGTGATTCGTGCGACTTGGCCTTTAGACCGGCTTGCGAGGTTATTCATCGAGGAGATTGTGAGACTGCATGGCGTTCCAGTCTCGATCGTTTCTGATCGAGACCCGAGGTTCATGTCTTGGGGGAGCTTCCAAAGAGCGATGAGGACTGATTTGTAGCTCAGTACAGCGTACCATTCGCAGACCGATGGTCAGACCGAGAGGGTCAACCAGATCCTTGAGGATATACTTCGGGCTTGCGCAATTGATTTCAGGGGTAGTTGGGATGAGCATCTCCGATTGGCTGAGTTCGCATACAATAATAGTTATCAGGTGACCATCGGCATGGCTCCTTTTGAGGCACTATATGGCAGACCATGTAAATCACCGAGTTGTTGCACCGAGGTTGGAGAGCGTCCTCTCCTAGGTCCCGAGCTTATGTAGGAGACATCAGAGGCGATTGATATCATCAGGCAGAGGATGCACACAGCTCAGAGCCGGCAGAAGAGTTTTGCTGATCGTTGGCGTCGTCCCTTGGAGTTTGATGTAGGGGACCATGTGTATCTCAAGGTATCGCCCATGAAGGGCGTAGTTCATTTTGGAGCGAAGGGCAAGCTTGCCCCGAGATTCATAGGACCTTTTGAGATCACTGGGCGCGTTGGTGCAGTGGCCTATTGGCTTGCCTTACCATCTCAGTTGTCTAACTTCCACAACGTTTTCCATGTCTCCATGTTGAGGAAGTGTGGGTTAAACATAGTTCTGGTTATTGATTGGCAGCCGTTGGAGGTTCGTGAGGATGCTTCTTACATCGAGCAGCCAGTTCGTATCCTTGATCAGAAGGAGCAAGTCCTCCGGACCAAGGTCATTCCGTTGGTGAAGGTTCAGTGGGGTCACCATTCTGTTGAGGAGGCTTCTTGGGAGCGCGAGGCCGAGATTCGAGAGCGTTATCCCCATCTCTTTGATGACTGATCATGTGTTATATTTTGTATGTTGTCTCTGATTTTATATGATGATGTTATATTTCTTCTCCCTCATGAGTTATATCTACTTGCGATTGTGTAAATTTCGAGGACGAAATTTTTATTAGGAGGGGAGAATTGTAAGACCCGTACCCTAGACCGTGCCGTTCCGTAGACTATCGCGATCTTCCCGGTCAAATTTCGGCAACCTTCGACCCTTAACCGGCATTGTGCGTGACCCTGATTCACATGCCGTCCACCCAAATCGATTTAACCTAAGACTAGTACCTTTCCCACCTCGCCGTCGCAGCAGTTCCGGTGCCGCGACTCGCGCGTCGAGGTGATAATCTGACCAGGAGATGTGGGCCAGCGTTCGGTGCGAGGAAAACGCCGCACATACGAATTTCGATAGAATCTCTACGAGATGTCACATCAATCATCCATCAATCCATCACTTCTCACCCTTCCCCAAGCAACCCCAAAATCAAAAAGTTCTTACACCACCCATACCTCTCTTACAACATTTGCCCCAAAAGTCAAAAAGGTGCTCTTACATCCATCACACCACATCCATCACCCATCTCCCTTTACAACCCTCTCTCTCTCTCTCTCTCTCTCTCTCTCTCTCTCTCTCTCTCTCTTTTCAAACCATTCTCCCAAGCAACCTAAACACCTCACACGTCCAAGCTCCCTCCCCTCCAAGAGAGCTACAAGTGTGGCCCACCTTTCCCACCCTCTCATCTCCCATCTCCACCATCCAAACCCCATCTCCTCCGTTGGAATCCAAGCTAAGGAGCTAAGGAAGCCTTTGGTGCAAGAAGAAAGCGGTGGGTGATCTTAGATCCTTGTTTTCCATTCGTTTTGCTTGATTAAGGGTCCATCTATGTGGGACCCACCTTGATGTATGTTGTATGCAGCAGGGGCCCATAGTGGCGGGGCCCCTCCATCCTCACCGATCTCCCTCTCTCTCTCTCTCTCCTCTCTCTCTCTCTCTCTTTTCAAACCATTCTCCCAAGCAACCTAACACCTCACACACGTCCAAGCTCCCTCCCCTCCAAGAGAGCTACAAGTGTGGCCACCTTTCCCACCCTCTCATCTCCCATCTCCACCATCCAAACCCCATCTCCTCCGTTGGAATCCAAGCTAAGGAGCTAGGAAGCCTTTGTGCAAGAAGAAGCGGTGGGTGATCTTAGATCCTTGTTTTCCATTCGTTTTGCTTGATTAAGGGTCCATCTCTATGTGGGACCCACCTTGATGTATGTTGTATGCAGCAGGGGCCCATAGTGGCGGGGCCCCTCCATCCTCACCGATCTCCCTCTCTCTCTCTCTCTCCCTCTCCCTTTTTCCTTTGTGTATGATGGCTTGTGGCCCACTTGATGCATGACCTTACCCATGTCACCCATTGATGTGGACCCCACCTTGAGGCAGGTATTGTATCTAAGCCATTTATGTGTGGGGCCCACTTTGAATGTGTTGTACCTACACCACCCATCATTTGTGGCCCACCTAAGCATGGCCCACCTCGGTGTACGTGCAACATCAAGTCGTCTAGCGTCCAGGGACGCTGGACGTCAAAAATGAAAACACAAATATTAGCTTGTTTTAAGCTTTTGGGGTGGGACGCTCATGCAGGCCCCACCTTGATGAATAAATTCAATCCATGTCATCCATTTTATTCTCCATATCATTTTAGGCATTGATCCGAAAAATGAGGTCCATCAGATCATCAGGCGGGCCATACCATAGGAAACTGCGTTTCATACCGTTCAAGGCTATTAGGACCGACCTTTCTCTTTCTACACACCCAACATGCTGTATATTGGAATTGTTTGGTGTATTTCGAGCTCTAGAATCTATTGGACGGAGTGGATTCTTAAGACGCGGGCCCCACACGAGGAAAACCGCGGAAAGAATGGATTTTTTTTTTTAAAAAAAATATAAGGGCAGCAATGTCTGCTGCTGCCACTGTCAAATGGCAGAGGGTGCAGGCGGCACCTGCGCTGCTTGCGGACGGCGGGCGGGCGGGTGGGTAGCCACCCACGGCCCCTGCTGTGGGCCCCACCATGATGTTTATGTGTCATCCATCCCGTTCATTGGATGGGCCACTTCCTGGAGTGGGCCCCTTCCAAAAATCAGGTCCATCCAGTTCACTGGTGGCCCACACCAAAGGAAACAGTGTGAATTGAAGGTCTACTATTGAAACCCTTTTTAGGCCCACAGAAGTTTTGGATCAAGGTGAAATTTGTTTTCACCATTCATCTAGGTCCACGTGACCTTATGTACGGACTGGATGGTATATAAGCATTAAGGTGGGCCCCAAGTGGGACCCACTATGATTTATGTGTTATAAGCTGACGGTGGAACCCGCTGTGATGTATCTGTTAAATCCCCACCATCCAGGGGACGGTGGGGTGGGTGGGTGCGTGTGCATGCGTGTGTGTGCGTGTGGTGTATGTGCACGTGTGGCTATATATATATATATTATATATTATATATATATATATTATATAGTAATATAATACACATTATGGTGGGCCCTCAAGTGGACCCCCACCATGATGCATATGCTGCATCCAATCCGTCTATCCATTTTAAAAGATCATTTTATGGCATGAGCTAAAGATGAGCCAGATCCATAGTTCAAGTGGACCCCACCTTGGTATGTTATGAGGCCCATCTTGATTTATCTGTAGTAGTCCATTGGGGACCACTTTGATGTGGATGTAAGGCCCATGTTATGGGGCCCATTCGATGTATTTGTGGCCATGGTTGAGGCCCACTTTGATATATATAAGTCCCATGTTACGAGGCCCATTTTGATACATTCTAAGGCCCATGGGTTATGGCCCATTGCTATGTACATTAGGCCCGTTGGTGAGGCCCATTAATACGACCCATTTGATGAATGTAAGGCCCATGTGATACGGCCCATTTGATGTATTTAAGGCCCAATGGGATGTACGTAAGGTCCATTGCAATGTGTGATCCCAACATGGGTTATGTAATGATGTTTACGACGGGCAATGCCTTAGGAGCAATGTTGGTTTGACGTCCACATTGCAAGTATAGTGTTGGTTAAATGTCCGCATTATGACTCTCCCTAGGGCTATTAATAGGCCCGTGCTGGTTGTGTGTAGGCCGTCTATGTCTAGGCCCATCTGCATTGTAAGGATAGTTCACTACTTTATGACATGTTTAGTATAGTTCCATGGTTTATGATCATACACATCATATGTATGCTTGATATGAGAAGTGACTGATCATAGCATATACCTTCGGGTAGATTGTTTGGGGGCCCCCGGATAGACGGTGTTGTCCCACATGAGCGTACGATACGCGCAGGATTGCTGCATGACTGGATAGTGTGATTCATGCATTCGCATTGTGTGATATGGCACTGTACGCCCTAGCAACATAAGGGCTGTAGCCATCCACGGGCATATCGTGGTTGACAGGATTGGATACCAAAAATTTTGTTCTACATGGGGTGCTATAGATATCCCTGGGTGAAAGTCCCTAAACCCTTATGGTACCAAGAGGTTGTTCCAACGTTTAGACCGAGTGGGTGTAGGAGCGCCGAGTGCCGATTACCAGATAGCTGCGCTTTACACTGTGTTGTGGTCGATTGGAAGGGGGTGCGGCCTTACTCGCCTGAGAGGAGGGGGCAAAGCTAGGCTGAGTTTGACCAGCTCGAGGAATGGGTCCGCTATCGACGAGCCGAGCCCGATATTGGCAGGCGGATAGTGAGGTCTTTTCCACTCACCTTGTTGGGCGCAATGGGGCGGCAATCTGGTTAGAGTGTACTAGACCCCGGTTATATTCCAGAGATGAGTTGTACTGATATGTGGACTTAGATGAGGATTTGTATGCTTGAGTTGCATTTCGCATCACATGGCCTTAGTATGGCCGACATCATTCATGCCTTGCATCGCATAGCCTTGGTATGGCTAGTGGTATTCATGGATTCATCAGCATATTCCGCATTACTCTTATACTGCATATCTTCATTACTACCTTGTGCACACAGTTTCACCACCCTCTAAGCTTTCTATAAGCTTATGCACGACCGTTGCGTGCAGGTGACGTTAGGACGCAGCGGCGCTGAGGCAGGAGCGCAGAGCAGATCATTTTGGAGCTTTTTGTCAATTTCATTGTATTTCCCTTTATGCTCATTGTACTTGTAAAGTTATTGATCTAGTGGAAATGTGATGGAGTTTTTGGTTGTTGTTTGTGGGTTATGCCTTTGGTTATGCTTATTACGAATTAAACTGATGTTGAAAATCCTCCTTGTAGCATCCCAGGATCGGAACCTGGCGTATGGGCGCTAGGAGCCGATAATGGGGTTCTACGAAGGCTGTCGGGAGCCGAATTCGGCGATCGAGAATTTTGTGATCCCGGCTTCCGAGTTTGGGGCGTGACACCAACGGTTTGGGTTAACCCATTAAGGGGAGATGAGAATGGGCCTAACAACAGGCCCTAGGGAGAGTTACAATGTGGACATCTAACCATCATTGCTCATACAACGTGGACATTAAACCATCATTGCTCCCAAGGCATTGCCCATTTAATATCAACCAGGAACATGGATGGGCATCATAAACTTCATTACATGCATCCTGGTGGAATCACACATCACAATGGGCCTCATATACATCACCTTGGGCCTCACACAATGGCTTTATATACATTGCATTGGGCCTCACTCATGGGCCTCATATAGATCACATTGGGCCTCATACTTAGGTCTTAAATATATCACAATGGGCCGCATCACATGTGTCTAGTACATAACACATTGGGCCGCATCACATGGGCCACACTCATGGACCACATATACATTGTAATGGTCCACATCCCTTGAGCCTCATGTACATCACAATAGGTCTCATATATATCAAGTGGGCCGCATCACATGGGCTGCACCAATGACCCTCATATACATCATGTAACATCTCGGAAAAATCCGTACAAAGACCCGAGTAGTACCTCAGGCAGAAATCACTAAGGACCGAATCCTTTAGAAATTAGACAGAAATTAATTAAGTACTAAACTGAATTAATCGGTAGATTAGCTTGAACTGCTTTCTATACGAACTGCAAGACCCAAAACCAGTAGAATCACTAACTCTACATTACCTAAAAACTTAGGATCAATCTAAAAACCCAGTTGCTCTCGGGAGCATCTTGAAACTTCGTATCAGACTTGGACCACATGTCGAAAGTCCGATTACCGTTAAGCTATATGAATATGACCGCCTTACTGGGCTTGATAACCATCTTGGGAATCAAGTCCAAATAGTACCCAGAAACGCACAACTTGAGCTCAGAGCGAAGTGTGTGAGAAACGTGAATACCTTTAAAAAATGAACTCAGATGTAAGCGATTTGGACTGTTCACTTACAGGCCAAATTTAAGGTTTTTGACCGTCAGATTCTGACCCAACTATACCCTCGGATCAAGGAAATTTCCCTACGCATGTTAGTGTACTTGTGGCCCTGATCGACTAATGATAGTCGTTGAACTGAAACTGGTCCGCCGCGGTCAATCCATAAATCCGATAGGACCAAAAACTTAACCTGATATAGATCTATTGTCAGGGAACTTTCTCTGGACCGTATGTAGAAAATAGGCCTCCAAATGTGCTCTGTTGGCCCGAAACAGCCGACTTTTAGCTATAACCTAAGTATACAATGGCCCTGGGGCCATTGACATCAGTTATGGGCCTTTATAAGGGCCTTAACCCACCCTCTCTCATTCCATATGAATCTTTAAAACCTAGGAGAGAGAAGAGAGAAAAGAGAAGGAGAAAGTGAGGAGAAGTGAGAGAGAGTTGGGGTTTGCTGCCGGGATTCGATCCCATCACTCCACGTGTCGAATCATCCCTCTTGTATCGCTACACCGGCGATTTTGATTCTATTTTTAGGTAAGAAATCCAAACCCTAATCTGTTTTAGGTATCTAAGTAGATGAATCGTCGAGATAACTAACCTATTTCGTGATTCAAGTAGTCGTTGTGCCGTAGATGAAGGCATAGCGTTCGAACCGTGTTCTTAATCGGTTTACTGATGAAAGGTGCGGACTATAAACGTTTAGGTTATAGTTTTCAAGGCTTTCAATGCTAGTTAATGATTTATGACTGACTTGATTGCTACCACACATGCTTAGATACGATGTTTCCACGTATTACATATATATATATATATATATATATAAACTATGTTGAAATTAATGTATTCCATGTGTTTGTTGAAATGTTTGTATGAATATGAAATTATGATTTGTTGCTTGCCATGATTGTTGTTCGAGAATACATGCTTGTTGTATGTGTGACAACTCTTATGTGGAAGGATTTGTTATAATATATGTTTTAATTAAGCTATTACATGTATGTGATATGTGTAGTCTAAGTGTTTGATAAAATGCCTGAATGAGAAAATGCTTGTTGAAATGTATTTAATGAGGGTGTTGAGATGAAATTCTCAACTCCCTTATCTATAGTTACAGTTTCTTTTATGTAACCTATCTTACTTTTACGTGATTTATGGATGAAACGCCTATGTATAAATAACACGTGTATTATGTGTTTGTTGACATGCTCAATTGAGATTTTTATTTAGATTGGTTGTCACATGTTGTCTTTGACTATCACATGAGAATGTTATTGTTTTGGGTTGTGATTGAAAGTGCACCTGCTAGTGCCCTGGTTTGTCCAGTTACGTGAATGGTAGGTCAGACTGTCTACAGAGCTCGATAGGAAGATCAATTCAAGCCTCTGCCTCATCCGGATGTGTGGAAACTCGCCATAGGTAAATCATAGCCTCACATCCCATGTCCCAAAATACCAAGTGATTAAAACCCTTAAAACAAGATAGACATCTTAGGATTTTTAGGTGAGTAAACTTTTTTCAAAATAGGAAAATCTCTAAGTTTTTCTCACCTTGTCAATTTTATCGAAGCACCCTCGATATGATCGACCTACACTGTCGATGTCCTCGATACCTTAACGATATTATCGATAAGAGGACCAAAAATGTCTAGCAATTAAATATTCATCTGGATGGATTTATCGATGTATCAATACACCTATCAATATCATCGATAAAAGTACTAAATATGTCCAGCAACTTCACAACATATCTAGATGAATTATCGATGTATCGATATCATCAATATTCAAATCTCGAGTCCATCAAGAGTGGCTCGATAAGATCGACAGGCAGATTTCCGGCGTCCCTTTTTAATGAAAATCTCAAATTTCTTCAATATATCGATGACCGTCCGATATGATCTGAATTCAAATATCGATAAGATCGGAGATCCATCAATGATATCAATAGTGGGCACACATTTCTTACAGCAGATATTTCAGGTTATTTTTAACTATGATCGGGGGCCCTTCGATAGAATCGATATTCAAATATCGATGATATCAGCACCAGGTCGATTGCATCGAACAAGGACACAAATCGTCCAGCAAGCTTAAAGACAAATCCGCTGGATTTATCGATGCTTCGACTCTGATCTCGATATCATTGACATTCAAATTCCGATGATCTCGACGGTTCCCCGATCATTCATGAAAACTTGAAATATCTCGAAGTCATGTCTCTCTTATTTTTCAAGTGTCGATTAATCGATCCTGTCATCGATGGAATCGGAATTCGAAATCCGATGACATCGACAATAGTTTTGATTCATCGACCAATTGGCAAAGAGTTTCAAAAGCGTATGACATTGAGTCCGAGTCAACGAGCAAACCATCGATACTATTGAGAGTATATGCTCGATGATATCAAACCTGCTCGATGATATCGAACTCTGTCATAAATGTGACCGTTTTATATCCGTTGGAACTTTTTGCCTATATATAGAGGACTTGTCTTCTATTGCTGCGAGAGAAAGTAGAGAGAGCTTTTGTGTGTTTCAACTTATATCTTATATCTAAAGCCCTTTCTCTCAAGGGAGTTCATCCTCCAATCCACCCTCATCATTGATATTCAATAGAGTGGATTGGGGAATAAACTTCCGCATTCAAGGATCCTCCAGCTACTACCTTAATAGCAAATCATTATTCTAGGATGCCTTGAATGCATAAGATTGGAGCTACTCTATCTTCCTAATAGGAAAATCTTTAGAGAGTAGGATTCCATCTTCACCATGACCCAACCCTAAGCCTAGTCTTGGTATATCTTTTGTGTTGTGGATCACGGGAGCAGAAAACTCTTCGTCAACAAGGAGGAGGAGATCTTCGGCGTTGTGCTTAAAGGGACTCATCAACTTATTTGGTAGTATCTAGAGTCCAGAGGACACTTGTGATCATTCCTTTATAGGATTGGGTCTTAAGTGGTTCTCACCCTTTGAAGTCCTCAAGGAGGCCTCCGACGGGAGTGTACGTGGTGGGTGCGTTGTGTGGACCCTTACTCTGTGGAAAGCATAAACATCTGGTTATGAGTGAACCAGTAAAACTCCGGGTGCGTTGTGTGGACCCTTGCTCTATGGAGAGCATAAACATCTGGTTAGGAGTGAACCAGTAAAACTCCAGGATTAGAGGTGAACCGAGTAGAAACCTCCATGTAAAGGTTGAAGGTGAACCTGATTTAAAACCTTAGGTTTGAGGTGAACCCTGGGAAACCTCCTTAGTGAAATCCGATACACTCAAGGGTTGAGTACGGCAGCCGGGAGTGGAGTAGACAAGTAGTCGAACCACTATAAAAATGACTGTGTCTGTGATTGATTCTTATGCTTGATCATTTGTGTGATTATGTTAACTGAATTCATATCTGCTCACACTTCACACACAGTCACATCCATCATAGACTATAAGTGCTTCATGCTTATTATTTGAATAGTTCTGTGATTGTATCCTCTACTAGGCTTGGAAACCAGTTGAGTTACATTTGAGTAATCCTGAGAATTTCATACTTGTTAGGATTAGAGTGATAGGATTTTTAATAACTCGTAAATCTTTAAAAAGTCCTATTCACCCCCCTCTAGGACATATTGACATATTCCAACTTCAACTCAAGTGGTCTTCACCGCTATTTCAGTGATTGGGGCTACAATGTAGTTTAGGCAATCGGTAACGACTTCCGATCGAGTGGTTGAATCAGTTTAGCCACCACGGACCCGTCCGCTGAATCTGAGTCATACGGTGATTATCAATAGTGGTTAGGCCACAAGGAGTGCATATGCGCTCCATATCGATTAATTCAAAGTACGCTCATACCAGTCGAGCTTGTCCGAGTAACCCGATTGGCCCAATGTATGTTCACTATGTATGAACGTTACTGCTTGAATCTAAGGTACCAACTTACCAGTGAAAATCCCGTTTAACTTTGGTACCATGATCCGCTGAGACTCATGAGCCAGCCATGGTGGTATGGGACACCGTGGTCGAGCTGTCAGCCTACGCTAGGGTGACGAGCCTCCTCGTAGTGTCCAGTGAGTAAACTAAACTCGTGAGCCGAATACGGTGATATGGGACAATATATTCGAGCTGTCGGCCTACCTTAAGGTGACGAGCCTTCCCGTAGTGACCTCGAGTATAAATTAAGGCCTACACTGAGGTGACGAGCCTCTTCGTAGTGACCTGAACTTACCTGTCCACTGTTTCTAAATCAGGGGTGACGTTGCCCTATAACTTGCCTATCGTCTGTGATTGACTAGGATTGACGACCCTAGATAGATCATTGTTTGGGTAAATGATATAAAGGGAGGTACCTTAGCTTCCCGAACCTGTTGTATGAATGGGTCTAATAAAGGACTGGGTTAACACGATCATGCACCGCATTGCATGTGCCTTTAGTGTAAGAGTTGAGCACAGTGAAAGGGTTGTATGCGCGATCATGAGATGATGTCGCAGAAGGAGTGCAGGCGAGGGCATGCATCATTAATATATATCATCCTTGCATTAACCAGAGTACTTAGAAATACTTGTTATATTGCTTGATCATTACTGCTTGACGGAATTGATAACATGTTAACCTTTACCTTATACCTCCACTGAGTTGATCACAAACTCCCACTTTGGGACGGTGTTTTAAAATACCAACCAGACTCTGTTGTAGTTACAGGTGATGACGAGGCTTACGAGATGGTGAAACTGCGGTGAAGACCGCATTAGTTGAAGAAGGGATATGCCAATGTGTCCTAGAGGGGGGGTGAATAGAACTTTTAAAAGATTTTATGATTTATTTTAAAATCCTATTACACTAATCCTATCAACAGACATATATTAGGATTACTCAAATGTAACTCTACTGGCTTCCAAGCCTGGTAGAGGATCCAATCACAAACTATTCAAGAAGTAGCAATATATAACTTAGTTTATGATGGATATAACTGTGAATGTGTGTGAGGTGTGATCAGATATATAAATATGAATGCATCGACATGAATCACAAACACCGAAGAAGAGCAATCACAAACACGGTCATTTTTATAGTGGTTCGACCACTTGTCTACTCCACTCCCCGTAACCGAACTCAACCCTTGAGTGTACCAGATTTCACTAAGGAGGTTTCTGTAAGTGCTATAGATTATAAACCTTTTTATTGTCAAATTTGTGGTGCCAAAGACATTGTATGTATCTTGTTATGAAGCTTGCATAGTTGAAGAACAAAGCTCTACACGTGATATGTCAAGTCAAGACTTAAGGAAGTGAGTTTGTTTGACTTAATTCAAGACAAGGATAATGCAAGATCTCAAGAAGCTTTCAAAGTCAACCTCAAGATCTCAAGAATCTTTCAAGTTCAAACTCAAGATCTCAAGAAGGTTTCAAATTTGAGCTACATCAAGACTTCAAGTTTCATTATGCTCAAGGTCACTAATCTTTAAGTTTCAATGTCCTTACTTCACTATTGAGGTATGACTGACCTTAGGTTGACCTTTAGAGTAGGCCATCTTGGATACATAATCCATATGTTATATTTAAGTGAGTTTAGTCTGTTCTAACACCAGTCCTAGACTTTATTCGACTAGTCCTAGCACTGCTTCGACCTGTCTAAGAATTTCTTGTATCAGTTGTAGGTTTGTTGTAAAAGTCAGAAATTTTTTGTTAGGCTTCGACTAGTCCTAGGGACTGTTCGACTAGTCATATGAACAATATCAACTGCTTCTTTGATCAGTCGTAGACCTATGACCCAAACTATAGCGTTGAAATTTGGCTAGCTTCAACCAGTCAAAGGAGTCCTACGATCAGTCGAACGAGTCCTACGACCAGTCGAAGGAGACCTACGACCATTCGTGAAACTGCCTTATCTTATCGCGCCCGAATTTTCAAATATCTGTTAATCCTATGACTAGTCATAAAGACTTCTAGACCAGTCGAAGATGAGATTTGCTCACCTATAAATAGAGCACGAATCTCAGAATAAATTAAGTAATTCAAGCTAATTTAATTCGGTCTTCTGAGAGATTGTTTTGTGCTCCTTTTAAGCTAAGTGTGCTTATTTAATATTCTCTTTCTTTAGCTTTGTTAATTGATTTTGTTTCTTGCATTCCAATCTAATCTGTAGAGAGGAAGTTTTATTTTCCTTTTACTGGAATCAAAATCAATTCAAGCTAGCCCGTTTGTTTTAATTTAAAATCTATTAGAACCTAGAACCATTATAAAGTGAGTATTGGACATTGATCTTGAACATTCAAATCTCTACTCCAACTTGGTTCTTTTTGGGCTACTACAACGAAGGAGAAATTCAGGTATTTTACATTTATTGTAAATTCATTTATTTCGGTTTTATTTGAGATAAGCCAGGAAAAATCTCAAAGTTGTTGGTTATCTGAGGAGAGCCAGAAAACTCAGATGTGAGGGTTTTTTAATTGTGTAAGCCCTTTGAAAAAGACACAATTGTGAAGGTTTTGGGTGAACCTGTGAAAACCTATTTGATAGTGAATGCTAATATCCCTTGTGTGAGGATATTAGGAGTGGAGTAGCATTCTGTGTGGTTGTTGTTGAACAGTTGGTGTACACACAGGCGAACTACTATAACTCTTTGTGTTGTGTGGATGTGTGCTTCATTTTTCTATCTTTGATTATTCAGTTGTGGAATGTACGTGGATGTGAATGTTGTAATCATTTTATTTCAAGCTCAGTGATGAATGTTGTAATAGTTTAGATTTATATTTTCACAATTTATCTCTTGTTATTCCGTTTTTGTTTGAGCTTCAATTTCTCTACTTCTTCTAGTAAGGTTGCCTTGCCATTTTTAGGGTGCATGGTTGTCCTTAGAACAATCAATATTTGAGATTGCAATTTATTCCTCTTTGGTTTGAGTTCTTGATACAAAGACCTTTCTAGAAATAAGGTTGTCCTACCATAAACTTTGGTTTTCGGTGTAAGGTTGTACTTAGAATAACTTTTCTATCAACCTCTCAATACTTATTTATTGAGGTTACTTTTCATTTTAGCATTGTGAATTAATTTACTTTATTTGGCTATCTTTTTATTAAGTTTCGTTGTAATTATTTTAAATTTGGCGTTGTCCTATTCACCCCCCCCCCCCCCCCCCCCCCGTCTAGGACATATAGCTTGGCCATTTCAAGTGGTATCAAAGCCTAATAGCTCGCTTTTAATTATTATTCTTGGATTTATTTCCTGAGCTAACGATCTAAGCTATATAAAAGATGTCAAATTTTGATAGCCTTTCAATCACTAGCCTTCACCCTTTAATGGCTCCAACTATGCCTATTGGAAAGCAAGGATGAGGATTTTCCTCAAATCAATGGATGAGAGTGTGTGGCTTGCCATAGTGACTGAATGGAACCCTCCTACCATTGAAGTAACTGGTATCAATGGATCAAAATCAATGAGAATAACACCTTATACTTCTTGGTCCACACTTCAGAAGAGTGAGAGTAGTGCAAATGCAAAAGCACTAAATGCAATCACTTGCGCACTATCACCGGATGAGTTCAAAAGAATCATATCCTGTGATACTGCAAAGCAAGCTTAGGATATATTAGAAAGGACACATGAGGGTACTTCAATTGTCAAAAAATCTAAAGTCCAACTCCTCACAACTAAATTTGAAGAAATTCATATGGAGGAAAATGAAATGTTTATGGACTTCTACACTAGATTAAACGACATTGTAAACTCTATGTGGGGTCTTGGCGATAAAATCCCAGAAAGTAAAGTGTGTGCAAAGATACTACGCTCACTACCTGAACGGTTCAATTCTAAGGTAACCGCGATCCAGGAACTTCGTGATACGGATAACATGAGGGTAGAAGAGTTGGTTGGGTCTTTACAAACCTACGAGTTAACTTATAAAGCTCCTAAAGGTAAATCAATAGCCCTTAAGTCTTCCAAAAGTATTTCTCAAGAAAATTCTGATTTAGAAAATTTTGAAGACAAGATGGCTCTTTTAGCGAAAAATTTTTACAAGATTTTTAAAAGTAAAAAGAGGGTCGATTTTCAAAAATCGAATGATAAGAAAGATCTAAAACTAGATCTAAATCTTGGAAATCTTTGAAAGATAGTCAATGTTACAACTGCCAAGAATATGGGCATCTAACAAATAAGTGTCCTAAAAAGGACAAACCTAAAAAGAAAGGAATGTTAGCTACTTGGGATGAATCTTCTGGCACTGAAACCTCTTCTGAATCAGAAGATTCTGAAACCGAGTCGGGCAATGATGTTAAGGCCCTTATGACTCTAGCCAAGTTCACTTTTTCAGATCATGATGATTCAACTAGTGAAGAAAATCTTTATAGTGATCATGATAATGAAGAAGATCTTCAAGATGCTTATAATGCCCTATACAAGGAAAGTTGTAAAATTGCCGTAAAACTAAAACTTCAAAAGGAAAGGTTTCCAGGACTTAGAGAAAGATTGAAAAATCTCATCTTTCAGATTGTTTTAAAAAATGCAAATGTGATCTAGATTTTAAAACCACCCTTATTGAAAATCTGAAATCTGAAAATGATAAACTTAAACTTGAAGTCTCTTCCCTTTTGCGTTTAAAGGATACATGGAGGTATACCCAAGGTGATTCTAAATTAGAAAAACTTTTAACTGGATCAAGAAAATGTGGCGACCGATCCGGTTTGGGATACGAAAAAATATTCCTCCTAGACAGAAGAATACTCCTCCCAAGTTTGTAAAAGGAGAATCCTCTAACTCAAAAGAGAAAAGTTCAAGTCAAAAGTTTTCTAAAACTTTTCAATCTTTCAAAACCAGAGGTAACCATATCTATTACAAAAATCAAAACCAAAATCCTTTAGCTGAAAAAATAGTTGATTTGCTTAAGGAGCTCTTAAAATCTAACTCAATGGTTCATTCGTACAAAAATCACAAATACAAGAAGACCAACTATACTCCTAAACCCAAAATAGTAATGAAATGGGTTCCTAAAGTTACTTACTTGGTTGCCCACACTGCTTTCAAAGCTACAAACCATTCGAAGTGGTACTTAGACAGTGGATGCTCAAGACATATGACAGGCGACAAGGCTTTATTCACCGATCTTAAAGACATGACTGATGGTTCAGTCACATTTGGTGATGGCAGCAACTGTAAGATTATGGGCTAAGGTACGATTCAACTTCATAACCTGCCTTTATTCAAAAATGTTTTATATGTTGAAGGCTTAAAACATAACTTGCTTAACATATCTCAAATATGTGATAATGACCATAGTGTAAGATTTTCTAATCAAAATTGTGAGATTCTAAATAACAAGGGTTCAGTAATTTTAACTGGACGTAGAACGTCTGAAAACTGCTATATTATAAGTGAATCCAACTCAACTAGTCAATCTTGTTATATGGTCCATACAGACGAGACTGATTTATGGCATAAACGTCTTGAACATGTACACTACAGAAATCTTTATAGATTGAGCAAACGAGAACTTATAAGAGGTCTACCCAAACTACAAAAATTTGATAAAATATGTGGTGAATGCCAGATTTGTAAACAAACAAGGAACTCACACAAAAAAGTGAATTCCAATACCACATCAAGACCACTCGAGCTTCTCCATATGGATCTTGTAGGACCTACAAGGACGGAAAGTCGAGGTGGCAAAAGATATATCTTGGTAATTGTAGATGATTTTACCAGATATACATGGGTTGTTTTCTTAAGGGACAAATCAGAAACCCTTGAAGAAGTGAAAAAAGTTCTTAAAAGGATTCAAACTGAAAAGAGTTCTCAAGTCAGTAAGATTCGTAGTGATCATGGATCTGAATTTGAGAATAGCGGTTTTGAGAAGTTCTGTAGTGACCAGGGAATATTACATGAATTCTCAGCGCCCAAAACTCCTCAACAAAATGGTATAGTTGAAAGGAAAAATAGAGTGCTTCAAGAAATGACTAATGTCAGGTTGAATAACATGAATCTCTCTAAGAATCTTTGGGCTGAAGCAATCAATACATCTTGTTATATCATTAACTGGGTTTACACTAGTAAAGGTAATAATAAAACGGCTTACGAAATGTGGTTCGATAAAAAGCCTACTGTCAAATACTTTCGAGTTTTTGGCAGCAAGTGCTTTATTTTACGAGATCGTGAAAATCTGAGAAAGTTTGATATGAAGAGTGATGAATGGATCTTTTTAGGATATTCTTTAAACAGTCAAGCTTTTAGGATTCTGAACAAAAGAACCGGTGTGATTCAAGAGTCCATTAATGTGGTCATTGATGATTGTTTAAACACACCAGTCTCAAGTCCAGATAATGATGAAGTTCTTGTAATTCATAAACCTGATACTTCATCTAATCAGACTAATTCTGAATTGAGGACTGTTAAAGATCATCCGACTACACAGATTCTTGGAAACCCTCTCACTGGTGTTCGTACCTGTAAACAACTTGAGGATATATGTAATTATGTATGTTTTACGTCCCAGATATAACCATTTAACGTAAAAGAAGCTCTTGCTGATAAAAACTGGATAGTTGCTATGCAAGAAGAACTTAATCAATTTGTTCGAAATGATGTCTGGTATCTTGTTCCTAGACCTAAAGATAAACATATTATCGGAACAAAGTCGATATTTAAAAATAAGTTTGACGAGCTTGGGAATATCATTCAAAACAAGGCAAGATTAGTTGTTCAAGGATACACTCAAATTGAAGGTATCGATTATGATGAAACCTTTGCCCTAGTTGCTCGTTTTGAATCAATCAGACATTTTATATCCATTGCATGCTTTAGAAAGTTTAAAATTTTTCAAATGGATGTAAAGAGTGCCTTTTTAAATGGCGAATGAAGAAGTATATGTTGAACAACCTACAGGGTTTGAAGACCCTAAGCTTATTGATCATGTATACCGTCTTAAAAAAGCTCTTTATGGTCTAAAACAAGCTCCCAGAGCATGGTATGAGAAATTGACTAAGTTTTTACTCAGTCATAACTTTCAAATGGGAAGTGTTGATAAAACATTGTTTGTTAAGAAACATAATGAAGATATCTTAATGGTTCAAATCTATGTTGATGATATTATTTATGGATCTACCTATACTGACATGACTATTGAGTTTGCAAATTTGATGAAATCTCAGTTTGAAATGAGCATGGTTGGGGAATTGAACTATTTCCTTGGGTTACAGGTAAAACAACGACCTAATGGAATGTTCATCTCTTAATCTAAATATGCTATGAATTTGATTAAGAGATTTGGATTTGAGAAAGGTAAGAATTTTGATACTCCTATGAGTACAACCTTGAAACTCTCAATAGATTCTGCAGGAAAAAAATGTGGATTCGAAATTATATCGGAGTATGATTGGTAGTTTACTGTACTTAACTACTAGTAGACCTGATATTGCTTTAAGTGTTGGTATTTGTGCTAGATATCAGTCTGATCCTAAGGAGTCTCATTTAATTGCTGTTAAACGAATTATGCGATATGTAACAAGTACAGTTAATCTCGGTCTCTGGTATCCTAATGACACTAGTGTTCAATTAGCTGGGTACTCGGATGCTGACTGGGCTAGTAATCTTGATGATAAAAAATCTACCAGTGGTGGTTGCTTTTATATTGGAAACTGTTTAGTTTCTTGACTTAACAAGAAACAAAGTTCTATATCACTTTCAACTGCTGAAGCTGAATATATCGCAGCTGGTAATGCGTACACACAGCTTGTTTGGATGAATCGTATGCTAAGTGATTATGAAATTAAACAGGATTCTATGTTTTTATATTGTGATAATATCAGTGCCATAAATATTTCAAAAAATCCTATTCAGCATTCTCGTACTAAGCACATTGATGTTAGATTTCATTATATTCGTGAATTAGTAGAAGAAAAAGTTATATCTTTGGAATATATCTCTATCGAGGATCAACGTGCTGACATTTTCACTAAACCGCTCGATAAAATCAGGTTTAACAAAATAAAATTTGATCTTGGCATGTGCATTCTAGAATGATTATTTATGCCTTTTTGTATCATATTGTATATATTTGCTAGGTTAAATTTCATTTTTTTTGTAAAATATGCATGGAATCAGATTTTTGGTGATGTTCGACCAGTCGAGGATTTCCTCGACCTGTCGTGGCATGACCGGTCAAAGCCAACCCACGACCAGTCATAGATCGCGTTGATTGACTTATATTGAGGAAAATTTCTTTTCTTCCTTATTTCAACTTTCCTCTCCGACTAGCCGACGTCTGACCAGTCGAACCCACCTTCCAAATCCTTTGAGGTTAGTGTTCCATTTTCTTATTTCTTATGGATTTGCATCAAGTTTGTTTCTATTTCTTTCTTAAAGTTGTCTATTTCTAGTTTTGTTGAGATTTGGGGTTTTTCCACTCTCAAGATCTGATTTGAGAAAACTCACTTCTCAATCCTTTGCAACTCTTTGTTTTCTTGAAATCCTTATTGCAAATGGCATCTAGAGATTAAAAGACAACATCACGTGGTCCAACTTCATCCAGATCTACTCCTCTTACGAAGCGTCATCTTCGGGCCTCCGATGATGATTCATCTTATGTTCGGGACATCAGATTGCGTAATGTTATTGTTGAACATCCTGTTGATGTTAATCATGTTGCTCCATTTGATGTCCTTCCTATTCTTCAGACTGTAGGTTGGGATAACTTATTGCATTGGGGTGGCCAGCATACCGGTCCATTGCCCAGTCCATGTTTGCATGAAAAAAATACTTTTTCATTGGATAATTTAATTTTTACGATAGCCACAAAAGAAGGACTATTTGACATTGATCGTCATTTGATTTCAGCTCTTATGGAAATTCCTGTGAATGATGAAGGCATTCCTAATCATAATTTATCTGATAAACCCTCAAATACAGAATTCTTCACAAGATTTTTGTGTCTAACTTGTATCCTCGATCTAGTAATAAACCCGAATTGACGACCTTCATGATTCGTGTTCTTCATGCTGTTGCCAGAGGTGCTAATATTTGTTTACCATCCTTGATTTATCATCACATTATTCAATTTCGACTTCATCCAGGTCATAGTGACATCCCTTATGCTTATTTGATGACTATGTTGGCTAAGCATATGTTAGTCGACATGCCTGTTGAAGAAGCCCCTATCCATCATCTGATTTTTAACAATTCCAATATCAATAAGATGAAGTTGGAATTCCTTCCTGGCCAAGGTGATGGTGTTGGATATACTGAAGCTGAACATGAGGAAGAAGTTGGTGATCTTCCTCCTAATGATATTAACATGGATGACATTTTTGAAGAACTTGAATCTGACTCTACAAATGATCCAGATTATGAACCTTCTGAGTTTGATGCACGTTTGCGTGCATTGGAGGATAAAGTTGAGAATATAAATGTTAAGATAGAAAACATGTCTGTTGCTCATGATTTACAATTCAAATATATGCGCAAATATCTTAGGCGTTTGAACAAATGCATGCATCAACTTGATCATTCCATCCCTACTCCTTCATCTGGTTTAGATTAGTTCTTTTATGGTTACTGGTCTGTATTAACTTTATTTCTCTTGCACTAGCTTAACTGGTTTTGAGATTGTAGCTATCTTTATCTTGGCACACATTATGAATTATGTGAATTGCTTATGAATTATGTGAATTATATATGTTACCTCTCCTAATTCCTTTACTTATTTTTCCTCAAACATCTGTTTTGTGCTTCCTTTGTCTTCTTGTGACAAAAAGGAAGAGAATGGATATATATCGATGTGTCTAATGATTTTGAGGAGGGAGTAGCATTGTGTATGTTACTCAAGGAGAGTATGTACAGAGGTGGACTGTATGTTGAATACTAATTTGCAGGTTCATGTTAGTATGCTAGTTGATAACAACTGGTACATGATTCGTTAACCAAATATTCTGTTTTATGAAATATATTCTGGAAGTGTGTTTTGTCACTAATTTGATGAAGGGGGAGATTATAAGTGTTATAGATTATAGCCCTTTTTATTGTCAAATTTGTGGTGTCAAAGACACTGTATGTATCTTGTTATGAAGCTTGCATAGTTGAAGAACAAAGCTCTACACGTGATATGTCAAGTCAAGACTCAAGGAAGTGAGTTTGTTTGACTTAATTCATGGCAAGGATAATGCAAGATCTCAAGAAGCTTTCAAATTGAACCTCAAGATCTCAAGAATCTTTCAAGTTCAAACTCAAGATCTCAAGAAGCTTTCAAGTTTGAGCTACATCAAGACTTCAAGTTTCATTATGCTCAAGGTCACTAATCTTTCAGTTTCAATATCCTTACTTCACTATTGAGGTATGACTGACCTTAGGTTGACCTTTAGAGTAGGCCATCTTGAATACATAATTCATATGTTATATTTAAGTGAGTTTGGTCTGTTCTAAGACTAGCCCTAGACTTTATTCGACTAGTCCTAGCACTGCTTCGACCTATCTAAGATTTTCCTTAATCAGTCGTAAGTTTGTTGCAAAATTTAGAAATTTTCTGTTAGGCTTCGACTAGTCCTGGGGACTATTCGACTAGTCGTATGAACAATGTCGATTGCTTCTTCGATCAGTCGTAGACCTACGACTCAAACTACAGTATTGAAATTTGACTAGCTTTGACCAGTCGAAGGAGTCTACGATCAGTCGAACGAATCCTACAACCAGTTGAAGAAGACCTACGACCAGTCGTGAAACTGCCTTATCTTATCGCGCCCGAATTTTCAAATATTTGTTGGTTCTACGACCAGTCGTAGAGACTTCTAAACCAGTCGAAGATGAGATTTGCTCACCTATAAATAGAGCACGAATCTAAGAATAAATTAAGTAATTCAAGCTAATTTAATTCGGTCTTCTAAGAGATAGTTATGTGCTCCATTTAAGCTAAGTGTGCTTATTTAATATTCTCTTTCTTTAGCTTTGTTAATTGATTTTGTTTCTTGCATTCCAATCTAATCTGTAGAGAGGAAGTTTTATTTTCCTTTTACTGTAATCAAATTCAATTCAAGCTAGCCCATTTGTTTTAATTTAAAATCTATTAGAACCTAGAACCATTATAAAGTGAGTATTGGACATTGATCTTGAACATTCAAATCTTTACTCCAACTTGGTTCTTTTTAGGCTGCTACAATGAAGGAGAAATTCAGGTATTTTACATTTATTATAAATTCATTTATTTTGACATTATTTGAGGTTAAGCCAGAAAAATCTCAAAGTTGTTGGTTATCTGAGGAGAGCCAGAAAACTCAGAAGTGAGGGTTTTTGAATTGTGTAAGCCCTTTGAAAAAGACACAATTGTGAAGGTTTTAGGTGAACCTGTGAAAACCTATTTGATAGTGAACGCTAATATCCCCTGTGTGAGGATATTAGGAGTGGAGTAGCATTCTGTGTGGCTATTGTTGAATAGTCGGTGTACACACAGGCGAATCAAAATAACTCTTTGTGTTGTGTGGATGTGTGCTTCATTTTCCTATCTTTGATTATTCAGTTGTGGAATGTATGTGGATGTGAATGTAGTAATCATTTTATTTCAAGCTCAGTGGTGAATGTTGTAATAGTTTAGATTTATATTTTTATAATTTATCTCTTGCTATTCCTTTATTTGTTTGAGCTTCAGTTTCTCTACATGTTCTAGTAAGGTTACCCTGCCATTTTTATGGTGCATGGTTGTCCTTAGAACAATCAATATTTGAGATTGCAATTTATTCCTCTTTGGTTTGAGTTCTTGATACAAAGACCTTTCTAGAAATAAGGTTGTCCTACCATAAGCTTTGGTTTTTGGTGTAAGGTAGTACTTAGAACAACTTTTGTATCAACCTCTCAATATTTGTTTATTGAGGTTGCTTTTCATTTCAGCATTGTGAATTAATTTACTTTATTTGGCTATCTCTTTATTAAGTTCCGCTGTAATTATTTTAAATTTGGCGGTCCTATTCACCCCCCCCCCCTTTAGGACATATAGCTTGGCCATTTCAGTTTCACAGTGGTTCACTTCAAACCTAAGGTTTTAAATCAGGTTCACCTTCAACCTTTACAACTTACACTGAGGCTGACTGTTTATACTCCCACGAGCAAGGTTCAACACAACGCACCCACTTTTAGGCACATTGGCTAAAGATCTTCCATAAGACCCTACTGAAGGTTTCTACACGGTTCACCTCAAACCCAGAGTTTTACTGGTTCACTCTTAACCAGATATTTATGCTCTCCACAGAGCAAGGGTCCACACAACGCACCCAGCACTTACACTCTCGCCGAAGGCCTCCTTGAGGACTTCAAAAGGTGAGAACCACTTAAGACTCAATCCTAAAAAGGAATTATCACATGTGTCCTCTTGGACTCTAGATACTTACAAATAAGTTGATGAGTACTGATTAGCACAATGCCGAAGATTTCCTCTTCCTTGTTGACGAAGAGTCTTCTGCTCCCTTGATCCGCAACACAAAAGATGTACCGATATATGATGACGGGTTGGGTCAAGGTTATGATGGAATCTTACTCCCTAAAGGTTTTCCTACGAAGAAGATAGAGTAGTTTCAATCATCTAGGCATTTAAGGCATCCCAGCTTAATGATTTGCCATTAAGGTAGTAGCTGGAGGATCCTTGAATGCGGAAGTTCATTCCCCAATCCACTCTATTGAATATCAATGGTGAGGGTGGATTGGAGGATGAACTTCCTTGAGAGAAGGGTCTTTGGGTATATGATCTATGGTTAAACACTCAAAAGCTCTCTCTATTTTCTCTCTCTCAGCAACAATAGACAAGTCTTCTATATATAGGCAAAAGGTTCCAACGGATATAAAACGGTCACATTTATAACTGAGTTCGATATCATCGAGCAGGTTCGATATTATCGAGCGTATACTCTCGATAGCATCGATGGTCTGGTCAATGACTTGAACTCAAAGTCATACGCATTTAAAACCTTTTACCAGATGGTCGATGAATCGAAACCACTATCGATATCATCGAATTTCGAACTCTGATTCCATCGATGGTAGGTTCGATCTATCGACACTTGAAAAATGAGAGAGACTTGACATAAAATATTTTAGGTTTTTAGGATATGATCGAGGGTCAGCCGATGTCATCGGAATTTGTATATCGATGATATCGAAGGCAATGTCGATGCATCGATAAATCTAATAGATTTACCAGTAAACTCGTTGGACAGTTTGTGTCCAATTTCGATGCAATCGACTCGGCCTCAATATCATCGACATATGAATATCGATTTCCTCAAATGGCCCCCGATCAAAGTTAAAAACAACCTGAAATATCTGCTGAAAGAAATGCGCGCCCACGGTCGATATCATCGATGGACTTCTGATCTTATCGATATTTGATTTCAGATCATATCGGAAGGTGCATCGATATATCGAAGAAATTTGAAATTTTCTCTAAAAAATAGGGGCGCCGAAAATCTGCCTGTCGATCTTATCGAGCCACTGTCGATGGGCTCGAGATTTGAGTATTGATGATATCGATAGGTGTATCGATACATCGATAATTTGTCCAGATATGTTGTTAGGTTGCTGGACATATTTGGTTCTCTTTCCAATCATATCGATAAAGCATCAAGGACTCGACAGCGCAGGTCAATCATATCAAGGGTGTTTCGATAAAATCGACAAGGTGAGAAAAACTTAGAGATTTTCCTATTTTGAAAAAGTTTTCTCACTTAAAAACCCTATGTTTTTCTAACTTATTTTGAAGGGTTTTATTCACCTAGTGTTTTGGGACAAGGGATGTGAGGCTTTAAATTTACCTATGGCGAGCTTGCACACATCTGGTTGAGGCAGACGCTTGAAATGATCTTCCTATCAGGCTCTGTAGACAATCTGACTCAACACTCACGTAACTTGACAAACCAGGGCACTTTGAATTTCCCCCTTTGTCAATTACGTGACAAAAACCCAAAACACCCTAGAATACTCTAGACAAAAACACCATAAATTGTGTACACGCTTTTACACAATTTTACAATTTCTAGCCCATGTACACAACCAGTAGCTGCTCCCCCTGACTTGTAAACTCTCCCTTTCTTGTTGCAGCTTGCTCCCCCTAAACACCTACACAACTATTCAAGCAGATACGCAATTTTCGTTCGGGGTGTTTGCAAATGTTCTCCCCTTTTTTGTCAGTCATTGACAAAGATAGATCAAGTGATATTGACTGAAAAGTGAATTGCTTGGGAGAACCGACCGGGCAGAAGTAGATCAATTGATGTATAATAATCAACTTAGTTTAAGCAGACATCAATTTCAGACCCTATGGATGCATATTAGATAAAATAGTGCAGGTATATAACAGTTAAAATATTCATTAAAGACATCTCATGCAATCCATAGCAGAAACTTAGTAAACAAAGGGAACTCAGAACAAAATCATGGCAGTAAAAATAAGAATTATACTAAGCCATTATCAAAATGAACCCAAATTATCCAACTATCCAAAATAAACTGCCCAAGATTGGCAGCAAATTAACAGTTATTCCAACAAAAGAATTATTTTCAGCCCAAAACTAACATGGTTAATGTAAGGAGTTTAGACTTGTGGCTGACGTATAACAATGAATGTCCCAGTGTAGAGATTTACCTATGTGGCTCAAGTTCGCTGAGATTTAGTGAATGCAGAACCCAATGGATTTTTGAAGGTCACTAAACCTATTTGTATAAAGAGGTTTGGTGATGATGTCTGCGAGTTGCTTTCTTGTGGAAACATAGTCCAATGTGATAATCTTGTCATCAACAAGTTCTCGGATAAAATGATGATGGATGTCAATGTGTTTAGTCCGAGAATGTTGAACAGGATTCTTTGAAATGTTGATTGCGCTTGTATTATCACAGAAAAGACTCATCGTGGGTTGTTCAATCCCGTAGTCCAACAGCATTTGTTTCATCCAGAGGAGTTGTACATAGCAGCTTCCAGCGGCAATGTATTCAGCCTCGGCAGTAGATAATGATATTGAATTTTGCTTCTTGCTCTGCCAAGAGACTAGACAGTTTCCAATATAGAAACATCCTCTGCTTGTAGATTTTTGATCATCTAAATTTCTGGCCCAGTCAGCATCAGAGTACCCAGCGATGATGGTGGATATTTCAAATGGATACCACAGACCCAAGGAGGTAGTTTCTGCTATGTATTTAATGATCCTCTTAAAAGCCATTAGGTGAGATTCTTTAGGATCAGCTTGATATCGAGCAGATACCCCAACACTAAAAGATATGTCGGGATGACTAGCTATGAGATATAGCAAACTACCTATCATACTCCGGTAGAGATGTTGATCCACACTCTTTCCATTTGCATCTTTGGAGAGTTTGAGTGTGGTGCTCATGGGAGTGTGATAAGAGCGACCAAATTCAAGACCAAATCTTTTCACCAAATTATTCGCATACTTGGTTTGACAGATAAAAATTCCATCATGTAGACTTGCAATCCTAAGAAGAAGTTCAGTTCACCAACCATACTCATTTCAAATTCTGATCTCATGAGGTCGGCAAATTTGTATGCGATATCTTCACATGTTGAACCAAAGACTATATCGTCCACATAAATTTGTGCAATAAGCAGTGAATCTTTTGTTCTTTGAGTAAACAGAGTCTTATCAACACTCCCTCTACAGAATTTATGGTCCAAAAGAAATTTTTTCAGTTGTTCATACCAAGCACGTGGTTATTGTTTAAGACCATAGAGGGCTTTGTTCAGACGATATACGTAATGAGGACACTTAGGATCCGAAAATCATTTTGGTTGTTCAACATAGACTTCTTCAACAAGATATCCATTAAGAAAAACACTCTTAACATCCATTTGAAATAGTTTGAATTTTAATGCATATGCAATGGACAGAAGAATTCTGATAAACTCAAGGCGAGATACTGGAGCAAATGTTTCATCAAATCAATGCCTTCTATCTGTGAGTACCCTTGGGCAACAAGCCTTTGTTTCGAATCACATTTCCCGATTCATCAGATTTATTCTTGGAGACCCATTTGGTTCTAATGATATTTGTATCGAGTGGTCTGGGAACCAAAATTGCCATACCTCATTTCTTTGAAATTGTTGAAGTTCTTCTTGCATAGCATTTATCCAATGTTCATCTTGAAGAGCTTCCACAATATTCTTGGGTTCAATTTTTGAGGTAAAACAGAAATGGCTATAGATGTTTTTTATCTGTCTTCGAGTTCTTACACCGTCGTTAGGATCTCCAATAATTTGTTCCCGAGGATGATCTTTTATGATGAGAGTGTCAGATGATGGTTGAGGTTCACAGGGTGATGTAGTTTTGTTATCAGATTTTTCTATTATGCATGAATCTACATCATCTTCTAATTCATTCGCGGGTGTATCATCTTCATGAGGTTGATCATTGATTACCACATTGACTGACTCTTGATAGTAAGGGTTCTTAGATTGTATACTCTATACGCACGACTATTCATGGCATACCCCAGAAAGGTACCATCATCACTTTTAGACGCAAATTTCCCCAGGTGATCTCTGTCTCTTAGGATATAACATTTGCTACCAAAGACTCAAAAATATTTCACACTAGGCAGTTTTCCAAATCATAGTTCGTATGGAGTTTTATTCAGACCTGCTCTAAGATATACTCTATTTATGATGTAGCAGGCAGTATTGACAGCTTCTGCCCAAAAACTTTTTGCCATATCTTTCCCATTTAGCATAACAGATCCCATTTCCTGCAATACACGATTTTTTCTTTCAACGACTCCATTTTGCTGAGGGGTTTTTGGGGCAGAGAATTCATGACGAATTCCTTTCTCTTTGCAATATTTTTCGAATCTTTCATTTTCAAATTCTCCACCATGATCACTTCTGATTCGATTTATGCCATACCCTTTTCATTTGGAGTCTCTTTGCCAGGATCATAAATTCCTCAAATGCATTCGATTTTTCTCGAAGAAATGCGACCCAAGTAAATCTGGTGTAGTCATCGACCACTACCAGGAAGTGTCTTTTCTTGCCATGGCTTTCCACTTTCGTTGGTCCAATTAGATCCATATGTAGTAGATCCAAAGGTTTTGTTGTTGCTATGGTGGTTGTCTTTTTGTGTCCGACCTTAATCTGTTTTCCTTTTAGACATTCTTCACAAACAACTTTTTCTTCTTTTCTAATCTTGGGAAGTCCCCTAACCAAATTTTTTGAACTGAGCTTTGCTAAATTTCGGTAGTGAACGTGTCCCAACCTTTGGTGCCATAGTTTGGATTCATTCTTTACAGGCATATTGCACTTTGTGGATACACACTGTCACTTGTACTTTCAATGACATAGCAATTATCACTAGTGCGTAAACCTTTTATGAGAGATTTTCCCGTATGATCCAAAATTCTACACACATCTTTCGAGAAAGTGACAAGATGTTCTTTGTCACAAATTTGGGAGATACTAAGGAGATTATGTTTCAGACCTTTTACACAGAGGACATGTTTGATCTTTGGGAGGCCTGGTATAGCTATTGTTCCTTGTCCAATTATTTTGGCTGAGCTTCCATCTACAAATGTGACTGATCGTCCATCAAAGTTTGAAGACTCACAAAAGTGAGTTTGATCACCAGTCATGTGTCTGGAGCATCCACTATAAAGGTACCACTTTGAGCTATTTTCGGCTTTCAAGGTAGTGTGAATTACAAGGTAATTATTCTTATTTGCCACACCCTCTTAGACACTTCTGGACATGATTCCAACTTCAGACAAGATCACTCTCTAGGTGGTGAATCCCTTAAAGAGAGACCCACTTTGATACCAATTGAAACCGCGGTGAAGAATGCACTAGTTGAAGAAGGGATATGACAATGTGTCCTAGAGGGGGGTGAATAGGACTTTTAAAATATTTTATAATTTATTTTAAAATCCTATTACACTAATCCTATCAACAGACATATATTAGGATTACTCAAATGTAACTCTTCTAGCTTCCAAGCCTGGTAGAGGATCCAATTACAAACTATTCAAGAAGTAGACATATATAACTTAGTTTATGATGGATATGACTGTGAATGTGTGTGAGGTGTGATCAGATATATAAATATGAATGCATCAACATAAATCGCAAACACAGAAGAAGAGCAATCACAAACACAGTCATTTTTATAGTGGTTCAACTACTTGTCTACTCCACTCCCGGTAACTGCACTCAACCCTTGAGTGTACCGGATTTCACTAAGGAGGTTTCACAGTGGTTCACCTCAAACCTAAGGTTTTAAATCAGCTTCACCTTCAACCTTTACAACCTACACTGAGGCTGACTGTTTATGCACTCACGAGCAAGGGTCAACACAACGCACCCACTTTTAGGCACACTGGTCAAGGATCTTCGATAAGACCCTACTGGAGGTTTCTACACGGTTCACCTCAAACCCAGAGTTTTACTGGTTTACTCTTAACCAGATGTTTATGCTCTCCATAGAGCAAGGGTCCACACAACGCACCCACCACGCACACTCCCACCAGAGGCCTACTTGAGGACTTCAAAGGCTGAGAACCACTTAAGACCAAATCCTAAAAAGGAATGATCACAAGTGTCCTCTTGGACTCTATATACTTACAAATAAGTTGATGAGTCCCGATTAGCAAAATGCCGAAGGTCTCCTCCTCGTTGATGAAGAGTCTTCTACTCCCTTGATCCACAACACAAAAGATGTACCGATATATGGTGACGGGTTGGGTCAAGGTTATGATGGAATCCTACTCCCTAAAGGTTTTCCTATAAGGAAGATAGGGTAGTTCCAATCATCTAGGCATTCAAGGCATCCTAGCTTAATGATTTGCCATTAAGGTAGTAACTGGAGGATCCTTCAATGCAGAAGTTCATTCCTCAATCCACTCTATTGAATATCAATGGTGAGAGTGGATTAGAGGATGAACTTCCTTGAGAGAAGGGGCTTTGGGTATATAATTTAAGGTTAAACACTCAAAAGCTCTCTCTTTTCTCTCTCTCAGCAACAATAGACAAGTCCTCTATATATAGGCAAAAGGTTCCAACGGATATAAAATGGTCACATTTATGACTGAGTTTGATATCATCGAGCAGGTTCGATATCATCGAGCGTATATTCTCGATAGCATCGATGGTCTACTCGATGGCTTGAACTCAAAGTCATACGCTTTTGAAACCTTTTGCCAGATGGTCGATGAATCGAAACCACTGTCGATATCATCGGATTTCGAACTTCGATTCCATCGATGGTAGGTTCGATCTATCGACTCTTGAAAAATGAGAGAGACTTGAAATAAAATATTTCAGGTTTTTTGGATACGATCGAGGGTCAGCCGATGTCATCGGAATTTGTATATCGATGATATCGAAGGTAGTGTCAATTCATCGATAAATCTAACAGATTTACCAGTAAACTCATTGGACAGTTTGTGTCCAGTTTCGATGCAATCGACTCGGCCTCGATATCATTGACATATGAATATCGATTTCCTCGAATGGCCCCTGATAAAAGTTAAAAACAACCTGAAATATCTGCTGAAAGAAATGCACGCCCACGGTCGATATCATCGATGGACTTTCGATCTTATCGATATTTGATTTCAGATCATATCGGAAGGTGCATCGATATATCGAAGAAATTTAAAATTTTCTCTAAAAAATAAGGGCGCCGAAAATCTGCCTGTCGATCTTATCGAGCCACTTTTGATGGGTTCAAGATTTGAGTATCGATGATATCGATAGGTGTATTGATACATCGATAATTCGTCCAGATATGTTGTGAGGTTGCTGGACATATTTGGTCATCTTTCCGATCATATCGATGAAGGTGAGAAAAACTTAGAGATTTTCCTATTTTGAAAAAGTTTTCTCACCTAAAAACCCTATGCTTTTCTAACTTATTTTTAAGGGTTTTATTGACCTCGTGTTTTGGGATAAGGGATGTGAGGCTTTAAATTTACCTGTGGCGAGCTTGCACACATCTGGTTGAGGCAGACGCTTGAAATGATCTTCCTATCAGGTTCTGTAGTCAATCTGACTTAACACTCACGTAACTTGACAAACCAGGGTACTTTCAGATGGAGCCTGTCTTCTATGATGACAAGGAGGAGTTCTCTTACATGCAACTCTCTGTCGGGTTTATGTTGACCTGGAGTTTCGTATCGAGGCTACAGGGATATGGATAGATGACATTACACTTTATCATTTTATATATTTTGAAACTTTACATGTAATTATTTAACCTGGTGACATTCATACTCTGGGGACTATATACTGATTTGGTATAATCCCATTCATGTTTAATGCACTAATACGGACAACATTTAATCATCATTATCTATGTTACATAAGTGATGCGTTGCAACTCGGGAGTTGGGCATCTGCTCAACCCTCAATTTTCAGGGCGTTACAAGTTGGTATCAGAGCATGATTTGGATTAATCTGGACCTGGATTATGGACCCATGATGCACACTGACGAACTTTGACTTAGGAGGGGGAGATGAAACGTAGAAATGAATGTAAGATTTCAAGTTTCGCCGATAGGCGAAACTGACCGTTGAAATTGGGACCCATATGCATCTGTGATCATGTGGGGTGATCCCAATCCTTTTTCAGACCGTCAATTGACTGGTTTAGACCATAATTTGATGTATTTCACACTCAAATAACATGAAGCGCGTGAATATACGCGAGATGGACTTTGAAAACGACTCAAACGGACTTGAGGGCCTAAACAGTGCAAATCGGGGGGATCCAAAGTGGACCCCACACACATACGGCACCCCGGGGGGGATACCATCGCCCCACTGTCCAGCAAACGGTGATGGCATCGTCCCATCAGCGAGGCCTCACCGTCTATGAACAGCGGGCCTGTCGGGCTGCGCCGTGCCGACACTTCTACACGCTAGTGAGGCCCACGAAAACATGTGGGACCCCTTATATCCATCTCATTTGCTTCATTTCCTTCTCCTACACCCCTCTAAGCTTTCCATATCCCTCAAAATTCCATCTTTCTCTCTCAAATCTCTCCCCTATCTTCACATCATCTTCATTTTCTTCATTCCATACACACCTCCCATCATTCCTTTCAAACCCACCTCTTATCTTCCTCATTTCCTCCCATTTGAGCACATAAACCCTACTTTGTGTCTCAAAAATCTCAAAGTCTAACAACCCATTCTATCCCTCCACTTTGTTTCACTCAAATGACTCTTTTCGAGCTCGTGGCGGCGATTTTCTCACTTTTCACACTTCTTTCTCTCATGGGGAAGAAGAGGGCTTCCATGGATGAAGCCGGGCCTAGCCGCCCTACCCGTTCGAGGAGGCAGAAAGGCGCCGAAGCAAGTTCAAGCGTCGGTCGAGAGATCAGAATGAAGCGGGATCTCGATCCCCAGCTTCCTCTCGAGAGAGCTCTACTGGAGGATATGGCGCATGAAAGATTTCAAGGTCGTAAGGTCCTCTTTGAAGCACACGTAGACGAGAAACTATTTGTGCTTTATCCGGCGATGGATCTTCTATTGGACGCCGGATGGGGACCCATCTTTGAGGGCAAGTCTCATGCGAATGAGAGCACTGTCCGAGATTTCTACGCCCATATACGAGAGCCACTGCTGGAGCCTCTACAGTTCACTATCCCCGTGGGAAGACAGGAAGCCACTATCGATGTGGGCTTGATAGCCCGACTCATGAGGATGTCGCTTGGTGAGGTTCATACTAGCGAGAAGAACCTCAGGAGTGCGCATGAAAAAGATCGCCGGGCGATTTCTTTGTGGCCGACTGGTCCACTGGAATCTAAGCAATTGCTTCCTGGCGTCCAGGATGACTCCTGACTTTCGCTTGCTCCACTACATCTTCACACATAACGTGTACCCTAAGTGGATCAATCACAGTGAATGCACGCGTCTGATGGTAGACTTCCTATACTGAGCTGGGCAAGGAGATAAACTGTGCCTGCATATGTATGTACTACTACAAATAGTTCAGACCATGCGCTCTCCTAGGACAAGCATTTCACTCCCATTTAGCCAACTTATATGCAAACTTGCTTGTGAATTCGTCTTTAGACTTGGCTCAGAAAGGCTTGCGCTGATCCATTTCATCAACGATACTACTCTCAATAGCATGAATATGGGGCCACGGCAACGTCAGCCCCGACTCGATGAGTGTGAGGATGAGACTGGAAGTGAAGAAGAAGAGATTGATGAAGAAGGTGGAGATGAGGTAGAGGAAGAAATTGAGGAAGAGGAAGAGCAGGAAGAGGAAGAAGAGGAGGCCCAAGACACTGATGAGGGCTCTCCTCCTGCTACACATGAGCGCGGCAGTGATCGGGCTGCTTTAGATGCCCATTTGACTCAAATCGAGGAGGGCTAGGTCACCTTGCGACAAGAGGTTAGTGAGACCTAAGCCAAACTTGAAGAGAATCAGACCTTCATGAAACAAAAATTTAAGAAGGTGTCTCGCACCTTGAAGGCTATCCTGTGCTGCATGCAGGACAAGGGTGCTCCTCCTCCATCACCGGATTCGGACGACTAATCCTATGTTGTAACCCTCCTTGGGTTTCCTTTGCTTTCATGTTTTCTTTATGTTGTAGCGTTGATAGACTTAGTAATATGGTAGAGTGGTTGGTATGTTTTAGTGTTTGAAACCTTGCTTAAATTATCTCATATGTATCTTCTGTCATAATTCATGTAAGACTGTATCTCATGTATTGTGACAATTTTTGTAGATGAAATGCATGAGGTCTCTTTTGGTTTGGAATGCGAATGACGTGTGGATGAGTGTATGTTTTTATGCTGAATCTTATACGGGTTGCACCCTATGTTGTATATAGGGAATGCCACCTAACGTCACTCGAAGCATGGCATGTCTTACACTTGACGAATCGAGTGACGAGGTACCTCCCTTCAGCGATAGCCATACGGACCCCAGTTTGGGCCCCGATCAAGAAATTATGCCGGATTCACAGCCGGCCACTGGCCCCACTAATGGGCCAACACCTTCTGCACCACCGGTTCCCGGGCAGAACCGTACGTCTACCTCGACGCCTTACATGCCACAGTCGGCTCCTCTTCCTAATAAGTTGGAGCAGATGATGCTCTTGATGCAGCAGCAACAACAGTTTTTGGCCACCAACGCGGGGGCCATTGCCCAGAACATGCACATGGTCCCACCTGCACCACCAATGCAGCCTGCTGGAAACATGGGTGCCAGAGGCTTATTCGAGCAATTCCAGCACTTCCGACCTCCTACTTTTGCGGGTACTTACAGACCTGAGGAGGCCGAGTATTGACTTGACCACATCTCTATGATGCTGAAGCCGCTGAACTGCACTGAGGTAGAGCAGGTTGAACTGGTCACATACATTGACCAGTCTCTGATGAGACAGCGTCCTTCGGACCGTGGCTACTGGCTATGTATGGACATGGGAAGCTTTTGAGACACGCTTCCATGGAAAATATTTTCCTCTCACCTACCATAATGAAAATGAGGGAGAGTTCCTTCGCCTCCTATAGGGAGGGATAACCGTAGCAGAGTATGAGAATCGGTTCACGGAGCTGGCCAGATATGCTCCCCTGATATTAGCAAATGAGCCGATGAAGATGCGACGATTTTTTGAGGGGTTGCAACCCATGATACGCACGAAGATGTGTTGCACTAGCATACCCAACTATGCTGAGCTAGTGAACATGTCCCTGCGAGCTGAGCAGGATGGGGATAGGCTATCTCGTTCACGTGTACCCATGGCTCCGAGGCCTCGACCGAATTTTCTGAGCAGACCGTTTCTCGGTAAGAGGCCCAGTGCAGACTCGCCTCCCAGACTTATGGCTCTGCCAGCTCAGATGAGGCGATCAGACAGGTGGTGCACCTATTGCAAGAGGTCGGGCCATACAGATACCTACTTCTTCACCAAGATGAGGGATAACGGCTTCTCGCCGCCTCAGAAGATCAATCGTCGGCTTCCTCAAGCCATATCAGCTCCATCTCTACAATCAGTACTGCCAGAACAGCCTTTCTATAGGCCTAATGTACCACGCAGTAGGCCGCCTCAACGACCCATGGTACAATAACTAAACTGTTCTCAACAGGCTCGTGTGTACTCACTTGCAGCTGAGGCATCTGAGACAGCAGTTGCAGCACCACTGGCCTTTGAAGTT
Source organism: Magnolia officinalis (assembly GCA_021015155.1). Lineage (NCBI taxonomy): Eukaryota > Viridiplantae > Streptophyta > Magnoliopsida > Magnoliales > Magnoliaceae > Magnolia > Magnolia officinalis. The sequence continues at coordinate 64,492,364 of JAJHSJ010000007.1, read as the reverse complement.
ACAACGCATATCCAAGGTACACCAGTCTTCTTATTGGTGGACACTAGGTCCACTATCTCTATCATATCATGCGCAGCAGTCAAGCGACTGGGGTTGGAAACTAGTCCTATGGTTGGGTTGAGACTCCTTACCGCCATAGGGACCTTCTCAAACACTACCAAGATGTGTAAGGGTTGTTCGATAGACTTAGGGAGCAGAACAGTACTTTTTAACCTGATTATTGCCCCGCTATGTCATTATGATGTGATTCTCGGTATGGATTGGCTCACCGAGATGAAGGTAGAGATAGATTGTGATACTAGGGTGGTGACAGCCCATAGACCTGAGGGCACGACCTTTACATTCCCAATGCAGGTCAGTTGGTACTACCGCATTAGCTGTTATGCTACCTTGCTAGAGAATGTTAATGGTCTGACACTTGGGAACACGCCAGTAGTTCAGGATTTTTCGGACGTGTTTAGGAAGTTACCTAGATTACCACCTCAGCACGAGATCGATTTTACCATTGACCTTGTGTCTGGTGTGACTCCCATTTCACTGCCAACTTATCGCATGCCTCCATGTGAAATGGAATAGTTAAGGAGACAGATTGATGACCTATTGGACGCGGGTTTCATACGACCAAGTGTATCCCCGTGGGGAGCACCTGTGTTGTTTGTGAAGAAGAAGGATAGATGATCTGTTCGACCAATTGAAGTGGGCACAGTATTTCTCGAAGATTGACTTACAGTCAAGGTATCACCAGTTGCGCGTCAGGATGAAAACGTGCAGAAGACGGCGTTCAGAACCAGCTTCGGACACTATGAGTTCCTTGTGATGTCGTTTGGACTCACAAACGCACCCGCTGTCTTCATGGACCTGATGAACTGAGTCTTTCGGCCATATCTATACTGATTTGTCATCGTATTTATAGATGACATCCTAATATACTTCAAGAGTCGGAAGGATCACGAGGAACACCTGCGAGTAGTCTTTGATACTCTCAGGAAGAACCGGTTGTTCGCTCAGTACAAGAAGTGTGACTTCTAAAAAGAAGAAGTTAAGTTCCTAAGACATGTGGTGTCCAAGGAAGGAATAGCTATGGACCTTGCTAAGGTGACCGCAGTTCGGTTACTGAAGCGAGGAGTTTTGTTAGCCTAGCAGGCTACTACTATCGATTCATTAAGGAATTTTCCAAGATAGTCAGACCATTGTCTCAGCTGACTTAGAAGGACCTTAAGTTTGCCTGGAATGAGAAGGCAGAAACAACTTTTCAAGAACAGAAGGATAAGTTGACGTCCGCCCCTGTGCTAGTATTGCCAGAATAAGGGGTCAAGTATACGATATACACCGATGCGTCTCGCATTGGCTTGGGTTGTGTTCTTATGCAGAAGGACAGGGTGATTGCCTATGCATGGCGATAGTTGAGGAAATACGAGGAAAACTACCTTACGCACTACCTGGAGTTAGCAGCCGTCATCTTTGCATAAAACCTCTGGAGACATTACCTCTACGGAGAGGAGTCGAGCTCTTTTGTGACCACAAGAGCCTCAGATACATATTCACACAGAGAGACTTGAATATGAGGCAGCGACGACGGATGAAAATATTGAAGGACTTCAAGTTCGAGGTCTCCTACCATCCTTGTAAGGCCAACCTTGTGGCAGACACATTGAGCCGCAAGAAGACTATAACATTCGTGGCTCTGCTGATGATAGAGGAGTGGAATATGGTCGAGTTTATGTGAGACTTCGAGCAGAAGCTTACGGTAGAGGAGCCATTCGAGAGCGTCACACACGTTCATGTTCAGCCACTCATTGATGACAGGATCATTGAGGCTCAGAAGGACAATGAACTATTGGCAAAGATGAGAGAGCAGGTGAGTGACAGCAAAGACTCGGAATGGAGAGTTGGTACAGATGGGGGTCTACATTATCGTGGCCACCTATGCGTCCTAAATCTTCATGACTTGAGAGGGGAAGTTCTCGAGGCTGCTCATAATTCGAAGATGGCGATGCATCCTGGTAGTATGAAGATGTATCGAGATATGAAGCGCTCGTACTGGTGGGACAACATGAAGGCCCACATAACAGATTATGTGTCTCGTTATCTCACGTGCCAACAGGTCAAGGCAGAGCATCGCCGACCTCCTGGACTGCTTCAGCTTATGTCCATAGCTGAATGGAAATGGGATTTCATCTCAGGGTTACCGAAGACAAGGAAGGGACACGACTCCATTTGGGTGATAGTGGACCGGTTGACGAAATCGGCTCACTTCCTCCCTATTCGAGTTTCGAACTCAACAGACGATTTGGCCAGACTGTACATTAAGGAGATAATACATCTACATAGAGTTCCTATGGAGATCGTGTCGGATAGAGACACGCGATTCACATCTATCTTCTGGACTCGTATCCAGGAAGCAATGGGTGTGAAACTGAAGTTCAGTACCGCATTTCACCCACAGAAGGATGGGTAGACGGAACGGGTGAATCAGGTGTTAGAGGATATGTTGTGAGCCTGTGTACTAGATTTCAAAGACAGTTGGGATGACTGTCTTCCTTATGCTGAGTTCACCTATAACAACAACTTTCAGGCGAGTATTGGCATGGCCCCCTACGAAGCGCTGTATGGGCGCCCCTGTAGAGCACCGCATTGTTAGGCAGAGGTGGGCGAGAAGAGTTTGATTAGCCCAGAGTTAGTGCAGGCGACCTCAGAGAAGATCGACATTATCAGGTGTCAACTTCTTGCAGCATAGTGCAGACAGAAGAGCTACGCCGATATGAGGCGGCGACCGCTAGAGTTTAAGGTTAGGGACCATGTATTCCTGAAAGTTTTCCCAATGAAGGGATTCCTCCAGTTTGGAAAGAAAGGGAAGCTCACGCCGAGATTCATTCGCCCATTCCAAATACTAGATCGAGTGGGTGTGGTAGCGTACCGCCTTGCTTTGTCCACACCACTCGCAAGCATGCACAACGTATTTCATTTATCGATGCTGAAGAAATATGTTCCTGATCCTTCCCACATTATTAGATGGGAGCAGGTACAGTTGAGTGAAGATGCTACTTATGTACTGCGACCGACGCGTATTCTAGACCAGAAGGAACAGGTGCTGCGTAGTAAGGTTATCCCGCTTGTGAAGGTGTTGTGGACACATCACACTAAGGAAGAGGCTACTTGGGAAATATAAGCCGAGATCCGTAAGAACTACCCTCAGATTCTCGAGGAGTACGAAAAAGTACTAATTTCGAGGATGAAATTTTTCTTTAAGGGGGGTATATTGTAATATCTCGGAAAAATTCGTACAAAGACCTGAGTACCACCTCAGGCAGAAATCACTAAGGACCAAATCCTTTACAAATTAGACAGAAATTAATTAAGTACTAAACTGAATTAATCGGTAGATTAGCTTGAACTGCTTTCTATACGAACTGTAAGACCCAAAACTAGTAGAATCACTAACTCTACATTACCTAAAAACCTAGGATCAATCTCAAAACTTAGTTGCTCTCGGGAGCATCTTGAAACTTCGTATTAGACCTGGACCGTGCGTCCAAAGTCTGATTATCGCAAAGCTATATGATTATGACCGCCTTACTGGGCTTGACAACCATCTCGGGAATCAAGTCCAAATAGTACCCAGAAATGCACAACTTGAGCCCGGAGCGAAGTGTGTGAGAAATGTGAATAGCTTTAGAAAATGAACTCAGATTTAAGTGATTTGGGTCGTTCGTTTGCAGGCCAAATTTAAGGTTTCTGACCGTCAGATTCTAACCCAACTACACCCTCAGATCAGGGAAATTTTCCTATGCATGTCAGTGTACTGTGGCCCTGACCGAGTGACGATAGCCGTTGAACTGAAACTGGTCCACCGCGGTCGATCCATAAATCCAATAGGACCGAAAACTTAACCTGACATGGATCTATTGTCAGGGAACTTTCTCTGGACCGTATATAGAAAATGGGCCTTCAGATGTGCTCCATTGGCCCGAAACAACTGACTCATCCCTCTTATATAGCTACACCAACGATTCCGATTCTTTTCTTACGTAAGAAATTCACACCCTAATCTGTTTTAGGTATTTAAGTAGATGAATCGTCGAGATAGCTAACCTATTTCATGATTTAGGTAGTTGTTGTGCCGTAGACGAAGGCATAGCGTTCGAACTGTGTTCTTAATCGGTTTACCAACAAAAGGTGCGGACTATAATTGTTTAGGTTATGGTTTTCAAGGCTTTCAATGTTAGTTAATGATTTATGACTGACTTGATTGCTACCACACATGCCGCGTATTACACACACATATATATGAACTATGTTAAAATTAATGTATTCCATGTGTTTGTTGAAATGTTTGTATGAATATGGAATTATGATTTGTTGCTTGCCATGATTGTTGTTCGAGAATACATGCTTGTTGTACTGTGGCAACTCTTATGTGGAAGGATTTGCTATAATATATGTTTTAACTAAGTTATTACATGTATGTGATATGTGTAGTCTAAGTGTTTGATAAAATGCCTGAATGAGAAAATGCTTGTTGAAATATATTTAATGAGGGTGTTGAGATGGAATTCTCAATTCCCTTATCTATAGTTACAGTTTCCTTTATGTAACCTATCTTACTTTTTTATGATTTATGGATGAAACGCCTATGTATAATAACATGTGTACTATGTGTTTGTTGAAATGCTCAATGTAGATTTATATTTAGATTGGTTATCACATGCTGTCTTTGACTATCACATGCGAATGCTATTGTTTTGGGTTGTGATTGGGGCTACGATGTAGTCTAGAAAATCGGTAACGACTTTCGATCGAGTGGCTGAATCAGTTTAGCCACCACGGACCCGTCCACTGAATCCGAGTCGTACGGTGATGACCGACAGTGGTTAGGCCACAAGCAGTGCGTATGCGCTCCATGTCGATTAATTCAACGTACGCTCGTACCAGTCAAGCTTGTCCGAGTAACCAGATTGGCCCAATGTATGTTCACCATGTATGGACGCTACTGCTTGAATATAAGGTACCAACTTACCAGTGAAAAGCCCGTTTAACCTTGGTACCATGATCCGCTAAGACTCATGAGCCGGGCATGGTGGTATGGGACACCGTAGTCGAGCTGTCGGCCTACGCTGGGGTGACGATCCTCCCCGTAGTGTCCAATGAGCAAACCATACTCGTGAGCCGAATACGGTGGTATGAGACACTGTATTCGAGCTGTTGGCCTACCCTAAGGTGACGAGCCTTCCCGTAGTGACCTCGAGTACAAACTAAGGCCTACGCTGAGGTGATGAGCCTCTTCGTAGTGACTCAAACTTGCCTGTCCACTGTTTCTAAATTAGGGGTGATGTTACCCTATAACTTGTCTATCGTCTGTAATTGACTAAGATTGACGACCCTAGATGGATCATCGTTTGGGTAAATGATATAAAGGGAGGTACCTTAACTTCCCGAACCTGTTGTATGAATGGGTCTAATAAAGGACTGGGCTAACACGATCATGCATCGCATTGCATGTGCCTTTAGCGTAGGAGTTGAGCACAGTGGAAGGGTTGCATGGGTGATCATGAGATGATGTCGTAGAGGGAGTGCAGGTGAGGGCATACATCATTAATACATATCATCCTTGCATTAACCTGAGTACTTAGGAATGCTTGTTGTATTGCTTTATCATTATTGCTTGATTGAATTGATAACATGTTAACCTTTGCCTTATAGCTCCACTGAGTTGATCACTCACTCCCACTCTGGGACGGTGTTTTAAAACACTAAACAGACTCTATTGTAGTTGTAGGTGATGATGAGGCTTACAAGATGGAGCCTGTCTTCTATGACGACGAGGAGGAGTTCTCCTACATGCAACTCTCTAGCGGGTCTATGTAGACCTGGAGTTGCGTATCGGGGCTACAGGGATATGGATAAATGACATTACACTTTATCATTCTGTATATTTTGAAACTTTACATGTAATTATTTAACCTGGTGACGTTAATACTCTTGGGACTTACAACCACTTATATGCTTTATATACTTATCACAGTCTTCCGCTTGTGTAACCCAATTATCTTTGGAGTATGATATGGCGATTTGGAATAATCCCATTCATGTTTAATGTACTAATACGGACAACATTTAATCATCATTATCTATGTTGCATAAGTGATGCGTTGGAACTCGGGAGCTGGGCATCTGCTCGACCCTCAATTTTTTGGGCGTTACACATCAAGTAGGTCACATCACATGGGCCGCACCAATGGGCCTCATATACATCAAGTGGGTCACATCACATGGGTAGCACAAATGGGCCTCATATACATCAAGTGGGCTACATCACATGGGTCACACCAATGGGCCTCATATACATCAAGTGGGCTGCATCACATGGGTCGCACCAATGGGCCTCATATACATCAAGTGGGCCGCATCACATGGGCCTCATATATATCAATGGGCCGCATCGCATACGCTTAATATACAACACATCGGGCCTCATCATATGGGCCTCATATACAAAACATCGGGCCTCACTCATCGGCCACATACATCATAATGGGCCTCATATACAAAACATTGGGCCTCACTCATCGGCCACATACATCATAATGGGCCTAACCAAATGGGCCATAAATACACCACAATGGGCCTCGCCAATGGGCCATAAATACACCACAATGGACCTCATACTCAGGCCTCATATACATCGCATTGGGCCACATCACATATGGCAGGTGGGCCCTGCTGGGCCGATGGACGGCGTATACATAATACATACATCACTGTTGCCCATCGTCCCTAGCTGGACTGGACGGTGAGGAGGTACAACATATACATCAATGTAGGGTCCCACCGTCCTCCAGATGGATGGTGTGGATACAACAGTACATCATGTGAGGGCCCATCATCCCATCTAGACGGTGGGGATAAAGCACATATAATATGGTAGATCCCACCGTCCAGATGGACGATGAGAATAAAACACATATCACGGTGGTCCCCATGCACGGACGGTCTGGATCAAACATATATCGTGGTGGTCCCACACGATTTGGATGGTGCAACACATACATTATGGTGGACCCCAGGCCAGCACGGATGAAACACTTGCGTTATGGTGGAGTCCACATCTAGTGGACTGGACGATGTGGACTACCACACATGCAGTAGGCCCCATCGTCCATGGTCCCACAGATGGACTGGATCATCAAGGTGGGTCCCACAGAACTATTGGATGGTGCGAGTAAATCACCTATATCAAGGTGGGGTCCACAGAACCGCTAGACGGTGTAGATTTAACACATGCCTCACGATCAAATCCATAAAACTTGCTGCATCAATACAGGAGCTGTAGCTGCTGGCCGTCCAGCAGATGGATGGCCCAGATACAAATACATACATCAAGGTGGGCCCCACCTTCACACGTGCAACATGTGTGGAGTGGGTCTCACGTTAATGGACGGACGGTTGGAATATAACAAATACCTCATGATCTGACCCAAAACTTGCTGGCGTCAAAGCAAAAGTGGCTGCATGCTTCATGGACCCACCGTCCTTGCTTAGACGGACGGTGTGGATAAACAGACATTAAGGTGAGTCCACACGTGTGGGACCCACCAGATATATATATATATATATATATATATAATATATATATATATATATATTATATTTCTTTTTTTTAACAGCAGCGTTCAGGCCCTGGACGGCCTGTATGATACATCATGGTGGGGTTTACCGTCAGATGGACAGACAGACGGACGGTGTGGATGATGCATATGCCAGGTGGCCACACCGTCCAACATACATCATGGTAGGTCCCAAAGCTGTTGGACATCAGTCCAGCAGCGTCCATTGATGGATAGTGGGGGATAAAATACATAGATCAAAGTGGGGTCCATGCAGGTGGGCCACCCACTGCCGAGATGAAGCTGATATTTGTGTTTTCCCTTCGGTTTGGGCTCGTCCAAAATGGACAGCAAGGGTGGGCCCCGGACATGGTAGCGAGTGCGTCCCACTTCATGGACGACATGGATAAAAATACATATGTCATAGGTGGGCCATCAAATGGGAAAGAGAGATAGAGAGAGAGAGAAAACGTGAGGCGGGGGTGCTCCACCACTATGAGCTCCTCTAGGTGGGTCATATACAACACATACAACAATATGGGTCCCAAATCATGTGGGCCCTAAATCAAAATCACGATCTAGTACTATGAACACCCACTGATGATCTTCTTCTTTAGCTCCTTGGCTTCGATTTTGATGGAGGATGATGAGAATTGAAGGGTGGAGATAGGATATTAGGGGTAGGAAGTGGGCCACACCTAGCTTCTCTCTTTGGAAAGCTTGGACGTCCACTCTCCCTTAGTTGCTTGGGAAAAATGGTGGAGAAAATGAGATTGAGAGGAGATGTAAGGAGAGGGATGAGAGGAATGGGTTGTTGTAAGGAAGGGTTAACTTTGGGGATGGGGGAGAGAGGGGTACCATGCTTTGTTGGTAAGAGAGGGATGGGTTGTACTTGACTTGACTTGATTGATTGATGTGATAGATGGTAGAGATTCTTTTCTCAAGATTTGTAATGAGCGACGTTTTCTTGAAATAAACACGGGCCCACAACTCCTGGTCTGGGTATCACATCGGTGCATAAGATGCCCCGCTGGAACCGCGGCAACGGCGGGGTCGTAAGGGTACAAGTCTCGGGTTGAGCTGACTCAGATCTATGGGATACGACTTAGGGTCGTGCACAAACGCCAATTTTAGGTCGTGGGTTGCCGGAATTCGACAAGGAGGATCGCGAGAGTCTATAAAATGGTACAGGCTAGGATACGGGCCTGACACCAACACTCCCTCGAGCGACAACATCTAACGATCGCGAATGACCAAAACTCCCTCAGTGCGACCTCGACTGCCGAATCGTCAAAGTAAATAATGCAATGTCATGTAAATGTTAGCCAAGTTGATTAATTAAGTTCGTTCATCCATCAAGTTGGGGAAACCGAGATACCCTTGTCGAAAAATGTTGCCCTAATCCGATCGCGTGGCTCTAATGGCCGTGGTCATATGACTCTCGCTATCCTTAACCCTCATGGGTTCGTCAATCCCCTAACTCTTAAGCTCATACGAAAACAATTGGGACTTCAAAGTCCTGCTCGCGGTCACTACGGGGAGGTCATCACCCTAGTGTAGGCAGACAGTAAGGGCACAGTGTCTCATACCACCGTCCCCAGCTCATGAGTCTTGGTGCTCACTGATAACTACGGGGAGGCTCGTCACCCCAGCATAGGCCGACAGCATGGGCATAGTGTCCCATACCACCATCCCCGACTCATGAGTCTTGTAGGCCGCAAATTATGATTAACAATGGCTGTAAGGGTCATAGGGTACCTCAAGTTCAATCAGGCATGTACAATCTGTAAGTGCTATATTTTATATCCCTGTTTGTTGTCAAATTTGTGGAGCCAAAATCACTGTTATATATCTTGCATAAGTGAAGCTCTCTCAAAGATCAACATTCATGAACAAGCTAAGCTCACAAGTACAAAGATCAAACTTGAATGCAAGAACTACTCACAAGACATGACTCTAGTGTCAAGACTTCAAGAAGAGTATAAGGCAGTTCATAAAGAACTCAAGACATGTACAAGGCAGTTCATAAAGAATTCAAGACACTTTCAAGATTGAGCTACATCAAGACTTCAAGGCTCATACTTCAAAGTCACCAGTTCCTAATATTTCAATGTCCAGACTTCATGGTTGAGGTTTGACTGACCTTAGGTTGACCTTAGAAGTAGGTCACTTTGGATACATAAATCAAATGTTTATTTTACATAAGTTTGGTCAGTTCTTCGACTAGTCCTAGGCCTTCTTCGACTAGTCCTAGAGTTGCTTCGACCAGTCTAAGAAAATCCTCAATCAGTCGTAAGTTTGTTACAAAAATTGGATAAAATCTGTTATTCTTCGACTAGTCCAGGGATCTGTTCGACCGGTCGAAGGAACAGTGTCGACTGGTTCTTTGACCAGTCGTAAATCTTCGACACAAAGTCCAGCGATAAATTCACAAGGTCTTCGACCAGTCGAAGGAGACCTTCGACCAGTCGAAGGTGACCTACGACCAGTTGAAGGAGGTCTTCGACCAGTCGTAGAACGGTCAAAGCTTATCGCACCCGATTTTATTCAAATTTGTTATTTCTTCAACTAGTCGAAGGGTTCCTTAGACCAGTCGAAGATGCGATCTGCTCACCTATAAATAGAGCACGAATCTCAGAAGAGATCATCGAATTAATTAATCCATTCAAGCCAATCTTCGTCGAACTTCTGAGAGATATTTCTGTGCTCCATCTAAGCTAAGTGTGCTTATTTTATATTCTCTTTCCTTAGCTTTATTTAATTGATTTTGTTTCTACTATTCCAATCTAATTTGATAAGAGGAATCGCTATTCCCTTTCTTTGGAATCAAAATCAATTAAGGCAAGCCCTACTTGGTTAAATTTAAAATCTATTAGAATTAGAACCATTGTAATTGAGTACTGGACATTGAACTTGGACATTCAATCATCTACTCTGACTTGGTTCTACCGGGCGGCTACATCGAAGGAGATATTCAGGTATTTTACATTTAATTGTAAATTCCTTTCTGTTTTGGTTTCTTTCAAGATTTGCCAGAAAAATCTTGTTGTATTGGTTATCTGAGGAGAGCTAGGAAAACTCAGAAGAGGGTTTTTTTTTTTATTGTGTAAGCCCACAGACAAAGACACAATTGTAAAGGTTTTTGGTGAACCTGGAAAACCTATTTTGTTAGTGAACGCTAATATCCCCTGTGTGAGGATATTAGGAGTGGAGTAGCATTTTGTGTGGTTGTTGTTTAACAGTTGGTGAACACACAAGCGAACCACTATAATCCCTAGTGTTATGGTTGAATGTTTTACATTTCTAATCTTTAATTATTCTTTTATGGGATGTATGAATGTGGTGAATGTTGTAATCATTTAATTCAAGCTTTGTGAGAATTTTGTAATAATTTAGAATTTACTTTCTGCTATTCCTTTATCTACTTGAATTTAAATTTCCTTTAAAGTTGTTCCAGCAAGGTTGCCCTGCCATTTTTATGGTGTATGGTTGTCCCTAGAACAATACATTTGTGATTACAATTTATTTCAATTCAGTTTGTATTTATTTCCTTATTCCTCTTTGGTTTAAAATTTGATACAAAGATCCTTCTAGAAATAAGGTTGTCCTACCATAAACTCTGGTTTTTGGTGAAAGGTTGTCCTTAGAACAACATTTGTATCAACCTCTCAAGATCTAATTTTTGAGGTTGTTTTACTTTCTTGCATTATAGTTTAATTTGGCTATCATATTCTTCTCAATTCCGCTGTTATAAGTTTTATTTGGCATTGTCCTATTCCCCCCCCCCCCCCCCCCCTCTAGGACATATAGCTAGGCCTTTTCACAATCATGGTTATCTTATAAGGATGACCAATCTGTGGGCTAATATGCCCCACAAGACGAACCACAGACTGTATGGCGACGTCTCATTTAGTCTTACTACGGCCGACAAGTCATGGTTTGACTAGTCGGGCCCAACTTGCCCATGGGTTGACCCAACAGAAAGAGTTCCGATTGGTTGGCCGATCCACAAAGGGGCATGTGCGCAAGTGTATAGCATATATTCAACAATTCCAGGAACAATTCAAGCAAGAGACTAGCATATTTCAGAATTTTGACAATATGAACAACAATACACTAGATTCCCACAAGCAATCCCATGCAACAAGGTCAATCGTACAGGATCAGCAACAGTGGACATCAAGTTCAACATATTTCAACAATTCAACAAAGATGGACAGCCATACACCCATTTACAACAATTTAATTCGCATGTGCCGACATGAATCATACAATTCAACAAGGTAGTGAAAACCAAGCACAATAATTTCAACAAATCAACAGTAGACAAAACAATGCATCCAATCTACGCCTAGCAATTACATGTGATGAAGTTCAAGATACCAAATTAACATTATATTTGGGGAATTGCACATGTAATTCCTAATAGACCAACAAACCGACATTCACACATTATGGAGTTCTCGGGACCTAAATCCCTCTCCCAATTTTAGGGAAAACCTATGTCTATGTTCCAAATTAAGGTGTTCTAAAAATTCAGCAACATGTAAGTACATACACCACTCACAGTCACTAGGATTTACGCTAGGCACGATAATCGACCACCTAAAGGTAATGGTTTGCACCTATTGTTGACCAAAAGCTCTTGCGGTCGCTCTAACAGCTTCGGGTCCGTAAACTCGATGTGTCGGGGCCATGCGTTACATGAAAATCATGGTAAGGTGCATGCATGTGGGTTGTTGCTAGAGAGAGATGGATTGGAGTCCAAATCTTACTCTGGATCGGGCGTAGCTTAATCCTATGGTGATCAGGTCAGAGTTTTCGGTAATGTAGGGTGTGTGTGCGGGGAATTTCAACCCCCAAGCACCACATACGCTACATAATCCTCCCTCTCCTTCTCTCTCCTCTCTCTCCTCTCTCTCTCTCTTTCTCCTCTCTCCTCTCTCCCTCTCTCAACTTTTGGATTTTTGTGGGAGTGAGAGAGAGAAAGGCTTAAGAGCTTATATACCCAGAAATTTGATCAGTTGGCCCCGGGTTCTGTTAATTGCTTCAAACGGCCTTGTGGTACCCATTTCTGGTTGTTGGGGCAACCCTGATGGCCCCCTGGCCCATCTAATTCGTGAGACAGGTGTCCTATGGCCTGATGAAGGGCTGGGTGAAGTTTGATGGTAAATGGATGCAGGGTTTTGCCGCAATGGTCTGATTTGCAATCAACGGTCATCGTTTGTCAGGTTTCATGGGCGAGTATAGGGAAATATCTTCAGCCTTGGGTGTAAGTTTAGAAGATATTCGACGACTGAAATACCCAAATTCACTGACTCAAGTAGCGAGGCCAATTGATTTAGAATTTCAGATTTTTATTCTCTAGGCAGGGCGACTTGCATTTTCCAAGTGTCGACCGGACGATGCAATTTGTCCGTTTCCGGGTGTAGTCCGAGTCTGTCGTCCACGATGGACCATAAGCCCAGTGAGGCCCCTGGCCTCCCCAAGTTTAGGAATTTTTTGTCCTACCTTGGGCGGTGCACGACTCGTACAGGCAGTCGCCAAGTACAATTAGGTTGTCTGGCTCTACAGCCCATGTTTGGCCTGAACGCAATTGGATTCAATCGCATTAGTAGCTTAATCCAAATTAATTTACCGGTAATAAATACACACGCATGATCGAATCATACGGTCCTGCGTCAATTCACACGTGAACACCTTAGGACACTATTCCGATTGGGCCGGGTGTTACAACACCATGCAAATGTGGTTGGTAATATAGGTCATTTACCTATTGGGGCATCATGTGGATTTTCTGTACCACTGAAGTTTGAAATGATTGGAAGATCAAAACCATTGTCTGTTAAGTCCAACAGTGGATAGACTAAAGCTTTAAGAACTCTTCTTGATAGGTCTATCTTTGATATTCAACCAGTCACGAAGTCTTTCATGGTAAAGATAGACTATAAAAGGCCTGATCGGAGGTGGAAATGATCTGGATCATCGTAATATATATCAAAGAAGGTCCAATCGGAGGCGGATATGATTTAGACCGCTAGAAGCTTAAAACAATCGTATCTCACAAATTGGGATGAGTTTTTCGACATATCATATTTGATTTTGGGGCAGAAGAAGCTACTTTAGCCAACAAACCAAGCTATGCCTGGTTACCCACACCATATTTGTGAGATTTCATCGAATCTACAGTCAAAAGTCTCATTTAATTTCATTTTTACTAGAAATACTAAGTTTTAATTCTAGTATAACTATTGATCCTTTGAGTTGTAAAAGTGGTACCCAACATGAAAAGGGCTTAGAAAAGTTAGGAGAATAAAGTTGTTTGGCCAAATTGGAAACTTACTATTTTTGGCTGAAAACCAATAAGTCTAGTAGGAATGGAGACCGTCTATAAGGTGTTTGAGTTGGAGTTTTAGTCTAAAACTCCATCTAATGTTTGAGCTCATTATTTAAATGATTGTAATTTCATTTTTTATATCATAAATCAATTTATTTGAAATTTATTAGAAATTATTTCTACTTGTATCCCTCGTGGCTTTGAGGAAGCTCTCTGAGGAGTCCAGAGAACTCTGTGGATTCAAAATAGATATCCCCCGAGGAAGTGGTGATTGACCTCATCACATCCCTCCCTGCATCAGTTGGTATTAGAGAGAGGCTTTCTCCTCGGATGTATGGCTTCTAATGACGGGTCAGACAACATTCCCATGTATGATACTCCAAGGAATTTTCCTTTTACAGTGATGACTTTTGAAGCGGCTCAAAGAGAGAATCACTAAGTCATGCAAGGGTTGCAAGCTGCCATAGATCGCATGATGAAGGCTCTAGGACAACCTCGTGTTCATGGCAGTGATCTGCCCCTGATAGGCGCTGAAATTTGTAATCACACCAATCGAAAGGCAGTGCCGATAGTGAATCACATGATCACACCTAGGGAGGTGGGATCTAACGACAAGGAGATCGACGACATGATCCTCTAATATGCCTAATAAGGCATCAATCGAGCAAATCAAGAATTTAGGATGAGATTCGATCTTCCAATCTTCAATGGAAATTTCACATTGAGGATTTTCTCAATTGGAATTGTGAAGTTGAGCGATTCTTTGACTATATGGAAATCCCTGAAGCAAAGAGGTTAAGCTTGTGGCCTACAAGTTGAAGAGCGGGGCTTCATCTCGATAGAAGAAATTTCAGCTTGCACGGACGAGACATATATAAGCACCAATCTGCACATGGTAGCGGATGAAGCAGTTGTTGCACGGATGATTCCTCCCTAATGACTACGATCATGTATTGTTCCAAGAATACTAAAATTATTGGCAGGATCGTTGGTTAGTGAGAGATTATGCAGAAGAATTCTACCACTTGGTGGCACAGAATAATTTGATCGAAACTAAATTGCAACAAGTCGCCCGATTCAATGGTGGGTTACATGTTGTGATCCAGGATCGAGTTTAGATGTAGCTCGTGTGGATGTTGAATGACGCGATCAAGTTGGCCACTAGAGCAAAAGCATAACTTGAGCATTCCAATACACAGGCCTATTCTACCACTAGGGTCACCGCAGCCAGTCCATCGCAAGGAGCTTCACAAGGCAAAGGGAAGGAACCTGTAGGGGGCACACTTAACCTCCTATAACCATAAAATGAGATTCAGGAAGCAGGAAAGTTAGACCCAAAAGGGGTGTAATCACTAGTGCCTGTCTAAGAAGGATCTCGAACCCCTATGGTCAGCCAAGGCATGAGCATTACTATCGTTGTGGCCAACCGGGTCACCTATCAAACATTTGCCCCCAATTACAAGTGGATAAACTCGCCATCAATGATGGTAGTGTTGAAAATCCCGATAAAGACTCGCTTGTTGATGAATTAGATCACGTTGTAGAGGATAAAGCTGATGAAGAAGATTGGGTTCCATAAGATCATGGTGAGTTGCTAGTCGTGAGGTGGCTATTGTATTCAACAAGGAATGAGGTACACCCACAATGACATAACATCTTTCGAACAAGATATACGGTGAATCAAAAGTGTGTAATGTGATCATCAACGGTGGGAGTAGTGAGAACATCGTCTCCGAGGTCATCGTGGAGAAATTTCATATGAAAGCAGAGCATCACCCCTCCTAGTATACAATCGACAAGATTAAGAAAGTAGGGGAGACAAAGGTAACTGAACAATGCCTATATCTTTTTCAATTGACAAGCATTATAAAGACCAAATCATATGCGACGTTGTTGACATAGAGGCTCGTCACATTCTACTCGGTCGACCATGGAAATTTGATCACGACGCCACTCATAGAGGATGAGATAATGTGTACATTTTCGCCAAGGACAGCTGTAAAACCATACTAGCCCCTACAGGCATAAAAGAGCCACCCGAAACTTCTAAAGTGGAGGAGCGATCTCTCTTAACCATACAAGACTTTGTGGAGGAATCAAATAAGTCAGGACAAGTCTATGCATTAATTATAAAAGGAAAAGAAATCAATCCCATCAAATTCCTGAGAGACTAAGAACCTAATTACATGAATTCAAAGAAATTTGGCCCGACAACTTTCCCGATGGACTACTTCCCTTACGAGATATTCAACACCGTATCGACCTTGTCCAAAGGTCCAGCTTACCCAATCATCCTCACTATCGGACGAGTCTAAAGGAGTGTGATATCTTGCAAGGACAAGTAAAGGAATTGATCCGTAAGGGTCTAACCCGAGAAAGCATGTGTAAGTGTTATAGTTTATATCCCTTTCTGTTGTCAAATTTGTGGTGCCAAAGACACTGAAATATAACTTGCTATGTGAAGCTCTACTCAAGATCAAACAAAGATCCACTTAAGATCAACCTTGGTGAACAAGCAATGCTCACAAGTGTAAAGTACAAAG
The DNA here is from genome assembly GCA_021015155.1 of Magnolia officinalis. NCBI lineage: Eukaryota > Viridiplantae > Streptophyta > Magnoliopsida > Magnoliales > Magnoliaceae > Magnolia > Magnolia officinalis. The sequence goes on along the minus strand of JAJHSJ010000007.1, from coordinate 64,475,880 downwards.
ATCCACTCAAGATCAACTTTTGATGAACAAGCAATGCTCACAAGTGTAAAGAAGAAAGTTCTACTCAAGTTCAACTGTGATTGACAAGTATTGCTCTCAAGTCAAGACATTGCAAGATGTCAAGAAGCTTACAAGTCCGATCATAAAGAACTCAAGATACTTTCAAGGATTAGCTACAACAAGACTTCAAGGTTTACTACTTTCAAAGGTCACTTGTCCTTAAGTTTCAATGTCCTTACTTCACGATCGAGGTTTGACTGACCTTAGGTTGACCTTTAAAGTAGGCCATTTTGGATACATATGTCATATGTTTGATTTATGTGATTTTTGTCAGTTATAAGACTATTCCTCGACTTTGTTCGACTAGTCCTAGCACTGCTTCGACCTGTCTAAGAAATTCCTGGATTAGTCGTAAGTTTGTTACAAAATTCGGATATTTTCTGTTAGGCTTCGACTAGTACTGGGGTCCATTCGACTAGTCGAAGGAACAGTGTCGACTGCATCTAAGCCAGTCGTAAACCTACGACTCAAAGTCCAGCGCTGAAATTCGGATCCTACGACCAGTCGAAGGAGACGTAAGACCAGTCGAAAGATATCTTCGACCAGTCGTGTCCGAATTTTTAAATATCTATTGGTTCTACAACCAGTCGAAGAGCTCCTTAGACCAGTCGAAGACATGATTTGCTTACCTTTAAATAAAGCACGAATCTCAGAAGAATTTAATTAATTCAAGCTAATCTAATTCGGCCTTCTGAGAGATAGTTTTGTGCTCCATCAAAGCTAAGTGTACTTATTTAATATTCTCTTTCTCTAGCTTTATTTGATTGATTTTGTTTCTAGCATTCCAATCTTATATGAAAAGAGGAATTGTTGTTTTCCTTCTTTTGGAATCAAAATCAATTAAAGCTAGCCTGTGGTTTTTAATTTAAAATCTCTTAGAACCTAGAACCATTATAAAGTGAGTATTGAACATTGATCTTGAACATTCAAATCTCTACTCCCATTTGGTTCTTTCGGGCTGCTACAACGAAGGAGATAATCAGGTATTTTACACTGTTGTAAATTCTGTTTAGTTTTCTTTTGAGATTTGCCAGAAAAATCTCATTGTATTGGTTATCTGAGGAGAGCCAGAAAACTCATAAGTGAGGTTTTTTTAATTGTATAAGCCCACAGATAAAGACACAATTGTGAAGGTTTTTAGGTGAACCTGGGAAAACCTATTTTTGTTAGTGAACGCTAATATCCCCTGTGTGAGGATATTAGGAGTGGAGTAGTTATGTGGCTGTTGTTGAACAGTTGGTGTACACACAGGCGAACCGCTATAATCCCTCGTGTTTTGTGGTTGTTTGATTTTCATTTCATATCTTTAATTATTCAGTGTGGGATGTATATGTGGATGTTAATGTTGTAATCATTTCATTTCAAGCTCAGTGGTGAATGTTATAATAGTTAGATGTATATTTCTGTAATTTATCGCTTACTATTACTTTATTGATTTGAGCTTCTGTTTCTATATTTGTTCTAAAAATAAGGTTGTCCTACCATAAACTTTGGTTTTTGCTGTAAGGTTGTCCTTGAAACAATTTTTTATTGCTTTCCATTCCTATACTGCAATTCAAGTTTAGTGATTTAAATTCTTATTCTTTATTCCGATGTATATTTTATTTAATTTGGCATAGTCCTATTCACCCCCCCCCCCCTCTAGGACATATAGCGTGGCCATTTCAAGTGGTATCAAAGCCTAATAGCTCATTCTTATTGCTTTATATTTGGATTTATTTCCTGATCTAACGATCTAAGCTATATATATAATATGTCAAATTTTGATAGCCTATCAGTCACTAGGCCTCCACCTTTCGATGGCTCCAATTATGCCTATTGGAAAGCTGGGATGAGGATCTTCCTCTAATCCATAGATGAAAGTGTGTGGCTAGCTACAGTGAATGGTTGGACCCCTCCTACCACTGAAGTAACTGGTGTTGATGGTTCAAAAACCACAAAAATAACGGCTTATTTTTCTTGGACCACACTTCAGAAAAGTGAGAGTAGTGCAAATGCTAAAACACTAAATGCAATTACATGTGCACTATCACCGGATGAATTCAAAAGAATTACATCCTGTGATTCTGCAAAACAAGCTTGGGATATATTGGAAATGACACACGAGGGTACATCAATTGTCAAGAATCTAAGATACAAATCCTCACAACTAAATTTGAGGAAATACGTATGGAAGAAAATGAAATATTCATGGACTTCTATACTAGATTGAATGACATTGTAAAATCTATGTGGGGTCTAGGAGATAAAATCCCAGAAAGCAAGATATGTGCTAAAATACTACGCTCACTTCCTGAACGGTTCAATTCTAAAGTAACCGCAATCCAAGAACTTCGTGATATGGATAATATGAAGGTTGAGGAATTAGTTGGATCTTTACAGACTTATGAGTTAAATTTTAAAGCTCCTAAATGTAAATTCATTACTCTCAAATCTACTAAAGGTATTTCTCAAGAAAACTTGGATTCAAAAAATTATGAAGACGATATGGCTCTTTTAGCAAAGAAATTTTACAAGATTTTCAAAAGCAAGAAAAGGGTAGATCTTCAAAAATCAAACGATAAGAAAAGATCTAAACCTAGATCCAAAAATTGGAACTCTTTGAAAGATAGTCAATGTTACAACTGCCAAGAGTATGGACACTTAGCAAACAAATGACCTAAAAAGGACAAACCAAAAAGAAAGGGTATGTTGGCTACATGGGATGAATCATCTGATTCTGAAGCTACTTCTGAATCAGAAGATTCTGAAACTGAGTCGGGCAATGAAGTTAAAGCCCTTATGACTCTAGCCAAATTCACATTCTCAGATAATGATTCAACAAGTGAAGAAAATTTGAATAGTAAATGTGAAAATGAAGAAGATCTTCAAGATGCTTATAACGCCCTATACAGGGAAAGTTGTATAGTTGCTGTCAAACTTAAACTTCAAAAGGAAAAAAAATTTAAACTCAAAGAATGTTTTGAATCACTTGTTTTAGAAAAATCTTAAATTTCAAATTGTTTTGAAAAATTAAAATGCGATTTAGAATTCAAAACCTCCCTGATTGAAAATCTGAAATCTGCAAATGAGAAACTTAAAAATGAAGTATCTTCTCTTCTGAGTTTAAATGACACATGGAGATATGCCCAAGGTGATCCAAAGTTAGAAAAATTATTATCCGGATGAAGAAAATGTGGCGATCGATCCGGGTTGGGCTATGATAAGAATATATCTTCTAAACAAAAGTATACTTCTCTCAAGTTTGTGAAAGGAGAGTCCTCAAACTCAAAAGGGAAAAGTACTTACCAAGGTTTTTCTAAAACTTTTCAAAAACCTAAAAGCAGCCATGTTAATTTTAAAAATCAGAACCGAAACCCTCTTGCTGAAAAGATAGTTGATTTACTCAAGGAGCTCTTAAAATCTAACTTAGTAGGTCATTCTTACAACAACAGATATAAGAAGACCAACTATACTCCTAAACCCAAAACAGTTCTGAAATGGGTTCCTAAAGTTGCCTGCTTGGTTGCTCACACCGCTTTCAAAGCAACAAGCCATTCAAAGTGGTACCTAGATAGTGGATGCTCCAGGCATATGACTAGTGATAAAGGTTTGTTCACCGATCTCAAAGACATGACTGATGGTTCAGTCACATTTGGTGAAGGCAACAACTGCAAGATTATGGGCCAAGGTACGGTTCATCTCTATAACCTTCCTTTGTTTAAAAATGTTTTATATGTTGAAGGTTTGAAACATAACTTGCTTAGCATATCTCAAATATGCGATAATAACCATAGTGTATGATTTTCTAATCAAAGCTGTGAGATTCTAAACAACAAGGGTTCAGTAATACTAACTGGATGTAGAACCTCTGAAAACTGCTATATTGTTAGTGAATCCAACTCATCTAATCAATCATGTTACATGGTCCATACAGACGAGACTGATTTATGGCACAAATGTCTTGGACATGTACACTATTGAAATCTATATAGATTGAGCAAACGGGAACTTATAAGAGATTTACCCAAATTACGAAAATTAGACAAAATATGTGGTGAATACCAGATTGGCAAACAAACAAGGAACTCACACAAAAAGGTGAATTCCAATACCACATCAAGACCACTCGAGCTTCTCCATATGAATCTAGTAGGACCTACCAGGACAGCAAGTCGAGGTGGCAAAAAATATATCTTGATAATTGTAGATGACTTTACCAAATATACTTGGGTAATCTTCTTAATGGACAAATCTGAAACCCTTGAAGAAGTAAGAAAAGCTCTCAAAAGGATTCAAACTGTAAAAGGTTCTCAAATCAGTAAGATTCGTAGTGATCATGGATCTGAATTTGAGAATAGTGGTTTTGAGAAGTTCTGTAACAACCAGGGAATATTACATGAATTCTCAGCACCCAAAACTCCATAACAAAATGGTATAATGGAAAGGAAAAACAGAGTACTTCAAGAAATGGTTAATGTCATGTTGAATAGCATGAAGCTCTCTAAGAATCTTTGGGCTGAAGTAGTCAATACAGCTTGTTATATTATTAATCAGGTTTACACTAGTAAAAGTAATAATAAAACGGCTTATGAAATGTGGTTCGATAGAAAGCCTATTGTCAAATACTTTCGAATTTTTGGCAGCAAGTGCTATATTTTACGAGATCGTGAAAATCTGGGAAAGTTTGATACGCAGAGTGATGAAGGGATATTTTTAGGATATTCTTTAAACAGTCGTGCTTATAGGGTACTGAACAAAAGGACCGGTGTGATTCAAGAGTCCATCAATGTGGTCATTGATGATCACTTAAACACACCAGTCTCAAGTTCAGATAATGATGAAATTCTTGTAATTGATAAACCTGATACTTCATCTAATCAGACTGATTCTGAACTAAGGACTGTTAAAGATCATCTAACTACACAGATTCTTGGAAACCCTCTCACTGGTGTTCGTACTCGTAGACAACTTGAGGATATATGTAATTACGCATGTTTTACATCCCAGATAGAACCATCTAACGTAAAAGAAGCTCTTGTTGATGAAAACTGGATTGTTGCGATGCAAGAAGAGCTTAACCAATTTGTGAGAAATGATGTTTGGTATCTCGTACCTAGACCTAAAGATAAATACATCATTGGAACCAAATGGATTTTCAAAAATAAGTCTGATGAGCTTGGTAATATAATTAGAAATAAGGCTAGGTTAGTGGTACAAGGTTACACTCAAATTGAAGGTATTGATTATGATGAAACCTCTGCACCAGTAGCCTGTCTTGAATTAATTAGGCTCTTTATATCCATTGCATGTTTTAGAAAGTTCAAGATTTATCAAATGGATGTAAAAAGTGCGGTTTTAAATGACGATTTGCATGAGGAAGTCTATGTTGAACAACCAATGGGTTTTGAAGACCCCAAGAATGTCGATCATGTTTATCGACTTAAAAAGGCACTTTACGGTTTAAAATAAGCTCCTAGGGCATGGTACGAGAAACTAACAAAGTTTCTATTAAGCCATAATTTTCAAATGGGATGTGTTGATAAAACTCTGTTTATTAGAAAACATAATGAGCACATCTTATTAGTACAAATCTATGTTGATGATATCATTTATGGATCTACCTGTACTGACATGACTATTGAGTTTGCAGATTTGATGAAATCTCAGTTTGAAATGAGCATGGTTGGGGAATTAAATTATTTTATTGGATTGCAAGTAAAGCAACAACCTGATGGAATGTTCATATCTCTATCTAAGTATGCTATGAATCTAATTAAGAGATTTGGATTTAAGAATAGTAAGAATTTCGATACTCCTATGAGTACACCTTTGAAACTCTCAAAAGATTCTGTAGGTAAAAATGTAGATCCGAAATTATATTGATGTATGATTGGTAGTTTACTATATTTAACTGCTAGCAGACCTGATATTTCTCTAAGTGTTGATATTTGCGCAAGATATCAATCTGATCCAAAAGAATCGCACTTGACTGCTGTCAAGCGGATTATGAGATATGTCGCAAGTACTGTTAATCTCGGTCTCTGGTATCCTTATGAGACTAATGTTCAATTAGCTGGATACTCGGATGCTGACTGGGCTGGTAATCTAGATGATAGAAAATCAACCAGTGGTGGTTGCTTTTATATCAAAAATTGTTTAGTTTCCTGGTTTAGTAAGAAACAAAATTCTATATCACTTTCAACAGCTGAAGCTGAGTATATCGCAGCTGGTAATGCATGTACGCAACTTGTTTGGATGCAACGAATGCTAAGTAATTATGGAATTAAACAGGATTCTATGTTATTACATTGTGATAATTCCAGTGCCATAAATATTTCGAAAAATCCTATTCAGCATTCTCGTACTAAGCATATTGACATTAGATTTCATTATATTAGGGAATTAGTAGAAGAAAAAGTTATATCTCTGGAATATATCCCTACCGAGGATCAACGAGCTGACATTTTCACTAAACCGCTCGACAAAAGCAGGTTTAACAAGATGAAATTTGATCTTGGCATGTGCATTTTAAAATTATTATTTATGCCTACTTGTATCATAGTGTATATATTTGCTATTTTGAATTTCAATTTTTTGGTTATTATGCAAGAAATCTAAATTTTTGGAGGATAAAGTTAATAATATAAATGTTAAGATGGAAAACATGTTTGTTGCTCATGATTTACATTTCAAGTACATGCGCAAATATCTTAGGCGCTTGAACAAGGGGATGCATAAACTTGATCTATCTATCCCTGCTCCTTCTTCTGGTTTAGATTAATGTTTAAGTTGTTCAAGTTGTAATAACTTTACTACTATGTTGTTAGCTTTGCTTAAACTGAGTATTTGATTTTTGTGAGTTAATTATGCTTTTATCTCCTATCTTGTCTATCTGTTCCTTGTTTTCCTTTGTCCTCTTATGACAAAAAGGGGGAGAATGGATATGTTTCACTCATTTGGATATGTTTTATTCAGGGGGAGTTTTGTATGTCTTATAAAGACATGTATGGAGAATGGATATGTTGAATATTTGCATATTTTCAGGTTCATATTAACTGTGCCAGTTAATGACAACTGGTGCATGATTCGTTACTCAGATATTCTGTATTCTATGCATGATTTGTTACTCAGATATTCTATGTTTTGTAAACATATCTTGGTAGTGTGTTTTGTCATTAATTTGACAAAGGGGGAGATTGTAATGCTATAGTTTATATCCCTTTCTGTTGTCAAATTTGTGGTGCCAAAGACATTGGAATATAACTTGCTATGTGAAGCTCTACTCGAGATCAAACAAAGATCCACTCAAGATCAACCTTGATGAACAAGCAATGCTCACAAGTGTAAAGTACAAAGATCCACTCAAGATCAACTTTTGATGAACAAGAAATGCTCGCAAGTGTAAAGAAGAAAGTTCTACTCAAGTTCAACTGTGATTGACAAGTATTGCTCTTATGTCAAGACATTGCAAGATGTCAAGAAGCTTACAAGTCCGATCGTAAAGAATTCAAGATACTTCCAAGGATTAGCTACAACAAGACTTCAAGGTTTACTACTTTCAAAGGTCACTTGTCCTGAAGTTTCAATGTCCTTACTTCACGATTGAGGTTTGACTGACCTTAGGTTGACCTTTAGAGTAGGCCATTTTGGATACATAAGTCATATGTTTGATTTACGTGAGCTTGGTCAGTTCTAAGACTAGTCATAAACTTTGTTCGACTAGTCCTAGCACTGCTTCGACCTGTTTAAGAAATTCCTGGATCAGTCGTAAGTTTGTTGCAAAATTCGGATATTTTGTGTTAGGCTTCGACTAGTCCTGGGGTCTGTTCGACTAGTCGAAGGAACAGTGTCGACTGCATCTAAGACCAGTCGAAAACCTACTACTCAAAGTCCAGCGCTGAAATTCGGATCCTACAACCAGTCGAAGGAGACCTACGACCAGTCGAAGGATATCTTCGACCAGTCGTGAAATGGTCAAATCTTATTGCGTCCGAATTTTCAAATATTTGTTGGTTCTACGACCAGTCGAAGAGCTCCTTAGACCTGTTGAAGACGTGATTTGCTTACCTATAAATAGAGCACGAATCTCAAAAGAATTTAATTAATTCAAGCTAATCTAATTCAGCCTTCTGAGTGATAGTTCTGTGCTCCATCAAAGCTAAGTGTGCTTATTTAATATTCTCTTTCTTTAGCTTTATTTGATTGATTTTATTTCTAGCATTCCAATCTTATATGAAAAGAGGAATTGTTGTTTTCCTTCTTTTGGAATCAAAATCAATTAAAGCTAGCCCATTGTTTTTAATTTAAAATCTATTAGAACCTAGAACCATTATAAAGTAAGTATTGGACATTGATCTTGGACATTCAAATCTCTACTCCAATTTGGTTCTTTCGGGCTGCTACAACGAAGGAGATAATCAGGTATTTTACATTTGTTGTAAATTCTGTTTGGTTTTCTTTTGAGATTTGCTAGAAAAATCTCATTGTATTGGTTATCTGAGGAGAGCCAGAGAACTCATAAGTGAGGTTTTTTTAATTGTGTAAGCTCACAGATAAAGACACAATTGTGAAGGTTTTTAGGTGAACCTGGGAAAACATATTTTTGTTAGTGAATGCTAATATCCCCTGTGTGAGGATATTAGGAGTGGAGTAGCTGTGTGGCTGTTATTGAACAGTTAATGTACACACAGGCGAACCACTATAATCCCTTGTGTTTTGTGGTTGTTTGATTTTCATTTCATATCTTTAATTATTCAGTGTGGGATGTATATGTGGATGTTAATGTTGTAATCATTTTATTTTAAGCTCAGTGGTGAATGTTGTAATAGTTAGATTTATATTTCTGCAATTTATCGCTTACTATTACTTTATTGATTTGAGCTTCTGTTTCTATATTTGTTCTAGAAATAAGGTTGTCCTACCATAAACTTTGGTTTTTGGTGTAAGGTTGTCCTTAGAACAATTTTTTATTGCTTTCCATTCATATACTGCAATTCAAGTTTAATGATTTAAATTCTTATTCTTTATTCCACTGTATCTTTTATTTAATTTGGCATAGTCCTATTCACCCCCCCTCTAGGACATATAGCTTGATCATTTCAGCATGAACCCATGTGCCGTTCTAATCTTCTTAACTCCTAAGAAAGATGGGAGTTGGTACATGTGTGTCGACAACCGGGCGATTAACAAGATTACTGTTCACAACCCCAAGTGTAGGGTCGTGATGTAGTAATAATTCGGTAAGACCGAGGTCGAATCCATAGGGACTAAACTTGTACGTATTCTAAAATAACTATAACTAGAACTAGAAAAAGATCTAGATCTAAATCTGGAATAAAGAAGAGTAATTGTAAGTAAAGTTAATTAAAACTTGTGAATTTAAAGGTGAAAACTAGGTTGCTAAGGATCCACTTGTAGCTATAAAGAAGTTATCTTGCTTGATTCAAAGAACACAATTATAATTGGAGTCCTATCCTATCCAATTGGAAGATAAAACAATTAAATCAAATCTGAACTTTCATTGAACTAATTCTCAATGGAAGAGAATTGTGATGAGTGGAAGGGATTCCATCACCCTACCATGCCCAGGAGACGATGGTGAACAACAGGATTTACCAATCTCATAATGGAAAAGAAAATACTTAAAGTTATCACAACATGTATTGTAATTTGAGTCACAACAAACCATAGAAAACTGAAAATATTTCTTAAATTCAAACTAGAAGTAAATGAAGTTCAACATAAACAAGAATAAAAGCAAAATAAACATCTAACCACGCTACAAGCTTCGCCTCTTAGCCCTAGCTAAGAGATTTAGCCAACCAAAGACATGATTGAACTAAAAAGTCTTAAACAAAGCAGAAAAACTAACTAGAAGAAGAAGATTGAAGAAGAAGGAAGGACTCTTTAAAGTTCTCCAACACTTTGCTGCACTCTTCTAACCTTAATTCGTGCTTAGAAACAATTAAAAGACTCATATTTATAGTATTTGCTTGGACTGACTTTGAAAATGCCTCAAATTTGCATAAAAAGTTACGCTTTGGTCGGACCAAATTGGGTTCGGTCGAACCAAATTAAAGATAAAAATCACACTTTCTCGCTGGAAAAAATTGCGCGATTTCAATCGGACTGAATTAAGGTTGAAAATTATGTTTCTCGCTGGACTGTTTTGTGTGATTTTGGTTAGACCGAAAGTTTGTTTCAGGAAAATTATGCGTTAGAGTCAGAATTCCAGACTATGTTTTTTCAAGGCTATTTTCAAGAATCTTTTTTTTTTCAGGACAATTTGCAGGAGTCCTTTTCTTCACTTCAAATCTTCGATTCTCTTCATCCCTCACGTAGTTTCCTTAGATATGTGGCATGTGAATTCTTCATTAATGACTTTCAAATATCCAAATCTTCATTTAGTAAACTTTTGAGCATAAATATTCTTTTTGACATCAATTTCCCCTTAGGCTCTCGAAATCACCTCGCACATGAAAACATGCATAATTAGATCGATTAAGCACTATCATGTTTATAAAACCAAGGTATAAATAGGGAGAAATATGTAATATTTTACACTCAACACACCCCTCAACAAGCATTTTGCTAGTCCCGAGCAAAACATACATGAAGATATCCTCAATTCTCAGTATGCAAACCTCTTTCAGAAAACAATATTTTGTGTAATCAAGTATGAATGAGTAGAATCAAGACGAAAAAGTGGAACTTTGAAAACCTAGAGCCAAATCACATAAGCAATCAACCAAATAGGTTCTATATTAATCGCTTAGGAGCATAAGTTCATGTATCAAGTTTTTTCAATGTGCTCAGTGAATTGTAACTTAATTTCCATAAAAATACTATCATTTGAAAATATTATCCATGATCATCACTTCAAAAATAATTGAATAATTAAGTGATGATTCCAAACTTATCCCCCTTTTCTTTCTTCTTTTTTTTTTTTTTTTTCAGTTTTTCATTTTATATCAATGGTCCCTTTTATTTATTCATTATTTTTAGTCTTTTCATTCTTTTCCAATCTTTTCATCATATGTGACCTTTTTGTCGATCTTTCTATTTTTTAACTGGTTCTTTTCATCTTTTTAAGGTGGATAGAATTCTCCAAACTCAATTCTCAATATCTATCATTGATACACATACTAGCAATAAAATTTTTTAGAATTATTCATAGGAAGCAAATCGAAGGTGTCTTGTGACTTAGATCAACATGATATTCAAACTTCCTCTTAATCAATTAAGTGAGAGAACTTAAGTCATAGTCTACTTAGTTGATTAAACTCCAACAATTCAAAATTCAATCTTCGTCTTATCATCATACTCAAAACATTCTTAAGTGCACAAACTATTGCTTTCCAAACAGGTTTTTAGCTTAAAAATTAAAAAAATTCACAATTTTTGCTCAAAACTAAGAAAACACTGATTAGTTTACCTAATCCACACCCCCAACCTAAAACCTACATTGTCCTCAATGTAAAAGATATGAGCATGCAATGCACATGAGACAACGAAAAGAAATACAAAGTGATGGGAAGATAATACCTGAAGAAGGAGAATTGAAGTTTTTTCAAAGTTCTTAATATATAAATAGGTTGCTAGATATGAGCATGCAATACATCAAAGGGTGGGTACTCACCGTCTAGCAGTTGCTAGATGACTGGGATGTAGAATAAATACATTAAGGCGGGATCTACTCCACACACCACGTTAAGATGATCAGACCCCAGGTACTGACGTCAACACATCAGCTAGGAGGTGGGGTCCACATAGATGAACGGTCTGGACTAACAGTGTCACGCCTTAAACTCATAAACTGGGCTCACAAAATTCCTGATCACCGAATCCGGTGCCGACAACCCTCGTAGTACCCCATTCTCGACTCCCAGCATCCATATGCCAGATTTCGATCCTGGGATCATACAAGGAGGATTTTTCAACTTACATTTAACTCGTAATAAGCATAACCACAAGTTTACCCAAATCACAAAGGCAACATCATCATCACATATCCACTAATATAAACATTTGAATACAGTGCTGAAAGGAAAATACATATGACAATATCAAAGCTCCAGAGGTCCGCTGCATGCTCCAAGCTCAACACTGCTACAACCTAACGCCACCTGCATGCATCTATCGTGCATAAGCTTATAGAAAGCTTAGTGGGTGATGAAAGTGTGTGCACAAGGTAAGTGCCAAGTAAGAAATATCAGAGTAATTAGAGTAATCGAAAATACCGATAAACCCATAATCATACAATATCAGAAATATTGGCAAGATCATAAATCATATGATATCAGAGTATTCCGAAGACATGCTGATAGGCCCATAAATGTCAACAGCCTTATCCAGGCTATGCGATGTAAAAATATAATAAAAATAATATCATATACTGATGAAGCAATGTAGATTAGTTATGCAATGCGGGGACAGTATGTCAAATATTAGATGCTGATGATACAACGCAATATGTAGTGCGAATGAAATGACCAAGCTAGAGTGAAGTCGGGTTGATAGTACGTAGTATTACAAGCTATGAGGTCCATCACAAAGGACTTTTATCCAAACTAGTCTCATACCTAAATTTGGATAGCCAGACTCAATGTAGTAGACTCCTGATCTCAGATTAGTCTCACACTCCACCGAAATTCTTGTCATTACGAAGGTACACAACAATTAGTTGTGCACCACCAACCTGAAAGGATAGTAAATGAATGAATGAATATGCAACACCTACTCGATAAGTCCACATATTAGTACGGTTTCTCTTTGGGATCATCACCGGGGTTTAGTACACTCTACATGTAAATCGCCACCCACTAACTTGCAACCATGCAAGTGGAAGAGACCTCACCATCCGCCTGGCCAGTAGTCAGCCAATATCTACCTGGCACGTCGATAGCGGACCCATTTAGGAGCTGGTCAAACTCAGCCTAGCAATGCCCCCTACTTTCGGGCGGATAAGGCCACACCCCCTCCCAACTGACCATGACACAGTGGGAGACGCGGCCTCCTGGTATTCGGCCCTCATGCGCTCATATATATCCACTCGGTCTCGACATTCGGGAGTCTCCTGGCCACGGAGGTTTAGGGATTTTCACCCAGGGACATTTATAGTGCCCGTATGCTAGAACCAAACATTTTTGGTGTCTCATCTAGCCATCAATGATATGCTTGTGGAAGCTATGGTCCTGATATCGCTAAGGCGTACAGTAGTCATAATACACAATGCAATATGCATGAGTCATACAATCCAGTAATGAATCAATCTTGCGCATGTTGTGAGCTCATGTGAGATAACCTCCGCCTATCAGGGAGTCTCATAAGAACCCGCCCAATGACATATGCAATGGTCAACCATATCTCATCAAACATGCAAATGATGTGTATAGGCATATATCATGATGCTATACTGTCACATACTCATAATCGATATTAATAACCGGCATCAACAATCAACCTTAACAATGTGGACATTTAACCAACATTGCCCCTAAGGAATGACCCACATAGAGCCTAACATATAGTGGACCCATGGCCTCGCATAAGGGCCTAATATATAAGACTATGGGCCTTACTCAAGAGCTTAATACACATCACGATGGGCCTCTCACATGAGCCTTACCAAATGGGCCGAAAATACATCAAAATGGGCTACTCATTCGGGCCTAATATACATCACCATGGGTCACGACCCATGGTCCTCAAATACATCATAATGGGCTGCGACCCATGGGCCTCAAAATACATCATAATGGGTCGTAACCCATAGGCCTCAATATACATCAAGTGGGCCGTATCACATGGGCCTCAACAATGGGCCTCGACAATCGGCCTCAACAATTGGAATCAGCTTCGACAATCGAAATTGGCCTCAACAATTGGAATTGGCCTTGACGATTGGCCTCGATAATTAGAATCGGCCTCAACAATCGGAATAGGAATCTACCTTTATAATTGGATTCGGCCTCAACAATCGGAATCAGAATCGGCCTCGACAATCTGACTTGGCCTCGACAATCAAAATCGACCTCGACAATCAGAATCAGCCTCGACAGTCGGCCTTGATAATCGGCATCGATAATTGGCCTTCGACAATCAGAATCAGCTTCGACAATCAGAATCGGCCTCGATAATTAGCCTCGACAATTGGAATCGGCCTCGACAATCGGCCTTGATAATCAGCCTCAACGTAAGGTGGGGTCCATAGATAGAGGGCCGATGATGGATCAAGTAATATCAATGGGGCCCAATCGTTTGGGTTTAACCCACTAGAGAATGATGAGAATGGGCCTATCCAGGCCTAAGGGAAGGTCACAATGTGGACATTTAACCATCATTGTCCATCAATGTGGACATTTAACTAACATTTCTCCCAAGGAATGGCCCACATAGAGTCAAACCTAAACGTGCAGTGGGCCCATGGCCTCACACAAAGGCCTAATATACATCTCCATGGGCCTCACTTAAATGGGTCGCAATACATCACGTTGGGCCTTCGCAAATGCAACAAGTTAGGCCTCTTATATATTACATTGGGCCTTATCAAATGAGCCCCAAGTACATCACATCGGCCGCACCAAATGGGCCCTAATATATCAAGTGGGCCAAAAATACATCTCAATGGGCCACATGACATGGGCCTCGAATATATCACATTGAGCCACGACCCTCAGGCTTCAAATACTCAACAGGTGGGCCCCATCACATTGACCATAAATACATTACATCAGGCCTTACCCATGGGCCTCGAATACATCACAATGAGCCACAACTTATGGGCTTCAAACACATATAGGTGGGCCCTATACATGGGCCTAATACAATCAAGTGGGCCTCATACCTGGGCCTCCAATATATCTCAATGGGTCTCAACCCATGGGCCCCAAATACATCTCAATGGGCCTCGACCCATGGGCCCCAAATATATCACAATGGGCCTCAACCCATGGACCCCGAATACATCATATTGGGCCTTATACAAGGGCCTCATATATTGTAACGCCCTGAAAATCGGGGGTCGAGCATAAACTCAACTCCCGAGTTCCAGAACATCACTTATGCAACAAAATGAATGATGATTGAATGTTGACTGTATTCGTGCATTGAACATGAGTGAGATTAAGCCAAAACAGCATATCATACTCCAGAGACAGTTAAATTTGCAGGCGGAAGACTGTGATAGATAGATAAAATATATAAACTATGATGAGTCTCCAGAGTGTGATAACATTACCAGGTTAAATAATTACAAGTGCAGTTCTAAAATATACCAAATGTGAGGAAGTGTAATGTCTCTTTTCCCACGTACCATAGCCCCATCAATACAATATCAGGTCTTCATTGACCTGCCAGAGAGATACAGATAGGAGAAATCCTCCTATCAACATAGAAGTAGTCCGGCTCTGTTTCACAAGCATCGCAATCACCTAAAACTCAACAAATCTGGTTGGTGTGTACAACACCGTCCCGTAACGTGGGAGTGAGTGATCAACTCAGTGGAACAATAAAGCATAGGTTAACATGTTATCAATTCAGTCAAGCAGTAATGATAAAACAGTACAAATCAAACAAGTTTAACTACTCTTATTAAATGCGAGAATGAAATGACATGATGCTGTATGCCCTTACCAAACCACCCTCATGCGACATCATCTTACGTTCGTGAATGCTTAACTCCCTCAGTGCGCCACATCTACTAAGCACATGCGGTGCGATGATGATCATGATTACCGAGTTATTATTAGTCCATTTCAAACAGCAGTATTAGAAAATTAAGGTACCTCCCTTGTATCATTCCCAAACATGATCCATTCTAGGGTCGTCAATCCTAGTTAATCTCATACGATATTATGGTTTGAGAGGCTTAGCGAAGGCATCACAAAGGGCTCGTCACCCGTCAGCACGGATACAGATCTCACCGTATGCGGCTCAATTGCTGACCGTCAGCTCGAGTACAGGTCTCACCATACTCGGCTCAATCACTAGCCGTCAGCTCAAGTACAGGTCTCACCGTACTCGGCTCCACTCATACTCTAGTCGCTGTGAAAGACTCGTCGCCAATCACAGCCCTTGGAGTATACTCGAAGATACTACAGAGGACTCGTCACCCGTCAGCACGAGTACAGGTCTAACTGTACTCGGCTCTCGCTGTAGGTATCGACAGCTCGAATACAGTGTCCCATACCACCATATTCGGCTCACGAGTCTGGTTGCGCAATGGTCACTACGGGGAGGCACATGGCCCCAGCGTAGGCCGACAGCTCGACCACGATGTTCCATACCACCATGCCCGGCTCATGCGTCTTAGCGGATCGAGGTACCATGGTTAAAAGGGGGTTTCACTGGTAAGTTTGGTACCCTAGGTTCAAGTAGTAGCGTCCAAACAGGGTGAACATGCATAAGGCAGATCGGGTTACTTGACGAGCTCGACTAGCACGATCGCCCGTTGAGCTGCACGACATGAAGTGCATAAATAACTTCGTGTGGCCTAGCCACTGCCGACAGGTAACGCATGACTCAAGTTCGTCGAACACATCCCACGTGGCAAATGAATCTCAGCCACGAGTTCAATCCCGTTACCGATTGCCTGGACTATAATCATAGCCCCAAACACAATCAATTGCAGATAGATAAAGCAGTAATGGATCAAGATTCAACTCATACAATCAAGTCTGATATCATCCGTTTAGGGCTGCCAGGGCTGTTGCACGCACTCGTTGCTCCGCTCCCCCATCACCCATGACGGATCATACAACGTAAATACAAATTTAAACATATGCATTACATAGTTAAAATCATGAAGCAGTTGAGCATGTTATGAATCACAACACAAGCATGAGTTTGTACATGTTCAATTCCTAATCACACAACTATCAAGGGAGATCATACACATAGTTAAAAGAGGTTGAGAATCATATCTCAACACCCTTATACATTACAATTTGCTAACTACTACTCATTCAGACATTTCAAGAAACACTTGAACAACATACATCACATACATGACATATGTTGATCACATAGGTATTAGGCCAAATCCTTCTACTAGGGAGCTACCCCAATTATAACACGCGTGCACCCACGACGGATAGTCATGGCAAGCATGGGTCCAAGTTCTATAGTCATTCAGTCATGTCCACAAACACTTGGACAACACACTTTAACATATGTAGTGTATTGACCGTGGCGTGATTTAGGGCAAATCCTTTCGTCAAGGGGTTGACTAGTACGTTTCAATCATGTTCTTACATTCAATACACATGACAAACATAAATCGTAAATCCATATTTACTTAGTCATTTCAACAAACACTTAGAATACACTATTCCAACATACATAGTGTATGTTAGCAAAAATGTATTAGGGCGAACTCTTTCGCCAAACTAGTAATTTACGCATGTATAATATATTTATACAACAAATAATCATGGCAAACACATCTCCATATACATACGTATACGGTACTTTCTACAATACAGTATTTCTACATATATAGTGTATATTAGTAGAACATGTATTTGGACGAATCCTTTCGCCAAATTAGTATTTTATCCATATATCATATATTCATACAACAATTAAACATGTCAAACACATTTCTAAAAAATATACGTATACCATACTTTCTACAAATACCTAGAGTATGTAGAATTCCATATTTTGCATCTTTAATCGAAATAAGAAACGGAAAGCACTTTGTACATGTGCAATTGCATGCAGATCATGAATCTATCATTATCTGACATTGAAAGCGTTGAAAACCATAACCTATACACCTAAAGTCCGCACCTTTTGTCGTAGAATCGCAACAGAATCGATAGGTTTGCTATGCTTCCGTATTCGGCAGTTTGGCAACCTATAGAACGAAATAGGTTAGCTATTTCACAACCTACAATAGTCTAAACCCCATAACAGATTAGGGTTAGGGTTTCTTAACTAGGAACGACGCCGGAAACGCCGGGAAAAGCGTCAAGAAAGGGATGGTGCAGCCCGTGTGGTGGCAGGGAACGATAGTAGGGAGATCCTCCCACTTCTCCCTCACTTTCTCTCTCTTTTCCCTCTCTCAAATCCCAAATTCGTATGGCTGCCATGAGAGAAGGTTTAAGGTCCTTATATAGTCTCAAAACTCACCGAAATAGACTCTTGTTCAAGGGTTAATGCTAATATAGGTATTTCGTCACTTTTCCAGCTCAAAAGAGAGGTTCTGGTGGCCCTCCTTGAGCCAAACGTCAGACTTAAGCTCACCACACATGGATCTATGTGGGATTACGTTTTCGACTCGATCGGATTCCCAGATCGCACGTGGCGGACCACTTTCAGTTCAACGGTCAGTGGGCCACGATCCGAAATTCCAAGTACATGTAAATGTTTCTGAAATTTTTCCTGATCCGAGGGTGTAATTTGATCTAATTCTGACGGTCTGGTTGCTTAATACTGATACGCAAGCGAATGGTGCCAGATCACTATTCCTGATATTTATTTTGGAATGGGAATAGTGTTTTTCACACACCCTCGCTCCGGATCGAAACGAATGGCCGTGAGACATCGGCTGGACCTGATTTTTGAGATGATTGTCAAGCCCAGTGAGGCGGTCCTAGTTACTTAACTTCGGGTTAATCGGACTTCTGATGTGCGATCTAGACCTAATACGAAGTTTCGTTTCATTCCCGAGAGCAGCCGGGAAATGAGTTTGGTTCTAAACTTTAAGGTAACCTAGAGTCACTTGTTTTGCAAGTTTTGGGTCTTGCAGATCGTATTTAAAGCGATCCCAACGGATTTCATGGCTAATCGAGTTTTGCACTTAGTTAACTTTGTTAAATTTCTAAAGGATTTAATCCTAATTTTTTTCTGGTTGAGATGGTACTTAGGCCTTTGTAGTTTGTATATAAAGTGATCCAAGTTTTACTACTTAGCTAGTTTAAGTTAGTGTCTAGGGCGAAAGTGCTTTGAAAAATTGAAAGCATAAGGTAGTGAAGGGTGGGATTTGTGAAGAAAATGGTTTAAAGAGCAATTTTCGACTGTGGGATTGAGTTTTGACAAGTTGATAAGGTCTTAGGATCGACCCATTGCCCTAGGACGTCTAATCCCAGGTTGGCAAAAATCCGGGATGTTACATATACATCACATCGGGCCCTTCCAAGTGGGCCCCAAATACATTCAACTGGCCATATCAAATGGGCCACAATAACTACACCATTCATCCATCTATAGAGATCATTTTAGAGCATTATCCAAACAATGAATCATATCAAAAGATCATTTGGACCATACCACGAATAACAATGGAGAAATGATTTTCTGCCGTTTAAAATTTTCAGGGCCTACCATAACGTTTATCTTCCATCTGACCTACTCATAAGGTCAAAAAGACCTCAATTATGAGGAAAAACAAATTTCACATTGATCCAGAACGTCTGGAATACCAAAAAGGGTTTTAATGGTAGTCGTTCAACTCCCCACTGGTATTTACAGCGTGGTCCATCAGATAGACAGATCTGCCTCATTTTTTTCTTGTCACAAGCCTTAAGACGAGCTCATCGATTGGATAAACGGTTTGGATGTAACACATGACCCATGGTCAGGCCGCTGCTGGCCCAACAACAGATGTAACACATAGATGGCTTAGATTTAAAACATATACATTAGCGGTGGGCCTCACATAAGATGGACAATGTGGATGTAAAACAGATGAGCGGCATGGGTGTGAAACAGGTGGACGGCATGGAATACACCACATAAATCATGAGGTTTCCACGGAACTTGTTGACGTCCATTAGCCAACAGATGGACGGTGATGATTAAAACACATACAACATGTGGTTTCCACGTCTGGGGCCCATGCTCTAGGGCAGCATATATAACACTTACATCAAGGTGGGTCCCACCCCACACGTGTGGCATGTGAGGGTGGGTCCCACGCCTCCATTGGATGGTATATAGAATACATACATTAAGTAGGGTCCCATCTCTGGACGGTTCACATATATCACGTGGGACCCACAAAACTTTGGTCCCACCGTTGGATGGTTTGGATGCAACACACGCATCATGGTGGGCTCCACGGTGATGGATGACGTGGATATGTCACACGCATCGGGTGGGTCGCACATCAAGAGGGAAAGAGAGAGAGAGAGAGAGAGAGAGAGAGAGAGAGAAGAGAGAGAGAGAGAGAGACGATCGTGAGAGGGGAGGGACCCCGCCACTATGGGTCCTCCCTATACATGCATACATCAACATGGGTCCCAAATCATGTGGACCCTACATCAAAATCAAATGAAATGAACACCTGCCGTTAGATCTCCACTTCCTTCTTTCACCAATGCATTCTAGAGCTCCAATGGTTGAGATTCGACGGTCGAGATTGGTTTTGGAGGTTGGGAATGAGAGATAGGAAGATGGGCCACACTAGCTTCTCCATGGAAGCTTGAGAAGCTTGGATGTTGGGGCTTGGATTGCTTCGGAGAATGAGAGAGAGAGGTGATGAGAGAGAGGGATGGTGAGTGATGGAAGGGTGTACTTTGTTGTAAGAGAGAGTTGACTTTTGGGGAGGGTGATTGTACTTGGGGATGGGTGTGAGTGATGGGAGTGATGTGTACTTGATTGATGTGATTGATATATGTGTCATAGAGATTCCCTCGGTATTTGCAACACTCTGTGTTTTCCTCGAACTGAACGTGGGCCCACATCTCCTAGCCCAGGTATCGCCTCGGCGAGTAATATGCGGCTTCAGAACCGCGGCAACGGCGCGGTCGCAAGGGTATAAGTTTCGAGTCGAGCTGACTCTAATATATGGGACACGACTCAGGATCACTAGGAAACACCGATAACAGATCGCAGGTCACTAGAATTCGACCATGAGGACCGCGGAGGCATACGGAACGGTACGGGCTAGGATACGGGTCTCACAAACAGATACATCAGGGTGGCCCACAACATCATCGCCCAAATAGTCTAGCACCGTCCAGACTGTCTGGACGGTGTGGATCAAACAAATACATCATGGCAGTCCACACAGGTGGACGGTGTGGATCAATATCAAGGTGGGCCACAAAATGGAAAAAGAGAGAGAGAGAGAGAGATCGGTGAGAAGGGGAGGGACCCCGCCACTATGGGCCCTCCCTAAACAATGCATACATCAAAATGGGTCCCACCACAAGTGGGCCCTTAAAATCAAAAACAACGGTAGATCACTCACCATTCGATCTTCTTGGTCCAATGGAATCCCTAGCTCCTCGGCTTCGACTTTAACGGAGGATGATGAAGTTTGGAGGGTTAGGATGAAAGATGTGGGGGTAGGAAGATGGGCCACACCAAGCTCTTCTCATGGGGAGCTTATACGGTTGGGTTGCTTGGAGAATGAGAGAGAGATGAGAGAGAGAGAGGTGTAAGAGAGAGAGAGGGGGATGGGTGAGTGATGGGGTGTCATGGGTGAGTGAGTGATGGATGTGTACTTGTGTAAGGGAGAGTGTAGACTTTTGGGGAGGGTGGTTGTACTTGGGGATGGGATGGAGTGATGGGTTGTACTTTGATTGATTGATGTGACGTGTCATAAAGATTCTCTCAGAATTGCAACGGGCGGTGTTTTCCTCGAACTGAACGCATGCCCATATCTCCTGGCCTGGGTATTGCCTCAACGCGCGAGACGCAGCGCTAGAACCACTGCGACAACGCAGTCGCACTAGTACAAATCTCAGGTCGAGTCGACTCAGATATGCAGGCTCGGCTTAGGATCGTGTACAAACGTCGATTACAGGTCGTGAGTTGCTAGAATTTGACCGGGAGGATCATAGGAGTATACGGAACGGTACAAACTACGATACGAGTCTTATAAAGAATGTCTTCTTATCTTGCACAGTCCAATATGTCAGCGTGAAACCTATGACAAAATAATTTGTAATGTTAGAAAATCAAGGTAATTGGGAGAGTTTAAACAATTGTTCGTCAGGGAAGATGTCATTTATCGGTTTGTCTCAAGGGAATCGGGAAGATCAAACCTAGAGAGATGGTTAGTCACTACGTTCTTTACTCCATTTTTGTCTCGTATTTCTATGTCGAACTCTTGAAGTAGAATAATCCATCTTATCAAGTAGGGTTTAGCATCATTCTTAGAAAAAAGGTACTTCAGCGCCGCATGATCAGTGTAAATGATGATCTTGGATCCAATCAAGTAGGACCTAAATTTATCCAAAGCAAATGCTACGGCTAAGAGTTCCTTTTTCGTAGTAGAGTAGTTCACTTGGAAAGAATTTAGAGTTCTACTCGCATAATAAATCAGATAGAGCTTCTTCTCTTTTCTTTGGCCTAACACCGCCCCAATACATAGTCGGACGCATCACACATAAATCTCAAAAGGGATGCTCCAATCAAGTGGCTTCATGATAAGAGTGGTTGTTAACATGCCCTTAAGCTTAGAAAAAGTTCTCTGACATTCTTCACTCTACTCGAATGGTGTATCCTTTTGAAGTAGATTGCATAAAGGATGAGAGAGATGACTAAAGTCCTTTATGAATTGTCTATAAAATCCAGCGTGTCTTAAAAAGGATCGCACGTCACGTATGTTCTTAGGTGGAGGTAGGTTAAAGATAAGATCAATTTTAGTTTTGTCTACCTCAATTCCCTTGGACGAAATTATATGTCTAAGAACAATTCCCTTGGGAACCATGAAATGGCATTTATCCCAAGTTAGAACCAAATTCTTTTCCTCACATCTCTTTAACACATTTAAGATTTTCCAAACACTCACTAAAAGATGGACCAAAGACAGAGAAGTCATCCATGAAGATCCCTAAATATTGCCCCACCATGTCAGAAAAAATACTCAACATGCATCGCTGAAAAGTGGTGGGGGCATTACATAGTCCGAATGGCCTCCTTCGGTAAGTAAAGGTGTCAAAGGGGAATTACATAGTCCGAATGGTATTACATAGTCTTTTCTTGATCTTCAAGGGCTATCTCTATCTAATTGTAGCACGAATATCCGTCAAGGAAGCAGTAGTAAGAATGACCAGCTAACCTTTCCAAAATTTGATCAATGAAGGGTAAAGGAAAGTGGTCCTTCCTTTTGATGGTATTTAACTTCCTGTAGTCAATGCACATTTTCTAACCAGTAGTAACTTTAGTTGGCATAAGTTCATTGTCAGCATTACCTACGATGGTGATTCCGGACTTCTTAGGAACTACCTAAGTTGGACTTACCTATTGACTATCGGATATAGGGTATATGATACTCACATCCAACAACTTAATTACATCAGCCTTGACCACTTCTTTCATATTTGGATTGAGTCAACGTTGCGGTTGTTGGGAGGTTTTCACATTATCCTCAAGATGGATGCGGTGAGTACAAATCAAAGGGTCAATTCCCTTGAGGTTTGCAATTGACCATCCAAGAGCTCCTTTATGCTTAATGAGAGTGGAAATGAGTACACTCTCTTGTTCTTTCTCAAGGTGAGAAGAAATCACCACCGGGTATGTCTCATGTTGACCTAAGTAATATATTTAAGATCAGTGGGCAAAGGTCTTAGGTCAAGCTTCGGTGCTTTGAGGCTAGACGGTAGAGGCACTATGTCGGTTTGGGACAATTTCTCAAATTGTGGCCTCCACCAGTTAACTTCAAGTACCGGTGCAGCATTAACCAAGACATTCATCTCCCTAATCATGTCATCATCTAAATCAGGGGAGTGGGCCAAGCACGTCTCTAGAGCGTCAGAGTATAGAGTCAGGAGCGCTCTATCTTCCACGAAAGAATCGATCATGTTAATGTCGTGGGTATTGTCATCATCCTCTGACTGTTTGTTCATATTGAAAAAGATGTTGAGCTTTAATGTCATATTTCTAAAAGATAAATTCATAATTACATTCGTACAATTGATAATGGCATTTAATGTAGCAAGGAATGGGTGACTAAGAATGATAAAAATTTAAGTGCTCACATCTATGATGAGTTCAGTATTTAGGACAATAAAATCTACTGGATAGTAGAATTTATCAACTTGGATCAACACATCCTCAAGCATCCCTCTCGGTACACGAACCGATCGATCAGTGAGTTGTAACGTGGTTCGAGTGGGTTTTAATTCACTTAGACCCAATTGTTCATAAACCGAGGAAGGAATCACATTTACACTCGCCCCCAAGTCAAAAAGTGTGTGCTCAATCCAGTGGTTCCCAATTACACAAATGATGAATGGGCTACCAGGATCTTTGTATTTTTGTAGCACATCTTACTTGAGGATGACACTTACTTTTTCTGTCATAAAGATTTTCTTTTGTATGTTTTGCCGTCTTTTGGTCATATGTAAATCTTTCAGAAATTTGACATATGAAGGTATTTGTTTAACGACATCCGGTAGAGACCTTCACTTGCTTAAGCACCTCTAGAATATCCTATGATTTAGATAGAGGTTTTGGTGTAATCAACTGCTGAGGGAATGGCGTAGTTGGCTTACTTTGAGGTTCCGGTTCTAACCCATGTGGGGCATTGCTAGGTTTATCATTCTCATCTATTTCTGAGTCCTTAGGCATTTCAGACCTTACCGGAATAACTTTGTCAATTGTTTTCCCACTCCTAAGAGTGATGATAAATTTATCTTGCTCCATTTATTTTGAAGAGCTTGGGTCACTTATTTCATATTGCTGTTTTGGGTTGGGGAGAGGCTGGGCCGGAAGGATCCCTTTCTCCCCAATCGAATTTTTTGTCTCAAGCCCTTGTATGACCTTTGTAAGGTCTTGAAAGGCCGAAGCATACCTTGATTAAAAAGCTCTTGATTTTGAATATGTTTTAAGATCGGATCCTCTTGAGGTTTCCATTGATTCAGAAATTGGTTAAGGATCCCTTGAGGAGTAGCAGTTTGTCCATTCCTCCAACTGAAGTTTGGATGGTTCCTCCAACTTGAGTTATATGTATTTGAGATGGGTCCACTGAAAGGTCTTTGGTAGTTGTTTATGGCATTTGATTACTCATTCAATATCTCTAGAAAAGTAGGAATTGTTGGACAATTCTCAGTTGTATGTATGTTACAAGAACAAAACCGTAAACAACTTCCGCAGCCTTTTCGGGTTCTACCTTCTTAAGTTCCATGGCCACGACTTTTCTTTTGAGTCTGGCCATTCTTACATTTATATCTTCCTCTTTTAAAACATAAATTCCTCCCCTTTCATGTGATTGAGTAGGCTTAAAAGTGGTAGTTCTTGAGGAGGTATCCCATGATTACGTGTTTTCAGCAAGTTTATTAAAATAATCCCATGCATCATCGACTTCCTTGTTCATGAATTTCCCATTACACATCATCTCCACAAATTGGCACATGGGTGAGGTCAATCCCTCATAGAAAAAGCTTTTTATACGTCATGTTTCGTAGCGATGTTGTGGACATGAATTTATGAGATCCTTAAATCGCTCTCAACATTGGAAGAAGGTCTCATCCTCTTTTTGCGCAAAATTCATGATTACTTTCCTTAAGGTGTTCATTTTATGATAGGGGAAGAACTTTTTAAGGAACTCCCTTATCATCTCAGCCCATGTGCCAATGGACCTTAGTCTTAAGGATTGTAACCACGACTTAGCCTTTTCTTTCAAAGAGTAAGGAAACAATTTCAGCCTAACTGTGTCCTCAGACACGTTTGGGAAGTGTAATATAGATATTATTTCATCAAACTCTTTCATATGCAAGTATGGACTTTCAGATTGTAGTCCATGAAACTTAGGGAGGAGTTGAATCACCCTTAGTTTAATATCCATAGTTCCTGCATTTAATGGGAATATCATGTAGGAAGGTGTGCTCACCCCCGCCGATTGTAAAGTACGAGCCAAGGGTGCATTATGCACCTTGTTTTCATCTTGAACTTCCTCAATGGGTGGTTGCGGTTTATTTGCAGCCATTACTTCTACTGACTCAGAGGATCTCAAGTGGTGTCTAATTCGATGATGGATAGGCAACCATTCGACTAATCCTCCTTCGCTCAAGAGATGTAGGGTGTCGTCACAAACCCACTTGGGCATGAAACACTCTCAACCCTCAAGTAGCTAAAAAATTAAACCTAAAAAGAAAACTAGAAAAAGTAAAACAAATAAGAGATCTAGAAAAGATAAGAAAGAGGGTTGGAACAAAATTACTGAATAATTGCTACGTTAGGATCCTACAAAACAGAAAACAATGTTAGTTTCTAAAAAAAATATAGAAAAAATCCTAAGCTAAAAACAAAGAAAAAATTAACCATAATCTTATCCTAATTTTAATACCAATTAATTCAAATAAAAAACGTAACCGTAGTCCCTGACAACGGCGCCAAAAACTTGTTCACAACCCCAAATGTAGGGTCGTAATGTAATAATAACATGGTAAGACCGAGGTCGAAATAACAAGGACTAAACTTGTACGTATTCTGAAATAACTAGAACTAGAACTAGAAAAAAAAAATCTAAATCTAAATCTGGAATAAAGGAGAGTAATTGTGAATAAACTTGATTAAAACTTGTGAATTTAAATGCGAGAACTAGGGTGCCAAGGATCCACTTGTAGCAATCAAGCTGCTACCTTACTTGATTCAAAGAACACAATTGAAATTGGAGTCCTATCCTATCCAAGTGGAAGATAAAGCAATTAATACTGAGTTCCCCAGCAGAGTCGCCATTTTGTTTCGAACAAGAAACAAATGCATTCGATTTGGGGGAATTATCTTATTTGAGCGTAATAGAGAAAGTGTATGAAGAACAATCATTGTTTTATTAATACTGAGTTCCTTTACTTCCTTTAATATCCCTTGATTCTAAGATAGATCATTTAAAATATAGGAATTGACAAAGTTCGAATGTCGAATCTGAATATCAAATTCGGTAGCATTTCGACTTGTGCTTTGATCATCTCTCTAGGAGGAATGTTGTGCAGGTCTGATCATCTGATCTTTTCCCTTTTTGAGTTTATCCCTTATACAAAAGGAGTACTTGAAGTGATGAAGATCAAACTTGACGATTTCGGCAGCATTTAGACCCCTTTTTTATCATTGGTTGTATAACATCCTAGTTATGCGACCCGCGCAACCAACTTCTCTCCCTTCTCCTACCTTCAACTTCCTCTGGAGCTTTAACATTCTTCTAAAATTCTTTCGACCCCCAAATGAGAGGGGGAGTGGGGTATTTATAGGCTTTCACACATGCGAACCCTTGATCTTTGTGTCATGGGACCCACCTTGTATCAAATCCATCCATCCATAACAGACTGCTTCTGATCTTGGTTGCGCGACTCGCGCAACACATGAAATTGTTTGCGTGACCCACGCAACCAACTATTTATTACTCTCCTCATCAAGTTGTTTATGAGAGCCACACAACCAAATATTGATTGTGCGGTCTGCGCAACCACTTACTATGATACTCAATTTTCTTCTTTCTTTCTCATTTCTTCATTTCTCCTCAAACTTCTATCCCTTCAATCTTCTTTCATCTTTTTGGTGCTCCAACAATCAAATATGAACTTTCATTGAACTAATTCTCAATGGAAGAGAATTGTGATGAGTGGAAGGGATTCCATCACCCTACCATGCCCAGGAGATGATGGTGATCAACATGATTTACCAATCTCATAATCTCATAATGGAAAAGAAGATATCCAAACTATCATAACATCTATTGTAATTTGAGTCACAACAAACTATAGAAAACTGAAAATATTTCTTAAATTCAAACTAAAAGTAAATGAAGTTTAACATAAACAAGAATTAAAGCAAAATAAACATCCAAACACGCTACAAGCTTCGCCTCATAACCCTAGCTAAGAGATTTAGCCAACCAAAGACACGATTGAACTAAAAACTCTTAAACAAAGCATAAAAACTAACTAGAAGAAGAAGGTTAGGAAGAAAGAAGGACTCCTTGAAGTTCTCCAACACTTTGCTTCACTCTTACAACCCTAATTCGTGCTTATAAACAATTAAAAGACCCATATTTATAGTATTTGCTTGGACTGACTTTGAAACTGCCTCAAATTTGCGTAAAAAGTTACGCTTCGGTTTGTTCGATCAGACCGAATTAAAGCTGAAAATCACACTTTCTCGCTGGACAAATCCGCGCAATTTTAGTCGGACCGAAGTTGGCTTCGGTCGGACTGAATTAAGGCTGAAAATTTTGTTTCTAGCTGGTCTGTTTTGTGCGATTTCGGTCGGACTGAAACTGCACTTTGGTCGAAGTAAAAGTTTGTTTCAGGAAAATTCTGCTTTAGACTCAGAATTCCAGAGTATGTTTTTTAAGGGCAATTTTTAGGAATCTTCTTTTTTCAAGACAATTTTTAGTATTCCTTTTCTTCACTTCAAATCTTCGATTCTCTTCATCACTCACTTGGTTTCCTTGGATTTTTGGCATGTGAATTCTTCATTAATGACTTCTAAATCTGCAAATCTTCATTTAGTAATCTTTTGAGCATAAATCTTCTTTTTGGCATCAATTTCACCTTAAGCTCTCGAAATCGCCTCGCACATGAAAACATGCATAATTAGATCAATTAAGCACTATAATGTTTATAAAACCTAGGTATAAATAGGGAAAATATGCAATATTTCACACTCAACAATTACCATAAAGTACAAGTTTCACAAACCATGACTAGACGATATGTTGGACATGCTAGAGGGTGAAAAAATATTTTTAAAATTGAATTTAAGAAGCGGTTACCATTAGATCCGAAGACGGTTAGGTGATGAGAGGAAGACAACTTTTAAGACCAAGGAGGGACTGTATGATTGGTGGTCATGCCCTTTAGTCTTTCGAACACACCTAGTATATTTATGAGGTTGATTAACCAAGTTCTGAAAGCATTCATTGGGCACTTCGTGGTGGTCTACTTCGATAACATTTTAATATACAGTCAGGACGAAGCAAGTTATATGGAACATCTAAAACGGGTCCTTTAAGTACTCATCGAGAACAAGCTGCTTCTCAATTTTAAAAAGTTCAGTTTTTTTTTTTTTTTTTACTGATAGGTTATTATTTTGGGGCTTTGTCGTGACATTCACGGGCATCTGGGTAGAAGATGAAAAGGTGAGAGCCATCAGAGAGTGGCTGGTTCCCACAAACATCCATAAAGTATGATGTTTTCATGGGCTGACAACATTTTATCCGTGTTTCGTGAAGAATTTCAGCACCATTGTGTCATCGATTATAAATTTTATGAAGAATGGACCATTTCAGTGGACTGATGAAGCTAACCAGAGCTTCTCTAAAATCAAGAACAAGTTGTCCACAACCCCAGTTCTCATACTAACCAACTTCAACAAAATGTTTGAGGTTAAATGTGATGTTGCATATGTCGAAATTGGGGGAGTTTTCTCACGAGAAGGTAGGCCGGTAGCCTTCTATAGTGAAAATCTTAGTGATGCAGGCAAAAATTGATTGACGTATGAGCTCAAATTTTACGCAGCGGTCCAAGCATTGCTACATTGGTGACATTACTTAATTCAAAGGGAGTTCATTCTTTATACAAACCATCAAGCTCTCAAATTCATTAATAGCCAAGCTAAATTAAATCGTGTGTATGCTAGGTGGATTTCATTCTTACAAGAATTCATATTTGTGCTAAAGCATAGGTCGGGGCAACATAACAAAGTGGTTGATGCACTTAGCTGACATGCAACATTGTTAGTCACAATGAGTAATGAGGTTGTTGAATTTGGATGCCTCGAAGAGATATATGCTGACGTTGATGACTTTAAAGATGCGTAGATTAAATGCCAAGAGGGTCATCCTAGTGACCTACTGATGTGAACATGGTACAAATACATTCCTAGCATGGTTGGACCAAAAGAAGGTGGACCATAAATTAATCATAACTTTTGTTCCGGGTATCGTTACGAGGAACACAACATATCAATCTTTACTGAAACAGGCCATCGGAGGTGAACTGACCCACAAAGTGGGTCACATCTGTTTCATCAGAAAACAGGCGTTTTCAGCTAGAAATGAATTTTTAAGGAAAGTTACTATTTTTAGTAATTCTGAATTTTTTAATATTTTCTTATTTTTAGATTTTTAGATTTTCTTCTTTTTTTAGAAGAAACTTGTAATCATGCTGGGACTCTTCTAGCAAAAGTTTATTTAGATTTTTTATTTTTAGAAATTAGGCTTTAGAAGAGTTTTATTAGAATTGGGATTTTTATTAGAGTTAGGATTTTGCTATTTTTGTTAATTACAATTTTTTAAATATATATTAATGGTGTAATAGGGACATACATGTCAGAGAATCAATTAAATTATGAATTTTGTAGAAAAGTTTTTCTATTTTCCTTATTTTTTCCTCGTGGATTCGAGAAGTCTTTGTGAGGAGTCCAGAGAAGCCCCATGGATTCAAAGTAGTTATCTTTGAAGAAGACAGTGATCAAACTCATCACTTTTATCCCTGCGTCAATTGGTATCAGATCAAGGACTCCTTGTTCACAACCCTAAGTGTAGGGCCGTGATGTAGTAATAATCTCGATAAGACCAAGGTCGAATCCACTGGGACTAATCTTGTGTTTATTCTGTAAGCAACTAGAAGTAGAACTAAAAGAAGATGCAAATCTAACTATGGAAATAAAGGGAGTAATTGTGAAGTGGGTAATTAGAAACTTAAGAAATTCAAAGGTGAAAACTAGGGTTTTCAAGGATTCACTTGTAGGTTCTTAGGCTACGTCGCTTGATTCAAGGACACAATTTGAATCAGAGTCCTATCTTATCCAATTGGTAAGAAGAGATTTGTCAGATCTCTGAACTTCTCATGGATCTAATCATCAATGGATGAGAGTTGTGAGGATTTGGAAGTGATTCCATCACCTAACCATGCCTGGGAGATAAGACAGACAACATGATTTACCAATCTGTAAGTGTTATGGTCTCATGCTCCTTTGGTTGTCAAATTTTGTTGTGTCAAAACATCTATCTGTGTCTTGTGTTTGTATGGTGATTTATATGTATTCAAGACACTGCATAAACACTTCATGACATTGGATGTCTTTAAGAAATACAAAGTGTACTTCATCATCCTATCAATGTTTAAAGCTACAATGTTGAAGTTCAAGTCTCAAGAAGCTACAATGTTGAAGTTCAAGAAGCTACAATGTTGAAGTTCAAGTCTCAAGAAATGACTTCAAGACTAATAAGCAACGCATGAAGTAGTTTTCACGTGATGAAGATCTCAAGATTAAAGCTATAACAAGTTCAAGATCTCAAGCCTGATATGGTTCAAATATCTACATTCCTTGAATGGTTGAAGTTCAATGTCCATTCGACATGTTTCAGGTTTGACTGACCTTAGGTTGACCTTATAAGTAGGTCACTTTGGATACATAAATCAAATGTTTATTTTACATAAGTTTGGTCTATTCTACGACCAGTCCTAGCTCCTGTTCGACCAGTCCTAGCATTGGTTCAACTAGTCCAAGAAATTCCTCGACCAGTCCTAAGTTGTTGAAGATTTTCAGAATTTTTTGGTACACCTACGACCAGTCCTGGAGGTCCTTCGACCGGTCGTAGGAGTGTCTTCGACTCATTCTCGACCAGTCGTAGAGCTACGACTCAAAGTCCAGCAAGCTAATCTATGGTCCTACGACCAGTCGTAGAGAGCTACGACCAGTCGTAGGTGACCCACGACCAGTCGTAGGCTTCCCACGACCAGTCGTGGAATGACTTTCAAAGATCGCGCTCAATATTTCAAATATCCGTTAGAGCTACGACCAGTCGAAGGTTTCTAAGACCAGTCGTAGATGCGATTTTTGTTTCTATAAATTGAACACGAAATTCAGAGTTTTCATAATTCAACTCGATTCAATTCAAGAAATTTCAAGTGATCACTCTGAGATAAGTCTGTGTTTATTTTAAGCTACGTTGTGCTTATTTAATATTCCTTTTTGCTAGCTTATTTAATTTGATTTTGTTTCTGTATTCCAATCTTATTTGAAAAGAGGAATTACCTTATTCCTTCTTCTTGGAATCAAAATCAAATATAGCTACGCCCAACTAGTTAAAATCTAAAATCTATTAGAATTTAGAACCATATTAAAGTGAGTATTAGAAATTGAACTTTGACATTCAATCATCTCTACTCCGATTGGTTCTACCGGGCTTCTACGAAAAGGAGAAATCCAGGTATTTTACAATTTGTAAAATTTCATTACTTTTGGTTTTGTTTGAGTTAAGCCAGAAAAATCTCATTGTATTGGTTTTGTTTGAGGTTAAGCCAGAAAAATCTCATTGTATTGGTTATCTGAGGAGAGCCAGAAAACTCAGAAAAGAGGGGTTTTTGAATTGTGTAAGCCCGAGTGAAAAAGACACAATTGTAAAGGTTTTGGGTGAACCTGTGAAAACCTATTTGATAGTGAATGCTAATATCCCCTGTGTGAGGATATTAGGAGTGGAGTAGCATTCTGTGTGGCTATTGAAAGACAGTTGGTGTACACACAGGCGAACCACTATAACTCTTTGTCTTGTGGATTGAATGCTTGCTTAATTTTCATATCTTTTATCATTCAATTGTGTGGAATGTACAAGTGGATGTGAATGTTGTAACTATTTACATTTCAAGCAAGTGTGGGGATTGTTGTAATAATTTAGATCTATATTTCTGCATTTAATTTCAATTCCTTGCTATTCATTTATTTCTATTAAAATTGAGTCCTTGATCCAAAAGATGTTCTAGAAATAAGGTTGTCCTACCATAAGCCCTTGTTTATTATGGTGTAAGGTTGTCCTTAGAACTGAATTTGTATCAATCTCTCAATACTTATTTATCAAGGTGATTTGATTTCAGCATTGTGAATTGATTTATAATTGTAAGGCTATTGGTTTACTTTATTTCCGCTGATTTTATTTTAATTTGGCATAGTCCTATTCACCCCCCCCCCCCCCTCTAGGACATATAGCTTGGCCTTTTCAAGTGGTATCAGAGACTAATAGATCATTTTTGTTGCTTTTTATTTGGATTTATTTCCTGAGCTAACGATCTAAGCTATATAAAAAGATGTCAAATTTTGATAGCCTTTCAGTTACTAGGCCTCCACCCTTTGATGGCTCCAACTATGCCTATTGGAAAGCCAGAATGAGGATCTTCCTCAAATCAATGGATGAAAGTGTGTGGTAAGCCACAGTGACTGAATGGAATCCTCCTATCATGGAAGTAACTGGTGTTGATGGTTCAAAATCTATGAAAATTACACCGTATTTCCAATGGACCACACTTCAGAAAAATGAGAGTAGTGCAAATGCTAAAGCACTAAATGCAATCACTTGCGCACTATCACTGGATGAGTTCAAAAGAATCATATTCTGTGATACTGCAAAGCAAGCCTGGGATATATTAGAAATGACACACGAAGGTACATCAATTGTCAAGAAATCTAAAGTCCAACTCCTCACAACTAAATTTGAAGAAATTCATATGGAGGAAAATGAAATGTTTATGGACTTTTACACTAGATTGAATGACATTGTAAACTCAATGTGGGGTCTTGGCGATAAGATCCCAGAAAGTAAAGTGTGTGCAAAAATACTACGCTCTCTTCCTGAACGGTTCAATTCTAAGGTAACCGCAATCCAGGAACTTCGTGATACGGATAATATGAGGGTAGAAGAATTAGTTGGTTCTTTACAAACCTATGAATTAAGTTTTAAAGCTCCTAAAGGTAAATCTATTGCTTTGAAGTCATCTAAAGGTATTACTCAAGAAAATTCAGATTCAGAAAATTCTGAAGATGATATGGCCCTTTTGGCGAAAAAGTTTTATAAGATTTTCAAAAGTAAGAAAAGAGTCGACTTTCAAAAGGCAAATGAAAAGAAACGTTCTAAACCTAAGTCTAAAACTTGGAAGTCTTTGAAAGATAGTCAATGTTACAACTATCAAGAATATGGGCATTTAGCAAACAAATGTCCTAAAAAGGACAGAACCAAAAGGAAGGGTATGTTGGCTACTTGGGATGAATCGTCTGATTCTGAAGCCTCTTCTGAATCAGAAAATTCAGAAACCGAGTCGGGCAGTGAACTTAAGGCCCTTATGACTCTAGCCAAGTTTACTTTTTCAGATCACGATGATTTAACAAGTGAAGAAAATTTGGATAGTGATCATCAAAATGATGAAGATCTTCAAGATGCTTACAATGCCTTATATAAGGAAAGTTGTAAAATTGCTGTCAAACTTAAACTTCAAAAAGAAAAGTTTTTTAAACTCAAAAATGTTTTGAAACCCTTGTTTTAGAAAAATCCCAAATTTCAGGTTGTTTTGAAAAATCAAAGTGTGATCTGGAATTCAAAACCTCCCTGATTGAAAATTTGAAATCTGAAAATGAGAAACTTAAAAATCAAGTATCTTCTCTTCTGAGTTTGAAGGACACATGGAGATATGCCCAAGGTGATCCAAAATTATAAAAATTATTATCCGGATCAAGAAAATGTGGCGATCGATCCGGGTTGGGCTATGATAAAAACACGTCTCCTAACAGAAGAATACTCCTTCCAATTTTGTGAAAGGAGAGACTTCTAACTCAAAAGGAAAAGGTACTAGTCAAGTTTTTTCTAAAAATACAAAAACTTTTCAAAACCCAAAAGCAGCTATATAAATTTCAAAAATCAAATTCGAAACCCACTAGCTGCAAAAATTGTTGATTTACTTAAGGAGCTATTAAAATCTAACTCAGTAGGTCACTCTTACAACTGTAAACAAAAGAAGACCAACTATTCTCCTAAACCCAAAACAGTTCTGAAATGGGTTCCTAAGGTTGCCTGTTTGGTTGCTCACACTGCTTTCAAAGCTACAAGCCATTCGAAATGGTACCTAGATAGTGGATATTCCAGACATATGACAGGCGACAAGGCGCTATTCACCGATCTTAAAGATATGACTGATGGGTCAGTGTAACGCCCTGAAAATCGGGGGTCGAGCATAAACTCAACTCCCAAGTTCCAGAACATCACTTATGCAACAAAATGAATGATGATTGAATGTTGACTGTATTCGTGCATTGAACATGAGTGAGATTAAGCCAAAACAGCATATCATACTCCAGAGACAGTTAAATTTGCAAGTGAAAGACTGTGATAGATAAATAAAATATATAAACTATGATGAGTCTCCAAAGTGTGATAACATTACCAGGTTAAATAATTACAAGTACAGTTCTAAAATATACCAAATGTGAGGAAGTGTAATGTCTCCTGTCCCAAGTACCATAGCCCCGTCAATACAATATCAGGTCTTCATTGACCTGCTAGAGAGATACAGATAGGAGAACTCCTCCTATCATTATAGAAGTAGTCCGGCTCTGCTTCACAAGCATCGCCACCACTTGAAACTCAACAAATCTGGTTGGTGTGTACAACACCGTCCCGTAACGTGGGAGTGAGTAGCTAACTCAGTGGAACAATAAGGCATAGGTTAACATGTTATCAATTCAATCAAGCAGTAATGATAAAGCAGTACAAATCAAACAATTCTAACTACTCTTATTAAGTGCGAGAATGAAATGACATGATGCTGTATGCCCTTGCCAAACCACTCTCATGCGACATCATCTTACGTTCGCGAATGCTTAACTCCCTCAGTGCGCCACATCTACTAAGCACATGCGATGCGATGATGATCATGATTACCGAGTTATTATTAGTCCGTTTCAAACAGCAGTATTGGGAAACTAAGGTACCTCCCTTGTATCATTCCCAAACATGATCCATTCTAGGGTCGTCAATCCTAGTTAATCTCATACGATATTATGGTTTGAGAGGCATAGTGAAGGCATCACAAAGGGCTCGTCACCCGTCAGCACGGATATAGGTCTCACCGTATGCGGCTCAATTGCTGACCGTCAGCTCGAGTACGGGTCTCACCGTACTCGGCTCAATCACTAGCCGTCAGCTCGAGTACAGGTCTCACCGTACTCGAGTCCACTCATACTCTAGTTGCTGTGAAAGACTCGTCGCCAATCACAGCCCTTGGAGTATACTCGAAAATACTACAGAGGACTCGTCGCCCGTCAGCACGAGTACAGGTCTCACCGTACTCGGCTCTCGCCGTAAGTATTGACAGCTCGAATACAGTGTCCCATACCACCATATTCGGCTCACGAGTCTGGTTGCGCAATGGTCATTACGGGGAGGCACATGGCCCCAGCGTAGGCCGACAGCTCGACCACGGTGTCCCATACCACCATGCCCGGCTCATGCGTCTTAGCGGATCGAGGTACCATGGTTAAAAGGGGTTTCACTGGTAAGTTTGGTACCCTAGGTTCAAGCAGTAGCGTCCAAACAGGGTGAACATGTATAAGGCAGATCGGGTTACTTGACGAGCTCGACTAGCACGATCGCCCGTTGAGCTGCACAACATGAAGTGCATAAACAACTTTGTGTGGCCTAGCCACTGCCGACAGGCAACGCACGACTCGAGTTCGTCGAACACATCCCACGTGGCAAATGAATCTCAGCCACGAATTCAATCCCGTTACCGATTGCCTGGGCCATAATCATAGCCCCAAACACAATCAATTGCAGATAGATAAAGCAGTAATGGATCAAGATTCAACTCCTACAATCAAGATCTGGTATTATCCGTTTAGGGCTGCCAGGGCTGTTGCACGCACTCGTTGCTCCGCTCCCCCATCACCCATGACGGATCATACAACGTAAATATAAGTTCAACATATGTATTACATAGATAAAATCATAAAAGCAGTTGAGCATGTTATGAAACACAACACAAGCATGAGTCTGTACACATTCAATTCCTAATCACACAGCTATCCAAGGAAATCATACACATGGTTAAAGGAGCTGAGAATCATATCTCAACACCCTTAAACATTACAATTTACTAACTACTACTCATTCAGACATTTCAACAAACACTTTATAATACATGTATCAACATACATGACATATGTTGACCACATAGGTATAAGGCCAAATCCTTTCACTAGGGAGTTACCCCAATCATAACACGCATACACCCACGACAGGTAGTCATAGCAAGCAGGAATCCAAGTTCCACATTCATTCAGTCATTTCCACAAACGCTTAGGCCACACAATTTAACATGTATAGTGTATATTGGCCGTGGCGTGATTTAGGGCAAATCCTTTCGTCAAAGGGATATCGCCAATATAACAATCAATTATCCATGACAATTAGTCATGGCGAGCACGAATGAAAATTCTATACTCATTCAGTCATTTTTCCAAACACTTAGAATACACTATTCAACATACTTAGTGTATGTTAGTAAACATGTATTAGGGCGAATCCTTTCGCCAAATAAGTATTTTATTCACATATCATATATTCATACTACAAATAATCATGTCCGACACACTTCCAAAATATATACATATATGGTATTTTCTACACTACACAATTTCAACATACATAATGTATATGAGCAGAACATGTATTAGGGCGAGTCCTTTCGCCAAACAAGTAATTTATCCATATATAATATATTCATACAACAAATAATCATGTCAAGCATATTTCCAAAATTTATACGTATACCGTACTTTCTACAAATACCTAGAGTATGTAGAATTTCATATTTTTCATCTTTAATCGAAACGGAAAACAGACAGCACTTTGTACATGTGCAATTGCATGCAGATCATGAATCTATCATTATCTGACATTGAAAGCGTTGAAAACCATAACCTATACACCTAAAGTCCGCACCTTTTGTCGTAGAATCGTAACGGAGTCGATAGGTTTGCTAAGCTTCCGTATTCGGCAGTTTGGTAACCTATAGAATGAAATAGGTTAGCTATTTCATAACCTACAACCCTTACAACTCTAAAACAGATTAGGGTTAGGGTTTCTTACCTAAAAATGGGGCTGGAATCGCCGGGAAAGCGATTAGAACGAAGCGTTGTAGCTCGTATAGCGGCAGGGAATAGTGGCAGGGATAAACTCCCACTGCTCCCACACTTTCTCTCTCTTTTCTCTCTCTTTTCTCTCCCTCAATCTCAAATTCGTATGGCTGTGAGAGGGGCTGTTCTAAGGCCCTTATATAGCCTAAAACCTCTCCAAAATAGACTCAGGTTCAAGGGTTACTGCTAATATAGGTATTTCGACACTTTTCCAGCTTAAAAGAGAGGTTCTGGTGGCCCTCCTTGAGCCAAACGTCAGACTTAAGCTCTCCACACATGGATCTATATGGGATTACGTTTTCGACTCGATCGGATTCCCAGATCGCACGTGGCGGACCACTTTCAGTTCAACGGTCAGTGGGCCACGATCCGAAATTCCAAGTACATGTAAATGTTCCTAAAATTTTTCTTAATCCGAGGGTGTAATTTGGTCTGATTCTGACGGTCTGGTTGCTTAATACTGATGCGCAAGTGAATGGTGCCAGATCACTATTCCAGATATTTATTTTGTAAAGAGAATAGTGTTTTTCAAACTCCCTCGCTCCGGATCCAAACGAATGGCCGTGGAACATCGGCTGGACCTGATTTCCAAGATGGTTGTCAAGCCCAACGAGGCGGTCCTAGTTCCTTAACTTCATGTTAATCGAACTTCCGACGTGCGGTCCAGATCTGATACGGAGTTTCGAGATGCTCCCGAGAGCAACCGGGTAATGAGATTGATCCTAGATTATAGGGTACTGTAGCAACGATGATTCTACAAGTTTTGGGTCTTGCAGATCGTATTTAAAGTGATTGGTGCTAATTTCACAGGCACTATAGTTTAACACTAGCTAAATCTCGCCAAATTTCTAAAGGATTTAGTCCTGTAAGATCTCTGTCTGAGGTGGTACTTAGTCCTTTGTAGTTTGTAAATAAAGTGATCCAAGTTATACTACTTAGCTAGTTTAAGATAGTGTCTATGGTGAAAGTACTTAGAAAATTTAAGGAATAAGGTGGTGAAGGGTGGGATTTGTGAAGGAAATGGGTTAAGGAGCGATTTTAGACTGTGGGATTGAGTTTTGACAAGTTGATAAGGTCTTAGGATCGACCCATTGCCTAAGGACGTCTAATCCCAGGTTGGTAAAAATTCGGGATGTTACAGTCAGTCACATTTGGTGATGGTAGTAACTGCAAGATAATTGGCAAAGGTACGGTCCAACTCTATAACCTTCCCTTATTTAAAAATGTTTTATATGTTGAGGGTTTAAAAAACAACCTGTTGAGCATATCTCAAATATGCGATAACAACCATAATGTTAATTTTCTAATCAAGTTGTGAAATTATAAACGAAAAGGGTTCTGTAATATTAACTGGTCGTAGAACTTCTGAAAACTGCTATATAATAAGCGATGGTAGCTCATCTAAACAAACTTGCTACATGGTCCATACCGATGAGACAGAATTATGGCATAAACGCCTCGGACATGTACACTACCGAAATTTATACAGATTGAGCAAAGGAGAACTAATTAGAGGTCTACCTAAGATGCAAAAAGTAGACAAGATTTGTGGTGAATGCCAGTATGGTAAACAAACTAGGAGCTCTCACAAAAAGGTGAACTCCAATACCACCACAAGACCACTCGAGCTTCTCCACATGGATCTTATAGGACCAACAAGAACGGAAAGTCGAGGTGGCAAAAATACATCTTAGTTATCGTAGATGATTATACAAGATACACTTGGGTTTCATTCTTGAGAGACAAATCAGAAACCCTTGATGAAGTGAAAAAGATTATAAAACGGATTCAAACTGAAAAATGTTCTCAAGTCAACAAGATCCGTAGTGATCATAGATCCGAATTTGAAAATAGCGGTTTTGAGAAATTCTGTAGCGATCAGGGAATATCGCATGAATTCTCTGCTCCTAAGACTCAACAAAATGGAATTGTCGAGAGGAAAAATAGAGTGCTTCAAGAAATGGGAAATGTTATGTTAAATAGCATGAAGCTCCCTAGGAATCTCTGGGCTGAAGCAGTGAATACTGTCTACTACATTATTAACCGTGTTTATATTTGCAAATCTAATAATAAAACGGCTTATGAAATGTGGTTTGAGAAAAAGCATTCTGTCAAATACTTTCGAGTTTTTGGCAGCAAGTACTATATTTTGCGTGACCGTGAAAATTTGGGAAAGTTCGACACTAAAAGTGATGAAGGGATCTTTTTAGGATATTCTTTAAACAGTCGTGCATATCGTGTTCTGAACAACAGGACCGGTGTGATTCAAGAGTCAATAAATGTTGTGATTGACGATCATTTGAATACATCTGTCCCTAGTGCAGATAATGATGAACTTCTTATACTTGAAAAACAAGAAACTTCATCAAGTGAAACTAATTCTGAATTAAGGACTGTTAAAGATCATCCAACTTCTCAAATACTTGGAAACCCTCTCACTGGTGTGCGCACTCGTAGACAATTAGAGGACATATGTAGCTACGTATGCTTTACATCCCAGATAGAACCGGTTAACGTGAAAGAAGCACTTTCGGATGAAAACTGGATAGTTGCGATGCAGGAAGAACTTAATCAGTTTGTCAGAAATGGTGTCTGGTACCTTGTTCCTAGACCTAAAGATAAACATATTATTGGAACAAAATGGATTTTCAAAAACAAATCTGATGAACTTGAAAATATTATTCGAAATAAAGCAAGGCTAGTTGTACAGGGGTATACACAAATTGAAGGTATTGACTATAATGAAACATTTGCCCCTGTAGCTCGTCTTGAATCAATCAGACTTTTTATCTCCATTGCTTGTTTAGGAAGATTAAAATTTACCAAATGGATGTAAAAAGTGCCTTTTTGAATGGTGATTTACATGAAGAGGTATATGTTGAACAACCTACAGGGTTTGAAGATCCTAAATTTACTGATCATGTGTATCGTCTTAAGAAGGCTCTCTATGGTCTGAAACAAGCTCCCAGAGCATGGTACGAAAAACTGACTAAGTTTTTACTGAGTCATAATTTTCAGATGGGATGTGTTGATAAGACGCTCTTTGTTAAGAAACTTAACGATGATATTCTAATGGTTCAAATATATGTTGACGATATTATTTATGGATCAACCTGTATTAACATGACTGTTGAGATTGCAGATTTAATGAAGTCTAAATTCGAAATGAGCATGGTTGGAGAATTAAATTACTTCCTAGGGTTGCAAGTAAAACAACAACCTGATGG
Organism: Magnolia officinalis; assembly: GCA_021015155.1. NCBI lineage: Eukaryota > Viridiplantae > Streptophyta > Magnoliopsida > Magnoliales > Magnoliaceae > Magnolia > Magnolia officinalis. The sequence continues at coordinate 64,434,751 of JAJHSJ010000007.1, read as the reverse complement.
AATTTTTATCTCTCAAACCAAATATGCTTTGAACTTAATTAAGAAATTTGGATTTGAGAATGGTAAAAATTTTGATACTCCTATGAGTACAACTTTGAGACTCTCAAAAGACTCTACAGGTAATGATGTGGATCCTAAATTGTATCGTAGTTTGATTGGTAGTTTGCTTTATCTGACTGCAAGTAGACCAGATATCGCTTTGAGTGTTGGTATTTGTGCTCGTTATCAGTCAAATCCTAAAGAATCTCACTTAACTGCTGTTAAGCGGATTATGCGATATGTCGCAAGTTCTGCTAAACTGGGTCTCTGGTATCCACATGAGACTAGTGTTCAATTAACCGGGTACTCAGATGCTGACTGGGCTGGAAACATTGATGATAGAAAATTAACCAGTGGTGATTGTTTCTACATTGGAAATTGTCTTGTTTCTTTGTTTAGCAATAAGCAAAGTTCTATATCGCTATCAACAGCTGAGGCTGAATACATTGCTGCTGGAAATGCATGTACTCAGCTTGTTTGGATGAAACGTATGTTAAGCGATTATGGAATTATACAGGATTCTATGATTTTGTTTTGTGATAATTCCAGTGCAATAAATATCTCAAAAAATCCAGTTCAGCATTCACGTACTAAGCATATTGACATTAGATTTCATTACATTCGTGAATTAGTGGAAGAAAAATTAATATATTTGGATTACATTCCAACCGAGACTCAACTTGCGGACATTTTCACTAAATCGCTCGACAAAAGCAGGTTTAATAAATTAAAGTTTGATCTCAGTATGTGCAATTTAAATTGAATTTGCATGCTTTAGTGTATCATAATGTACATATGTTTGATGTTTTATTTGCTTAAATTTGGAAATCATTTGAAAAATTATAAATTTTAGTCGGTACTCGACCAGTCGTGAGTGTACACGACCGGTCGAACACATCCACGACCAGTCGTGAAACTCGTGAATTCACTTTATTTTGGGGATTTGGCTCTTCTTCTTCATTTCCTTTTGTCTCTCCAACGAGCCTAGCCTCGACCGGTCGAACCCACCTTCATGATACTTCAAGGTTAGTGGTTCTTTTACAGATTCTTGTTATTGGTGTTTCAAATTTCACTCTTGTAGAATTTATTTGCTCTTTCATTGCAAGTTTGGGGTTTTCTCTTGAAAACTCTGTTCTATCAAAACCCCACTTCTTCTTTCTTGCATCTTATAGTTTCCTTGATTCCTCCTTTGAAAATGGATGCTAGGGGTAAAAAGAAAACTACACGTGGTCCCTCTTCATCTAGATCAGCATCTATTGCGCAACGTCATCTTCGCTCTCCCGAAAATGATCCTTCAGATGCACGGGATTTGTGTATGCGCAATATTATTGTTGAGCGTCCTGTTAATGTTAATCACATTGCTTCCTTTGGTATCCTTCCTCTGTTGGAATCTGTGGGATGGGATAACATCTTACATTGGGGTGCAGCTGCATACCAGTCCATTGCCCAATCCATGTTTGCATGTATTTGTGATTCTTCTCTTGAGAATTTAACCTTTAAAGTTGATACTCAAGAAGGCTTATTTTCAGTGGATCGACATTTGATTGCTCACCTTATGGAAATACCTGTCAAGGATGAGGGCATTCCGATTCATATTTTACATGACAAACTCTTAGAATCTGAACGAAAAATGCTTACTAGAGATTTGTGTAATTTGGATGTTCACTGGACTCATAAAGGTCATGTACTTCCCTTAAGGTACTTGTTACCCAGACACAGAGTGCTTCACAGGATTTTCATCTCAAATCTATATCCGCGTTCTGGTAATAAAACTGAACTCACTGCTTTCATGGTTCGTGTTTTGCATTCTGTCATCTCTGGTGCGAAAATCTACCTTCGTTAATTTGTCACTCCATTATTTTGTCTCGTCACCATCCAGGTCATAGTGATATTCCCTTTGGTTATTTGATGACTATGCTCGTAAATCATATGCTCGTGGCTATGCCTATTAGAGAAAAACCCATCCATCATCTCCCGTTTAATAATTCCAATCTTAACAAGATGAATTTAGAATTGGTTCCTGGCCAAGTGGATGCTGGTAGCAGTGGTGCTGAAGCAGGAAATGCAGATCAAGCTGGTGATCTTCCTGAAGACGTGAATATGGATGATTTATTTGAAGAACTTGAGTCAGACTCGGCTGATGATCCTGACTTTCAGCCTTCTGATTTTGATGAGAGGTTGAATTCTCTTCAAGAACAGGTGGCTCAAATTCGTGTTACCCAACACACTCAATTTTCTTATTTACGCAAATATATGAGGCGGGTTGCTAGGGGTTTACACAAAATTGATCCATCTAATCCTGCTCCCTCTTCTGGTTCTGACTGAATTTTTATTTGGTCTGTAATAACTAATATTGTTCTTTGCTTTTGGTCTGAACTTTGCATGCTTACTGACTTTTTGTTGAATTATGCACTATGCTCTCTTGCATCTATATTCCATCTCCTATTTTCCTTATCCTTGCTGCCCTTCTTCCTTTATCATTTTGTGTCAAAAAGGGGGAGAAGTTTTGGGTGGCTTTGTCTTTGGTTGGATTTAATGATTATGATTAGTTTCATTCATGTCTATTTAAATATGGATATACTGATATTACTCAGGGGGAGTTAAGCTTCTCAGGGGGAGTTATGCTAGATATTGCTTATGATGTCTATATAACTGGTGCATGATTCTTTATCTGTTGTGCTTGTACTTCTCTTGTTTCTATTGGAAGTATTATTATTTGGGTGTTTTGTCACAAATTTGACAAAGGGGGAGATTGTAAGTGCTATGGTCTCATGCTCCTTTGGTTGTCAAATTTTGTTGTGTCAAAACATCTATCTGTGTCTTGTGTTTGTATGGTGATTTATATGTATTCAAGACACTGCATAAACACTTCATGACATTGGATGTCTTTAAGAAATACAAAGTGTACTTCATCATCCTATCAATGTTTAAAGCTACAATGTTGAAGTTCAAGTCTCAAGAAGCTACAATGTTGAAGTTCAAGAAGCTACAATGTTGAAGTTCAAGTCTCAAGAAACAACTCAAGAAATGACTTCAAGACTAATAAGCAACGCATGAAGTAGTTTTCACGCTGATGAAGATCTCAAGATTAAAGCTACAACAAGTTCAAGATCTCAAGCCTGATATGGTTCAAATATCTACATTCGTTGAATGGTTGAAGTTCAATGTCCATACGACATGTTTCAGGTTTGACTGACCTTAGGTTGACCTTATAAGTAGGTCACTTTGGATATATAAATCAAATGTTTATTTTACATAAGTTTGGTCTATTCTACGACCAGTCCTAGCTCCTGTTCGACCAGTCCTAGCATTGGTTCGACAAGTCCAAGAAATTCCTCGACCAGTCCTAAGTTGTTGAAGATTTTCGAAATTTTTTGGTACACCTACGACCAGTCTTGGAGGTCCTTCGACCGGTAGTAGGAGTGTCTTCGACTCGTTCTCGACCAGTCGTAGAGCTACGACTCAAAGTCCAGCAAGCTAATCTATGGTCCTACGACCAGTCGTAGAGAGCTACGACCAGTCGTAGGTGACCCACGACCAGTCGTAGGCTTCCCACGACCAGTCGTGGAATGACTTTCAAAGATCGCGCTCAATATTTCAAATATCCGTTAGAGCTACGACCAGTCGAAGGTTTCTAAGACCAGTCGTAGATGCGATTTTTGTTTCTATAAATTGAACACGAAATTCAGAGTTTTCATAATTCAACTCGATTCAATTCAAGAAATTTCAAGTGATCACTCTGAGATAAGTCTGTGTTTATTTTAAGCTACGCTTATTTAATATTCCTTTTTGCTAGCTTATTTAATTTGATTTTGTTTCTGTATTCCAATCTTATTTGAAAAGAGGAATTACCTTATTCCTTCTTCTTGGAATCAAAATCAAATATAGCTACGCCCAACTAGTTAAAATCTAAAATCTATTAGAATTTAGAACCATATTAAAGTGAGTATTGGAAATTGAACTTTGACATTCAATCATCTACTCCGATTGGTTCTACCGGGCTTCTACGAAAAGGAGAAATCCAGGTATTTTACAATTTTGTAAAATTTCATTACTTTTGGTTTTGTTTGAGGTTAAGCCAGAAAAATCTTATTGTATTGGTTTTATTTGAGGTTAAGCCAGAAAAATCTCATTGTATTGGTTATCTGAGGAGAGCAAGAAAACTCAGAAAAGAGGGGTTTTTGAATTGTGTAAGCCCGAGTGAAAAAGACACAATTGTAAAGGTTTTGGGTGAACCTGTGAAAACCTATTTGATAGTGAACGTTAATATCCCCTGTGTGAGGATATTAGGAGTGGAGTAGTATTCTATGTGGCTGTTGAAAGACAGTTGGTGTACACACAGGCGAACCACTATAACTCTTTGTCTTGTGGATTGAATGCTTGCTTAATTTTCATATCTTTTATCATTCAATTGTGTGGAATGTACAAGTGGATGTGAATGTTGTAACTATTTACATTTCAAGCAAGTGTGGGGATTGTTGTAATAATTTAGATCTATATTTCTGCATTTAATTTCAATTCCTTGCTATTCATTTATTTCTATTAAAATTGAGTCTTGATCCAAAAGATGTTCTAGAAATAAGGTTATCCTACCATAAGCCCTTGTTTATTATGGTGTAAGGTTGTCCTTAGAACTGAATTTGTATCAATCTCTCAATACTTATTTATCAAGGTGATTTGATTTCAGCATTGTGAATTGATTTATAATTGTAAGGCTATTGGTTTACTTTATTTTCGCTGATTTTATTTTAATTTGGCATAGTCCTATTCACCCCCCCCCCCCCTCTAGGACATATAGCTTGGCCTTTTCACAATCCCACACCAATCATAAGAGAATTGTGAAGGTTAGGAAGGATTCCGTCATCCTACCATGCTCAAGGGACGATGGTGAACAATAGAACTTGCTAATTTAGTAATCTTAATTCAGGAAAAGAAGATATGCAAAGCAATTGTATATCTATTGTAATTTATCACATTAAACCATTAATAACTAAAATTATTCCTTATAATCAAACTAAAATCCAAAAGGGTTCAACAAAACATGAATAAAAACAAAGCTAACATCCCAATCACACTACAAACTTCACCTCTTAGCCCTAGTAAAGAGGTTTAACCAACCATAGACATGATTGGAACTAAAACTCTAAATGAAAGCATGAAAAACTAAGAAGAAGGGAAGAAGAACTATTGAAAAGTGGCTCCACCCTTTTGCTCTGCTCCTCCAAACCCTAGATATCCTAGAAAGACTTAGGAAACCCCTATTTATAAGCCAAGTTCTGCAAAATCACAAAATCGGATAAAATTTACGCAGTCCGCGTAAACACTGCGTAACTGGTTCGATGTCATCAAACACCATTCGATGTCATTGAAGGGGTTTAAATTCGGAAGTCGTGCCTTTTCTTCTTTCGCACTACATAAGTCTCTGTGTCATCGAACTGTCCTTCGATGTCATCGAGTGAAGCTTCGATTCATCGAACAGGTCTTCGAGTCATCGAGAATGTGTCTAAAATAGTCCAGCAAGTTGCTTCAATTTATTCAATAAATTCGATGTCATCGAGAACCTTCCTTTGAGTCATTGAACATGTCTTCGATAGATCGTGAATTGCACCCAATATGTCCAGTGACCAACTCGATTTTCTTATATAAATTCGATGTCATCGAACGATGGCTTCGATGTCATCGACCAATGGTCGATGACACAGTCTTTCTAATTTTTGTGCTTTATTCTTTTGACTTCTTTCCTTCTCCACTTGGTTTTCTTAGATCTTGGGGCCTTGAAATCTTCAATCTTAGTCTCCATAGGTCCATTCTTTGCCTTAGTGACTTTTAAGCACTAAATCTATGCTTTTTGTATTCTTTTCAATCCAAGCTCTTAAATTCACATTACAACACAAACACATGAAAAATATACCATTAAGCCGTATTATATTTATAAAATTAAAGATAAATGGGAAATAATATGTAATATTTGACCCTCAACACAACTCCCAACCAGCATTTTGCTAGTCCTGAGCAAAATATGCGAAAAATAATCTTCGATCTCAGTTCAAAACTTTTTAGGAAGACAATCTTTTGTTTACTCAAGTATGAATGGGTAGAGATAAGATATAGAAGTGAGATTTGAAAACCTTAGAGTTGAATCACATAGGTAACCAATCAAGTAAGTTCTTTGTCAATCAAATCAGAGTACAAGTCTATATACCATACTTTTCAATGTGCTCAATGAAAATCAACTTAGTTTCCGTACAAATACTATTGTTTCATAATGTTAGCTATGCTCATTACTTTAAGATTGGTTTGAACTCAAGTACTAATTCCGAACTCATCCCCTTCTCCTTCTTTTTCCAGTTTTTAATTTTATAAGACGGTCAATTTTTATCCATTTTTCAATTTTGTATTCTTTTCTAGATTTTTCATTCTTTTCATTCCTTTTCATGACCTCCTTGTTGATATCCTATTTTTTAACTGGTTCTTTTTTAAAAGGGCAAGCTCCAAGTCCCCGGGGGGGGGGGGGGGGGGGGGGGGGGGGGGGGGGGGGGGCGAATAGGACTATGCTAAATAAAAATAAAATGTAAAAAGATAACACAGATAACAGAAATTTAAAGCAACCGCAAATGCACAAGTATTGAGAGGTTGATACAAACGTTGTTCTAAAGACAACCTTACACCAAAAACCAATGGCTTATGGTAGGACAACTTGATTTCTAGAACATCGGTAAGTATAAAAAACTCAAACCAATATAGAGGCAAAAGAAATAAACCTAGCTACTCAACTTTCACCACAAAAGCATAAAATAGATTACAACATTCACACACATAATCAAATACAATCATCCACCACAACTCCAAGAATTATAGTGGTTCGTGTGTGTACACCAACTGTTCGGAAATAGCCACACAACTACTCCACTCACAATATCCACACCCACGGGATATTGGCTTTTACTAAGAAAGAAGGTTTTCCAAGGTTCACCTTAAAACCTTTACAGATGTGTTTTTCAATGGGCTTACACAATAAAAAACCCCACACTGAGATTTTCCTCACTGATCTCAGTCAAAATCATAAATAGAGATTTTCCTGGCTGAATCTCACAAACTAAAAATACAGAAAATTGAAATATAATACTTATCTGAAGAGTGTTCTTCGATGTATGTAACATCCCGGATTTTTGCCAACCTGGGATTAGACGTCCTTAGGCAATGGGTCGATCTTAATACCTTATTAACTTGTTAAAACTCAGTCCCAAAGGCCAAAATCGCTTGTGAACCCATTTCTTTCACAAATTCCACCCTTCACCACCTTGATCTTTCAATTTTTTTTTTCAAAGTACTTTCACCCTAGACATTATCTTAAACTAGCTAAGTAGTATAACTTGGATCACTTTATATACAAACTACAAAGGACTAAGTACCACCTCAGACAGAAATCTTACAAGACTAAATCCTTTAGAAATTAGGCGAGATTTAGCTAGTGTTAAACTAGAGTGCCTGTGAAATTAGCACCAATCACTTTAAATATGATCTGCAAGACCCAAAACTTGTAGAATCATTGACGCTAGGTTACCCTAAAATTTAGGATCAATCTCATTACCCGTCTGTTCTCTGGAGCATCTCGAAACTCCGTATAAGATCTGGATCGCACGTCGGAAGTCCGATTAACACAAAGTTAAGGAATTAGGTCCGCCTTGCTGGGCTTGACAACCATCTCGGAAATCAAATTCAGATAGTATCCCAGCGCTATTCGCTTGAGCTCGGAGTGAAGAGTGTGAGAAATGTGAAATAAATTCAAAATAAAATATCATGAATAGTAATCTGGCACCCTCGGATCAAGAGAAATTTCATACACATTTACATGTACTCGGAATCTCCGATCGAGATCCGCTGACCGTTGAACTAAAACTGGTCCGCCACTCGTGATCTGGAATCCCAACCGAAACGAAAACTTAATAGAACATAGATCCAACATTAGCGAGCTTAAGTCCGACCTTTGGCTCAAGGAGGCCCGCCATAAGTCCTTCGTTGAGCTGAAACCAGCTCACTTTGGTTATAACCTAAGTATACTTTGACCTGGAGTCTATTTCGGTGATTTTTTAGACTATATAAGGACCTTAAACCCTCTCTCTTGGCAGCCATACGAATTTGAGAGTGAGAGAGAGAAAAGAGAGAGAAAGTGTGGGAGCAGTGGGAGTTTCTCCCTGCCACTCTTCCCTGCCGCTATACGAGCTACACCGCTTCGTTCTAATCGCTTTCCCAGCGATTCCAGCCTCATTTCTAGGTACGAAACCCTAACCCTAATCTGATTTGGAGTGTTGATGGTTGTAGGTTATGAAATAGCTAACTTATTTCGTTCTATAGGTTGCCAAACTGCCGAATACGGAAGCTTAGCAAACCTATCGACTCTGTTACGATTATACGACAAAAGGTGCGGACTTTATGTAACGACCCGTAAATTTCCGTACGTTGGCTCGAGTACCACCTCGACCAGAAATCAATTAGGATTAAATCCTTTAGAAATTTAACAAAGTTAACTAAGTGCTAAACTCGATTAGCCATGAAATCCGTTGGGATCGCTTTAAATACGATCTGTAAGACCCAAAACTTGCAAAACAAGTGACTCTAGGTTACCCTAAAGTTTAGAACCAAACTCATTTTCCGGCTGCTCTCGGGAATGAAACGAAACTTTGTATTAGGTCTAGATCGCACATCGGAAGTCCGATTAACACGAAGCTAAGGAACTAGGACCGCCTCACTGGGCTTGACAATCATCTCAAAAATCAGGTCCAGCCGATGTCCCACGGCCATTCGTTTCGATCCGGAGCGAGGGTGTATGAAAAACACTATTCCCATTCCAAAATAAATATCAGGAATAGTGATCTGGCACCATTCGCTTGCGCGTCAGTATTAAGCAACCTAACCGTTAGAATCAGACCAAATTATACCCTCGGATTAAGAAAAATTTCAGGAACATTTACATGTACTTGGAATTTCGGATCGTGGCCCACTGACCGTTGAACTGAAAGTGGTCCGCCACGTGCGATCTGGAAATCCGATCGAGTCGAAAACGTAATCCCACATAGATCCATGTGTGGTGAGCTTAAGTCTGACGTTTGGCTCAAGGAGGGCCACCAGAACCTCTCTTTTGAGCTGGAAAAGTGACGAAATGCCTATATAAGCAGTAACCCTTGAACCTGAGTCTGTTTTGGGGAGGTTTTTGGCTATAAAAGGAGCTTAGAACAGCCCCTCTCACAGCCATACGAATTTGGGATAAAACCCGAGAGAGAGAGAGAGAAAAGAGAGAGAAGAGCTTGGGATTTGTGGGAGACCTTCCTCCTACTGCTTTCATTCATCACACGGCCTACACCGCTTCCTTCCAGGCGTTTTCCCGGCAGTATCCACTCCGTTTGAAGGTGAGAAACCCTAACCCTAGGTCTGATTTGAAGTATGTAGGTTGTAGGTTGTGTAAAGGCTAACCGATTCCGCTCTTTAGGCTAGAAAACTCCCGCATACGGAAGCTCAACAACCCTTGCTGATTCGTTGTGATTCCAAGGGCAAAGGTGAGGACTTTAAGTGTATAGGTTACGTTTTTCAACGCTTTCAATGTCAGATAATGATAGATTCATGATCTGCATGCAATTGCACATGTGCAAAGTGCTTTCCGTTTCCTGTTTCGATTAACGTCGTAGAATATGGAATTTCACATACTCTAGGTATACGTAGAAATACCGTATACGTATTTTTTTTTGGAATAATGTTTGACATGTTTATTTAATGTACGATTATACAATACATGGATAAAATACTAGTTTGGCGAAAGGAATCGCCATAATATATGTTCGCTTGTAAACACTATGTATGTTGAAATTGTGTATTCTAGAAATACCGCATATGTGTAAATTTTGGAAGTGTAATTGTCATGATTATTTGTTGTATGAATATGGTATACGCGGATAAAATAACCGCTTGGTGAAAGAATAGCCCTAATACGCATTTTGCTAACATACGTCATGTATGTTGGAATAGCATACTCTAAGTGTTTGTGTAAATGCTTGTGTGTGTAAATGCTTGAGTGTTAGTGCCTTAGATAGGCGCTGATATGGAATTCCCGACTACCTTAGAGACATGTAGGATCCCCTCCATGTGGTGGTTCGCTATAACCACTCACTTGTGATGTGTATGTAATTGTATCCCTATTTGTATAGTGCCTTACAACATGCTTTACAACATGCTTTACAACATGCTTCACTTCATGCTTTATTTCATGCTTTATAACATGCCTGCTAACATGCTTGTATTACTTGTTTATCATGCTTTATTCCACCTGCTATTGATGAGAACTGTTTGAGTTTGGGACTATGTTTATAGTCCAAACATTCGGTACCAGACTTGAGATTGTGGCTGAGATTCATGTCGCCACAAAGGATGTGTCTGGCGAACCCGAGTCGTACTTCGGTTGGCGATAGTGGTTGGCCACACGGAGTGCTTTTGCACTCCATATCGCCCAACTTGTGGTGCGCTCGAGCTAGTCAGGCTCGTCAAGTAAACCGAAATGTATATGTGTGTTCACCATGTTTGGTCGCTACTGCTTGAACCTAGGGTACCAAACTTACCAGTGGCGATCCCGCTAACCATGGTACCTCGATCCGCTAAGACGCATGAGCCGGGCATGGTGGTATGGGACACCGTGGTTGAGCTGTCGGCCTACGCTGGGGCCAAGTGCCTCCCCGTAGTGACCATTGCGCAACCAAACTCGTGAGCCGAATACGGTGGTACGGGACACTGTATTTGAGCTGTCGATACTTACGGCAAGAGCCGAGTACGGTGAGACCTGTGCTCGTGCTGACGGGCGACGAGTCCTCCGTAGTATCTTCGAGTATACTCCAAGTGTCTGTGATTGGCGACGAGTCTTTCACAGCAACTAGAGTATGAGTTGAGCCGAGTACGGTGAGACCTGTACTCGAGCTGACGGCTAGTGATTGAGCCGAGTACGGTGAGACCTGTACTTGAGCTGACGGCTAGCAATTGAGCCGCATACGGTGAGATCTGTATCCGCGCTGACGGGTGACGAGCTCTTTGCGATGCCTTCACTACGCTTCTCAAACCATAATATCGTATGAGATTAGCTAGGATTGACGACCCTAGAATGGATCATGTTTGGGAATGATACAAGGGAGGTACCTTAGTTTCCCAATACTACTGGTTGAAATGGACTAATAATAACTCGGTAATCATGATCATCATCGCACCGCATGTGCTTAGTAGATGTGGCGCACTGAGGGAGTTAAGCATTCGCGAACGTAAGATGATGTCGCTTGAGGGTGGTTTGGCAAGGGCATACAGCATCATGTCATTTCATTTTCGCACTTAACAAGAGTAGTTAGAAATGTTTGATTTGTACTGCTTTATCATTACTGCTGATTGAATTGATTAACATGTTAACCTATGCTTTATTGTTCCACTGAGTTAGCTACTCACTCCCACGTTACGGGAAGGTGTTTGCAACACCCACCAGACTCTGTCGCAGGTGTAGATGGCGCCTCGGTTCAGGAGCCGGAGCCCGACTTCGATGAGGATCAGGAGGATTCTTTTATGCAGTACTTGACGGCTTTGCTTAGGCCGACTGCATCGCGGGGATTCCAGGGCTTACATACGGAGTTGCATTTTGATTTTTGACTTAGAAACAACATGTATATTGGTACTCAGTTAGTACTCATACTCTGGAGTTCATAAAATTTTGTTACTTTACATACTTTGAATATAAAATTTAGTCTTCCGTTGCCTTTATACAATTGAACTGGAGTATGATTTACTATTTTGGTATAATCTCATTCATGTTTATTGCTCTAACTTAGACAGCATTAACCATCATTGTGTATGTTGCATAAGTGATGTGTTGGAACTCGGGAGTTGAGTTCATACTCGACCCCCGAATTTCAGGGCGCTACAAGTTGGTATCAAAGCATGATTTTGATTAAACCGGACCTGGGTTATGTCCCCACTACGTACGCTAACGTGTTACAACCTAGGAGGGTGCGCAAAAAATAATAATTTAGAAATAGTCTTAGGGTCTCCCGATTTCGCCGTTCGGCGAAGTTCATTAAAAACGAACGCGTTGATCGAGTTTGTACTCAATCCTGACCGCACATATGGACTCTAAATCACTCATAGACCGTCTATTGACGTGTCCAGGTCACTATCCACCCAAAATCAGTCGTTAAAAATCAGGAAAAATTGGGTTAGTTCAGAAATTTCTCAGAACTAACCGTTCTGGAGCTGAACTGAGTTCGGGGGCCCCTCCACGTTAATACACTAAGGCCCCAGATAGAACCAGGGTACATTTGGCACCCTGGGCACGTGGCAAACAGAGCCCCACCATAGCGGCGCGGTTCTGGCCAAGTCTGGCCGCGGCGGAGCCGCGGATCGGGCGGCGGACCACGGTCCGGTGGGTTTTCTCAGGTGGGGCGGGGTTGGGGTTGGTCGGCCTGACCTCCCCTACCCCCTAGCACGTGCCATTTTGGCATTTATTTGGGTTTTAAGGGGCTGGAGCACCCTTCTCCTTCATTTCACCCTTTTTCAAGCACCTCCAAACCCATTTTCGATTTTTCTCTAAACCCATCCCTCTAAACCTTGCAATCTTCCATTTTCTTCCATAACTCACACACCCCAACCTTCCACAACAGCCCTAGCCTCCTCCTTTCCCCATTTTCTCATGTTGGAGCTCTCATACCCCTCATTGGAGCTCAAAATCGGGTAATCTCCTAACCCATTCCATTTTCTTTTTGTTCCTCCTTCATTTCCTACCTCTAGTGCCCCTTCCACACCTATTGGATTGTTGTTTGTGGGGGATCAAAGAGATCAGCCCCTTTTTCCCCCATTTTGACATTTTTCTATGGCCCTCCTTGGTGTGGTGGCTACTATTTTCTCCATTTCCTCCATCCTATCTTTCATGGGAAAGAGGTAAACCGCGGCCGATGACGCCGGCCCAAGTAGGCCAGCCCATTCCTGAAGAAGATCCGACGTTGGGGCCGGCACTAGCACCGTTCGGGAGTTTAAGTCAAAGCGAGACCTGGATCCTGACCATCCCATCGAAAATGCTTATCCGATAGGCATTGAATATGGGCGCTTCACGGGCCGCAAGGTTGTGTTTGAAGCTCATGCGGATGAAAGGATGTTCGGGCTACACCCACTGATGGATCGCCTGGTGGACATTGGATGGAACTCTATGTTTGACGGTGAGTCCCCTGCATGTGATAACACGGTTCGCGCTTTCTACGCCCACATCGTGGACTCATCAGTAGATCCTCCTCAGTTTACTGTTTCTGTGAGGGGAATAAGGTGCACAATTACGGTGGATGAGGTGGCTCGGATCACGAAGCTACCGCTTGGTCAGATGCATCCTAGTGACAACTTCTCCAAAAGTGCGTGGGAAAGGGATCGCCGCACGCGATACCTCTGTGGTCGCCGGGTTACTTGGAAGCGAGGAAATTGCATTACGGCGACAAAGATGGCCGAGGACTTCCGTTTACTCCATCACATTTTCACCTACAATGTGTACCCACGGTCGGGTAACCGCACGGAATGTACTCGGTTGATGGTGGACTTTTTGTACAAGATGGGACATGGGGACAACATATGCCTGCCTATGTTCATCCTATCTAGATAGTTCAGGTGGTTCGTTCTGCCAGGAACGATCTTTCGCTCCCATTTGGCCGCCTGATCTGCAGGATGGCTCGCGATGTCGGCTACAGGTTGAACATGAAGGACCTTGCACCAGTCCGAGTCATAAGCGAGGCGACACTCAAGAATATGAAGATCGGCCCTCAACAGCGATAAGCACGACTCGACGAGCCTGGAGATGAGTCGGATAGCGCCGGCGAGGAGAGTGTTGACCTCCAGGCAGAGAGTGATGAGGAGGGCGGGGTGATGACATACAGGAAGAAGAACCTGAGGCTCAGGACACTGAGGAGAGTTCACCTCCTGCGGCTCAGGAGTAGGTTGTCGATCGGGATGCTTTTGATGCACGTTTGGCCCGTCTCGAGGAGGGTCAAGCCGCCCTGCAGCAAGAGATTGGTCAAGTTCGAGCCAAGCTTGAAGAGAATGAAGCCTACATGAAGAAGAGTTTTAAGAAGATGTCCCGTACGTTGAAGGCCATTCTGTGCTGTGCGCAGGACAAGAATGCTCCTCCTCCACCGCCTGCTTCAGATGCTTAGTCATCCGCGTTGTTGGTGTGTTGTTTGCTTTGGTTACCGCGATAGGCAGTTTATGTTTTCATGTAGATGATGTAGTAGATAGTAGCATGTTTTAGGTGTTTGATGTAGTGGATGTATTGGCTATCATGTGATTTCTGTCGTGATTCATGTAACTCTGTATTCCATGTATTATGACAATTTTGGGTAAATGAAAGGCATGTAGCCTCTTTTGTTTTGATGATGTGTGGAATGCTTAAGTGCTTTATGAAGTGTGTTGTGCTTTATCTCACAAATGATCTACTCTATGTTGTATAGGGCATGCCGCGGCAGTAGTACACACGGAGCACGGCACATCTCTTCTGACCGGCTCTATGGACCAGACTCCTTCTGGTAGTAACGGTCCTGCGGACCGAGGGTTGGGATCTGATCAGCCTCCTGCTGGTCCTACCGGTGGACAGCCACCTTATACGCCCCCGGTCCGTGAGCAGTATCGACCGTCATCTTCTGCGCAGCACGACTCTCAGGCTGCTCCGCCGCCTGATAGGTTTGAGCAGCTGATGATGATGATGCATCAGCAGTAGAGCTGCAAAGCAGCAGCAGATGATAGACTAGAAGAGCAGCAGCAGATACAGCAGCAGCAGCACCAGCAGCTTATGGCCACTATTGCTGAGGCCTGTCCCATGGTGGTAGTGCGACTCTACCTACGACATCTGCGTATCCTGATGAGCATTCTGAGCCTCCTGCTCGGTTTGAGGATGTGCCTCTGCCCACACCCGTCGCACCTCCTACTGGAGATGTCGGTACTCGTGGTTTACTCGAGCGATTTCAGCGCTTGAGGCCTCCCTCATTTATGGGTTCTCACAGACCCGAGGAGGCGGAGTTCTGGCTAGACCGCATCTCCAAGATGCTACGGATGCTGCTGTTCAGAGGCAGAGAGGTCGTTGGCTACCTTCATGTTGAGAGGGAGGCCAGCTTATGGTAGGACAGTGTGCTGCGCACGGTCGCAGTAGATTTCGTGTGGACCTGGGAGGCTTTCGAGTCTCGGTTCCACGAGAAGTACTACCCGCAGACATATCGGCATGAGCGGGAGGATGAGTTTCTGCGCCTCAGGCAGGGAGGCATGACGGTGACGGAGTATGAGCACCGTTTCACTGTGTTGGGCTGCTTTGTCCCAACTATCCTCGTCAATGAACAGATGAGGATGCGTCGATTCACTGGGGGCTTGCGACCTGACATACGGTCGAAGCTATGCTGCCTAAGTATTCCTACATACGTGGCGTTGGTCCACATGTCTATGACGGCCGAGCAGGATGTGGACCGTTTGGCCAGATCACGTGGTGCTATGGTTGCGAGGCCACGGCAGGATTTACAGAGCAGGCCTATCTTGGGTAAGAGGCCTCGTGCTGATTCGCCTCCTAGGGCCGCAGCGCCAGCTGTTCTTTATGAGACGCCCGCCGTGGTGACCGTGTGACACCTTTGACCATTTTGCGGGAAACCAGGACACCCTGCTGAAAGCTGCTTCTTGATGCATGAGGGCTAGCGGATTTGCGCCACCGCAGAAATTGGATCGCCCTTATCCACAGGCCATATCAGCTCCACCGCTACAGACTGTTCCTGCACATCCTTCTTTCCGACGTCCTGTGCCGCGCTTCAGGCCGCCACAGCGACCCTTGGCTCCTCAGCCGAACCGCCAGCAGCAGGCTGGCGTGCACACGCTTGTTGCCGAGTCACCAGAGACGTCGATTTCGGCACCGACGGCTTTTGAGGGTACGGCTCATGTTCATGGTACTCCTGTTTCTTTATTGGTGGACACTGGATCCACTACTTCTATTATTTCTTGTGGGGCGGTGAAACGTCTATCTTTGCATACTGTTCCCACTAAGGGAACGAGACTCACTACGGCCATCGGGACCTTCTCGGATGTTACACGGTTATGCGAGGGTTGCTCGATAGTTTTGGGTAGCAGCACAGAGCTCGTTGACCTTATTGTTGCTCCATTATGGCACTACGATGTTATACTTGGCATGGATTAGCTCGCCAAGATGAGGGCGGAGATAGATTGCGATGCTCGGATCGTGACTGCCTATGGACTTGACGGCACAGCTTTCACGTTTCCAGTGCAGGTCAGTTGGCCCTGCCGCGTTGATTGTTATGCTGCTTTACTTATGCCGATTGATGGTCCGACATTGGAGGGTACGCCGGTGGTTCGGGAATTTGTTGGTGTCTTTGAGACTATTCCTGGTTTACCTCCTCGGCGCGAGATTGATTTTACGATTGATCTTACGCCTGGTGCGATGCCCATCTCATTGTCGACTTATCGTATGCCTCCATGTGAGATAGAGGAGCTGCGGAAACAGATTGACGAACTTGTAGAGAAAGGATTTATACGACCTAGTGTGTCTCCTTGGGGAGCACCTGTGTTGTTCATGAAGAAGAAGGACGGGTCGCTACGGTTGTGTATTGATTACCGTAGGTTGAACCAGGTCACGGTGAAGAACAAGTATCCTCTGCCCAGGATAGATGATCTATTTGATCAGTTGAGGGGGGCGAAGTATTTCTCGAAGATTGATCTTCAGTCAGGGTACCACCAGTTGCGCGTGAGAGAGGAGGACGTACAGAAGACAGCCTTCAGGACGTGCTTTGGACACTATGAGTTCTTGGTGATGTCGTTCGGTCTGACGAACGCACCAGCCGTGTTCATGGATCTGATGAACCGGGTATTTCGTCCTTTCCTTTACCGATTCGTCATCATCTTTATTGATGACATTTTGATATACTCTACCAGTCGGGAGGAGCATGAGGAGCACTTGAGAGCGGTGCTGGGTACACTGGAGAAGAACTAGCTGTTCACACAATACAAGAAGTGTGACTTCTGGTAGGAGGAAGTCAAGTTCCTGAGACATGTAGTGTCCAAGGATGGGATAGCAGTGGACCTTGCTAAGGTAGCCACGGTTCAGGATTGGCAGCAACCTGAGTCGGTTACTGAGGTGAGGAGTTTCCTTGGTCTGGCTGGGTATTACAGACGCTTCATTCGGGACTTCTCGAAGATTGCCAGGCCATTGTCTCAGTTGACTCGGAAAGACCTGAAGTTCGCTTGGAACGAGAAGGCGGAGGCAGCTTTTAAGGAGCTGAAGGACAAGTTGACGTCCGCCCCTGTGCTAGTATTGCCAGAGCAAGGGGAGAAATACACGGTATATACTGACGCGTCTCGCGTTGGTTTGGGTTGTGTTCTGATGCAGAAGGATAGGGTGAATATGCCTCGAGACAATTAAGGAAGCACGAGGAGAATTACCCTACACATGACCTGAAGTTGGCAGCTGTCATCTTTGCATTAAAGCTCTGGAGACATTACCTCTACGGAGAGGAGTTCGAGCTTTTCTGCGACCACAAGAGCCTTAAGTACATATTCACACAGCGAGACTTGAATATGAGACAACGCCGATGGATGGAGACCTTGAAGGACTTCAAGTTTGAGGTTTCTACCATCCTGGCAAGGCGAACCTTGTGGCAGACGTGAAAAGGCCAAGCTATATGTCCTAGAGGGGGGGTGAATAGGACTATGCCAAATTTAAAATAAAATTAGCGGAAATAAATTAAACCAATAGCCTTACAATCTGAATCAATTCACAAAACTAAATTTAAATCACCTTGATAAATAAGTATTGAGAGATTGATACAAATTCAGTTCTAAGGACAACCTTACACCATAATAAACAAGGGCTTATGGTAGGACAACCTTATTTCTAGAACCTCTTTTGGATCAAGGACTCAATTTTAATATAAGTAAATGAAATAGCAAGGAATTGAAATTAAATGCAGAAGTAAGATCTAAATTATTACAACAATCCCCACACTTGCTTGAAATGTAAATAGTTACAACATTCACATCCACTTGTACATTCCACACAATCGAATGATAAAAAATATAAAAATTAAGCAAGCATTCAATCCACAAGACAAAGAGTTATAGTGGTTCGCCTGTGTGTACACCAACTGTTTTCCAACAGCCACACAAAAAGCTACTCCACTCCTAATATCCTCACACAGGGGATATTAGCGTTCACTATCAAATAGGTTTTCACAGGTTCACCAAAAACCTTTACAATTGTGTCTTTTTCACTTGGGCTTACACAATTCAAAAACTCCTCTTTTCTGAGTTTTCTGGTTTTCCTCAGACAACCAATACAATGAGATTTTTCTGGTTCAACCTCAAACAAAACCAGTACAATGAGATTTTTCTAGCTTAACCTCAAACAAAACCAAAAGAAATGAAATTTTACAGAATTGTAAAATACCTGAATTTCTCCTTTTCGTAGCAGCCCGGTAGAACCAATCGGAGTAGATGATTGAATGTCAAAGTTCAATTTTCAATACTCACATTCATAAGGTTCTAAATTCTAATAGATTTTAGATTTAACTCGTTGGGCGTAGCTATATTTGATTTTGATTCCAAGAAGAAGGAATAAGATAATTCCTCTTTTCAAATAAGATTGGAATATAGAAACAAAATCAAATTAAATAAGCTAGCAAAAAGGAATATTAAATAAGCACAATGTAGCTTAAAATAAACACAGACTTATCTCAGAGTGATCACTTGAAATTTCTTGAATTGAATCGAGTTGAAGTGTGAAAACTCTGAATTTCGTGTTCAATTTATAGAAACAGAAATCGCTCCTACGACTGGTCTTAGAAACCTACGACTGGTCGTAGCTCTAACAGATTTTTGAAAAATTAAGCGCGATCTTTGAAAGTCGTTCCACGACTGGTCGTGAGTATCCTACGACTGGTCGTGGGTCACCTACGACTGGTCGTAGGACCAGAGATTACGTTGCTGGACTTTGAGTCGTAGCTCCACGACTGGTCATGGACGAGTCGAAGCCACACCTACGACCGGTCGAAGGACCTCTAGGACTGGTCGTGGGCGTACCAAAAATTCCGAAAAATCTTCAACTACTTAGGACTGGTCGTGGAATTTCTTGGACTAGTCGATCCAATGCTAGGACTGGTCGAACAAGAGCTAGGACTGGTCGTAGAATAGATCAACTTTATGTAAAATAAATATTTGATTTATGTATCCAAAGTGACCTACTTAAAGGGTCAACCTAAGGTCATTCAAACCTGAACCATGTCGTATGGACATTGAACTTCAACCATTCAACGAATGTAGATATTTTGAACCATAACAGACTTGAGATCTTGAACCATATCATGCTTGAGATCTTGAACTTGTTGTAGCTTTAAACTTGAGATCTTCATCAATATAAAACTACTTCATGCGTTGTTTCTTCAGACTTGAACTTCAACATTGTAGCTTCTTGAGACTTCAACATGTAGCTTCTTGAGACTTCAATATGTAGCTTCTTGAAGAGTTTATGCAGTGTCTTGAATTCAAATAAATCATCATACAAGTACAGGACACAGATAGATGTTTTGACACATCAAAATTTGACAACCAAAGGAGCATGAGACCATAACACTTACAATCTCCCCCTTTGTCAAATTTGTGACAAAACACCCAAATTATAATACTTCAAATTGAAACGAAGTACTCACAACAAGTTCAACAATAGAGAAGCATACACACACAAGTTCATCAATAGAGAAGCATGCACAGATATATATGATAAGTAATAACTAGCATCATTCTCTCATAACTACCCCTGAGAAGCTTAACTCCCCCTGAGTAATAGGTAATAGGAGCACATCTCCCAAAACTTCTCCCCCTTTTTGTCACAAAATGACAAAGGAAGAAGGGCAGCAATGATAATGAATATAGCAGTTAGAATATATATTCAAGAGAGCTTTAGTGCATAATTCAAAAAGTCAGTGAGCATGTAAAGTTCAGACTTAAAAAAATTATTACAGACCCATCAAAAATTCAGTCAGAACCAGAGGATGGAGCAGGATTAGAAGGATCAATTTTGTGTAAACCCTTAGCAATCCGCCTCATATATTTGCATAGATAAGAGAATTGCGTGTCTTGGGTAACACGAATTTGAGCCACCTGCTCTTGAAGGGAATTCAATCTCTCATCAAAATCAGAGGGCTGAAAATTAGGATCATCAGCCGAGTCTGACTCAAGTTCTTCAAATAAATCATCCATATTCACGTCTTCAGTAGGATCACCAGCTTGACCTGCATCTCCTGCTTCAGCACCACCGCTACCAGCATCCACTTGGCCATCAGCCAATTCTAAAGTCATCTTGTTAATATTGGAATTATTAAAAGGGAGATGATGGATGGGTTTTTCTCTAGTAGGCATAGCCACGAGCATATGATTTGCCAGCATAGTCAATAAATAACCAAAGGGTATATCACTATGTCCAGGATGGTGACGAGACAGAATAATGGAATGACAAATTAAAGAAGGTAAATATATTTTTGCACCAGAGATGACAGAATGCAAAACACGAACCATAAAAGCAGTGAGTTCGGTTTTATTACCAGCACGTGGATAAAGATTAGAGATGAAAATCCTATGAAGTACCCTGTGTATGGGTAACAAAAACCTTGAGGGAAGTGCATGACCTTTATGAGTCCAGTGAACATCCAAATTACATAAATCTCTAGTAAGCATTCTTCGTTCAGATTCTGAGAGACTGTCATGTAAAATATTAATTGGAATGCTCTCATCATTGACAGGTATTTTCATAATGTCAGCAATCAAATGTCGATCCACTAAAAACAATCCTTCTTGAGTATTAACTTTAAAAGTTAAATTCTCAAGAGAAAAATCACAGATACATGCAAACATGGATTGGGCAATGGACTGGTATGCAGCTCCACCCCAATGCAAGATGTTATCCCATCCCATAGATTCCAACAGATGAGGGATACCAAATGAAGCAATGTGATTAACATTCATAGGACGCTCAACAATAACATTGCGCATACGCAAATCCCAAACATTAGAAGGATCATTTTCGGGAGACCGAAGATGCCGTTGTGCAATAGAAGTTGACCTAGATGAAGAGGGACCTCTAGTAGTTTTCTTTTTACCTCTAGCATCCATTTTCAAATGAGGATTTCAAGGAAACAACAAAATGCAAGATAGAAGAAATGGGTTTTAGATAGAACAGATTTTTCAAGATAAAACCCCAATCTTGCAATGAACGACCAAATAGATTCTACAAGAATGTGATTTGAAACACTAATATCAAGAATCTACAATAAAAATGCAAATGAACCACTAACCTTGAAGTACTAAGATGGTGGGTTCGACCGGTCGTAGCTAGAGTCGTTGGAGGGTAAAAAGAAATGAGGAAGAAGAGTCAAAATCCCCAAAATAAAGTCAAATCCCGAGTTTTACGACCGGTCGTGTAAGTGTACGACCGGTCGTAGCACGACCGGTCGTGTACACTCACGACTGGTCTGTACGACTCAAAATTTGCAATTTTTTCAAATAATTTTCAAATTTAATCAAATAAATCATCAACCTTATGTACATTATGATACACCAAATCATGCAAATTCAATTTAAATTGCACATGCCGAGATCAAACTTTAATTTATTAAACCATAATATCGTATGAGACACTGTATTCGAGCTGTCGATACTTACGGCGAGAGCCGAGTACGGTGAGACCTGTGCTCGTGCTGACGGGCGACGAGTCCTCCGTAGTATCTTCGAGTATACTCCAAGTGTCTGTGATTGGCGACGAGCCTTTCACCGCAACTAGAGTATGAGTTGAGCCGAGTACGGTGAGACCTGTACTCGAGCTGACGGCTAGTGATTGAGCCGAGTACGGTGAGACCTGTACTTGAGCTGACGGCCAGCAATTGAGCCGCATACGGTGAGATCTGTATCCGCGCTGACGGGTGACGAGCCCTTTGCGATGCCTTCACTACGCTTCTCAAACCATAATATCGTATGAGATTAGCTAGGATTGACGACCCTAGAATGGATCATTGTTGAGGGTCGGATATTGCATATTAGACCCTGATTAGTACCTAATTTTATGTACATGATAGTGCTTAATGTCAGATGTTGATGGTATTTGGCTGCAGGATGCAATTATGAGCGTGGATTGAAGAAGACTACTAAAAGCATGGAATTAACACTCTGAAGTCACCAGAGCGAGGGACGGACTCTAGAGGACCAAGATCAACGAATTTACATAACATGGATCCGAGAAAATCAAAGCCGTTCCTGGGCGTGCAAACAGTTTCTGCGCAAGGAGTTTCCAAAATTCAGTTTTCGAAAATACAGCTGTCCAAGCTGTGTAACGTACGGATTCTCCACCATCCGCACATCTCCACGTCTCAGCCAATCTTCAGCAACGGATATAAAACAGAAAGAAGAGAAGAAAAAAAATTCATTCCACGGCTGACAGAGGGAGAGAGAAAGACAGGGAGAGAGAGTTTGAAAGAGATTTTTGTTTTTTTTCTTCTTCTCTGTTTCCTCCATCTGCTGGTGTATGATTTAGCCATGGTTGGCTAAACCCCTTAGCTAGGGCTAAGGGGTGAAGCTTGTAATATGATGGAATTTTATGGCTTGAATCATATACATTGAACTATTTTTCCTGTTATTGATTTAAGAAATTACATATAGTTTTTAATGATTTTTGTGACTGTAATTACAATTAATCTGAGATAGCTTTATGTAATTCCTTTGTTTTTTATCTTGATGTTAGGAAATTCTGTTATTTATCATTGCCCCTTGGACATGGTCGGATGACAGAACCTTTTCTAACATTCATTGTTGATTGGTTGTGGATTGGCATCGATTTGTTGTTTACTTTGTCTCATGGGCATGGTTTTGTGATGAAATTGATTCCGAGTATGACACCTTTCATCTCCTTGGAAATTTAATCAGAAATAGTTCAATTCCAGTTGAGGTAGTAAATCAAGCGTAATCTCCCTGATCTCTACAAGTGGATCCCCTGAATCCCTAGTTCTCTTCTCTGAATTCTCTAAATTTAGATCAATATTTCACTATTATTCTTCAAAACACAATTGGTTTAGTTTTCATCTTAGCCTAGTTCCAGATCTGGTTATTTTCAGATAACGTACAGGTTTCAATCCCTGTGGATTCGACCTCGGTCTTACCGAGATTATTACTACATCACAACCCTATACTTGGGGAGTGAACAATCATGTTTGGTAATGATACAAGGGAGGTACCTTAGTTTCCCAATACTGCTGGTTGAAATGGACTAATAATAACTCGGTAATCATGATTATCATCGCACCGCATGTGCTTAGTAGATGTGGCGCACTGAGGGAGTTAAGCATTCGCGAACGTAAGATGATGTCGCTTGAGGGTGGTTTGGCAAGGGCATACAGCATCATGTCATTTCATTTTCGCACTTAACAAGAGTAGTTAGAAATGTTTGATTTGTACTGCTTTATCATTACTGCTTGATTGAATTGATAACATGTTAACCTATGCTTTATTGTTCCACTGAGTTAGCTACTCACTCCCACGTTACGGGACGGTGTTTGTAACACCCACCAGACTCTGTCGTAGGTGTAGATGGCGCCTCGATTCAGGAGCCGGAGCCCGACTTCGATGAGGATCAGGAGGAATTCTCTTTTACGCAGTACTTTGAATATAAAATTTCAGTCTTCCGCTTGCCTTTATACAATTGAACTGGAGTATGATTTACTGTTTTGGTATAATCTCATTCATGTTTATTGCTCTAACTTAGACAACATTTAACCATCATTGTGTATGTTGCATAAGTGATGCGTTGGAACTCGAGAGTTGAGTTCATACTCGACCCCCGAATTTCAGGGCGCTACACTTTAGGTGTATAGGTTATGGTTTTCAACGATTTCAATGTCAGATAATGATAGATTCATGACCTACATGTAATTGCACATGTACATAGTGTTGTTTGTTTTCCGTTTCGATTAAAGATGAAAAATATGGAATTCTACATACTCTAGGTATTTGTAGAAAGTACCGTATATGTACAAATTTTGAAAATGTGTATGACATGATTATTTGTCGTATAAAAATATTATATGTGGATAAATTACCTGTTTGGCGAAAGGACTCGCCCTAATACATGTTTTGCTTATATACACTATGTATGTTGAAGTTGTGTATTCTAGAAAATACCGTATACGTATAAATTTTGGAGATGCATTTGTCATGATTATTTGCTGTATGAATATATTATACATGGATAAAATACTCGCTTGGCAAAAGGATAGCCCTAATACATGTTTTGCAAACATACACCATGTATGTTGTAATAGTGTATTCTAAGTGTTTGTGAAAATGACTGAATGAGTATAGAATTCTCATCCGTGCTCATCATGACGAATTGTCATGGATATATGGTTGTTGTAATGGCGATACCCCTTTGACGAAAGGATTTTCCCTGAATCACGCCACGGCTACTATACGCTATATATGTTGAAAGGCGTAGCCCAAGTGTTTGTGAAAATGTTCAAATGAATATGGAACTTGGATTCCTATTTTCCATGACTATCCATCGTGGGTATACGCGTGTTTTGATTGGGGCAACTCCCTAGTGAAAGGATTTGGCCTAATGCCTATGAGATCAATATATGTCACGTATGTTAATGTATGTATTTTTAAAGTGTTTGTTGAAATGTCTGAATGAGTAGTAGTTAGTAAATTGTAATGTATAAGGGTGTTGAGATATGATTCTCAACTCCTTTAACTATGTGTATGATTTCTTTGGATAGCTGTGTGATTAGGAATTGAATATGTACAAACTCATGCTTATGATTTGCTTCATAACATGCTCAACTGCTTTTATGATTTTATCTATGTAATACATATGTTTAAATTCATGTTACGTTGTATGATCCGTCATGGGTGATGGGGGAGTGGAGCAACGAGTGCGTGCAACATCCCTAGCAGCCCTAAACGGATAATACCAAACCTTGATTGTATGAGTTGAATCTTAATCCATTACTGCTTTATCTATCTGCAATTGATTGTGTTTGGGGCTATGATTATAGTCCAGACAATCGGTACCAGAATTGAATTCGTGGCTGTGATTCATTTGTCACGTGAGATGTGTTCGGCGAACTCGAGTCGTACTTCTGTTGGCGTAGTGGTTGGCCACGCGAAGTGCTTATGTACTTCATGTCGTTCAACTTGTTGTGTGCACGAGCTAGTTGAGCTCGTCAAGTAACCCGATCTGCCTTATGTATGTTCACCATGTTTGGACGCCTCTGCTTGAACCTAGGGTACCAAACTTACCAGTGAAATTCTTTTAACCATCGTACCTCGATCCGCTAAGACTCATGAGCCGGACATGGTGGTATGGGACACCGTGGTCGAGTTGTCGGCCTATGCTGGGGCCACGTGCCTCCCCGTAGTGACCATTGAGCAACCAAACTCGTGAGCCGAATACGATGGTATGGGACACTGTATTCGAGATGTCGACACTTACGGTGAGAGCCGAGTACGGTGAGACTTGTACTCGTGCGGACGGGCGACGAGTCCTCTGTAGTGTCTTCGAGTATACTCCAAGGTCTGTGATTGGCGACGAGCCCTTCACAGCAACTAGAGTATGAGTTGAGCCGAGTACGGTGAGACCTGTATTCAAGCTGACGGCCAGCGATTGAGCCTAGTACGGTGAGACCTGTACTCGACGGTCAGCAATTGAGCTGCATACGGTGAGATCTGTATCTGTGCTGACGGGTGACGAGCCCTTTGCGATGCCTCCGCGATGCCTCTCGAACCATAATACCGTATGAGATTAACTAGGATTGACGACCTTAGAATGGATCATGTTTGGGAATGATACAAGGGAGGTACCTTAGTTTTCCAATACTGCTGTTTGAAATGGACTAATAATTACTCGGTAATCATGCTCATCATCGCGCTGCATGTGCCTGGTAGATGTGGAGCACTGAGGGATGGATGCATTCGCGAACGTAAGATGGTGTCGCATGAGGGTGGTTTGGCAAAGGCATACATCATGTCATTTTATACTTGCATTAAATAAGAGTAGTTAGAATTGTTTAATTGTACTGCTTTATCATTACTGGTTGACTGAATTGATAATATGTTAACCTATGCTTTATTGTTCCACTGAGTTGATCACTCACTCCCACGTTACGGGACGGTGTTGTACACACCAACTAGATTTGTTGAGTTTCAGGTGTTGGCGATGCTTATGAGGCAGAGCCGGACTGCTACTTTGATGTTGAGGAGGAGTTCTCCTACATGAAATCTCTGACAGGTCTATGAAGATCTGGTATTATATTGACGGGGCTATGGTACTTGGGATATAAGACATTACACTTACACATTTGGTATATTTTAGAAATGTACTTGAAATTTATTAACCTGGTAATGTTATCACACTCTGGAGACTCATCACAGTTTTCATATATTTTATATATCTATCACAGTCTCCCGCTTGCAATTTAACTATCTCTGGAGTATGATATGCTGCTTTGGCTTAATCTCACTCATGTTCAATACACTAATGCAAACAACATTTAATCATCATTATCTATGTTGCATAAGTGATGTTCTGGAAACTCGGGTGTTGAGTTATGCTCGACCCCCAATTTTTCGAGATGTTACAGTTGGTATCAAAGCATGATTTAGATTAAACTGAACCTAGGTTTTGGTCACACGATGCACTCTGACGCACTCTGACTTAGGAGGGAGCGACGGAATGTAGAAACATTTATAGGTATCCCGATTTCGCCAATCGGCGAAGTTCACTAAAGACGAACGTCGAAATCGAGTCTGTATTCAACTATGGTCACACGGGTCAACCTTAAAACATTCCTAGGCCGTCCATTGTTGATTCTAGATCACAATCCACCTCACCCCAACCATTGAAAATTGGTAGAATACGGGATAAGAGTGATGATGATAACTACTCCGAATCCTCAGAGCTTCTCTGGATTCCTCACAGAGACTTCTCGAATCCATGAGGAAAGAAAGCAGAAAATAGAAATAATTGATTAATGAATGACTAAAAATGAGTTCACAACCCTTTAAATAGGGATACCAGGTAATGGGGAAGAAACCAGAAAAAAACTACAACTAAAACTCCTAGCATTCGCGGCTTACTAAGGTCATGGTGTCTACTAGTGCGCAAGGTTCTCAGCCAAAAATAGTAAGTGCCCTATTTGGCTTCACCAAACCATTCTCCTAATTATTCTAAGCTCTTTACGCGATGAGCGCAACTCCTAAAACCCAACGGAGGAAGAGTAATCAAGCTAAGACTACTATTTTAGTAAAACAAAATTGAAATGGGGAAACGACCGTCAATCGGAGGGTTTTTTCACAATTTTGGGTAGCGCAACCCAGCAAATCAAGGTTGGTTGGCTTCATTAGCTCGTTCTACCCCAAATTCATATATTTTACGTCAGATAACTCATTCTGGATTGTAAGATATGTCCAATTTGTCCCGAACTACCCGAAATGGAGCGAATCGGGGTCGGGGGGCCAAACAGAGCACTTCTACGGGTACCCAGGTGGGACCCAGGGTTTTTTGGGGCCTAGGGGACTGGAGGACCATGCCCATAGGGCCCCCCTTTCAAAACCAAGAGAATTTTTGGTGAGGCCCTCACCAGGTCGGCGAGCTCTCGCCGCTTTTTCTGATGGGCCGGGCCCGCGGCTCGGGCCGACCAAGTTTGGGGGTTGTGGGACCCCCCTGATGTATGTCCCATCCATCAAAAACCCTCCCAAACACCACTTCCTTCACAAACCTCCCCTCCAAGCCGTTTTCTCTCTCCAAACTGGCGGTTTCTCTTCAAAACCGCCCTTCCGATCGTCCTATCTGTTAATTTCGACCACAACCCATCCATTCCCATCGTCCACAGCAGTCCCTTCCTCCCTACCCTCTCTGTCTCCCTCATTTGGACTCCCACACCCCTATTTGGAGCTTAAAATCGGGTAAGCCCTCTACCTATCCATTTTCTTCATTTTCCTTTCTTTACTGCTTGTCAGTTGGACCTTTACAACCCCTGATGAGAACCAAGTTCGTGGAGAACCAAAAACTTCAGCCCTCTTTTCCCTTTTTTCTTCACTTCCCATGGCCTTATTCGAGTTGAATACGACCTTTTCCTCCATTCCTACCGTCTTCTTCACAACCTCCGAAAGTTTGAATGTTTAAGGTCCGTTCGGCCAAACTGCATTAGGTGAGTTTGGTAGATAGAATTGTATAAGTAATAATAAATTTACGTGTAGGGTATGGTTCCTAGATTGGGGTATCCCATGTTTTCCAATACCATGTTTGGAGTGTGTACAATTAAAAGTAAATTCCGAAATTCTCTTCCCAAGTACACTTAGAAATTCATTATCCTGGGATTTTGAAATCCCATCTCACACTTTCCGACACAAGGCTCATTTTCCAAAGCCTATACCATTAATTTTAATCCCCTCCCACTCTCCTACCAAACATGCCATTCCCAATCCCGAGGTAGGATTAGTAATACAGTCCCATTTACTACAACTTAAGACCACTGTTCGAATAGTGTTGAAGTGATAAAGTCCCTTGATGTACATTAACCCACCACACTCTGATAACTTAAGCTTTTAGAGTAAATGGTTGTTTGATAAATAGACCCTTGGAGTTTTGGACCTAGAGCGGTGCTTCAACGGACCTGACCGTATAAGAAATCCAACAAATTAGTAATGTGAACCTTAGGACCCTCTTAGCTGGTATGAGCATGTGTAACATGCTCGGGCGTAGTTAAATTCAACTTTAGGCAACTCAATTTCAATTAGACAACTTTGACCCTAGGTGATAAAACCCTTCCTTGTATTAGAAATGAAGTGAAATCATCTAGTGTAGAAGCATAGACTTTGGATCACAACTAGTGGAATTACCGCTACTTATACTTTGCGACTAGGCTACTGGTTAGACTAAGGAGTGAAAAAGATTCATTATGCTAAGATAATTGAAAGATAAATTTCGTTAGTTGGCTTGGTTAGGTTGGAGCGAGACTCCGTCCCTTGTTGAATCCCCTCGGTACTTATAGACTTCTTTAATAACTTTTAGGAAGGTTGTTTGATTAGAAACTTATCACGGAGGAAAACTTATATATCCCTTGGATTTAATGTTAGGTCAAATTAATACACCCTTTAGAATCGCCTTCTCAAGGACTTAGTACAAACGGAGTAAAGAAACTATATCTAAGCGAGGTATTCGCGGTTTGAATCGAATTCTCAATCCTGGTAGTTATCAATGAACTCTATGCTCCGATCAAGCAGAGAGTCGGGATCAACTAGGATTCAGAACTGATATGACAATTTTCTGTCCTAGCTAGGCAGAAGGTCCATGTATCCAGCTCAGACCCACTACGCAACTTTCTTCCGTATTGGCCAAACCACTTGCAACCAAAAGTTTATTACTTCGTCTTTGAGAAGTATTAGGAGTATATAGCCGATAACGACTTTGTCTGTTAGGCCCAAGGAATTACCCAAATGGGCAACAAATAGTTAGGAATTAGGTCCTAAATTACATGCCATGTCGACATACATTTTGTCCATATGAATGTAGAAAGATAACCTGCCTGTCAAGCTAGGCATGATTAAATAGGATAAGTCTGGACCGCGATAAAACTCCTTGGTAGAATCAGGCATCTTACCTCAAACTCACACCTGTCCCTGCAATCAACCACAATACCCATCATCTTTAGCTCCTTTCTGTAACCATAGGTATCAATGCTATAGTACACATCGTCGATGAAAGTCAGACCAATGTATTTCCTATTTCATGTCAAGGATAGGTTATAAATTACACATTGTTCCGACATACGGATCAGGACATATCTCTTGAGCCTTGAGGGTGAAAATAAAATTTTAAGGGGGGTAGAACATTATGAGCCCAATCTAGTTAGGTCACTTATTGCATCTCTTTAATCTGGGTGGCGCAGCGAAAGCATGGTGGACCCTGCCCCACTAGCCCAGGATCGAAACTGTGCTCGTTGAATACGAACATTATAGAAGTCCTAGCAAGTTCTACTATGAGAAACCGTTTTAGGATGATTTAGTAAGATTTGATTCACCCTTTCCTTGGACATAGATAATAACAAGGACTCTCTTAGACTAAGACCTAAAGGGCAACCCGAGAAATAGAAACAAACAATTTGAGCCTTTCAATGATGGACATTCCCTAAGTTTTTAGAGTGATCGGACTACGGAGTTACTGAAATATACAACTGCGAAGCATTCGTGGCTTGACCCAATTTCTCAATCCTGGGCGACTACCAATGGACTCGCTGCTTGACCGACCAGAAGACCAGGATCCACCAGGATTTGGAAGGGATACGATGAGCCTTCTACCCTGGTCAGGTAGATGATCGATGTATCGGGATCGAGCCCACCAAAAACGTCTCTCCGTGTTGGTCAAACATTGAAAACAACTATCTTACTTTAAATTGTTGGGAATTGTCATCAAGACTCCAAATAGGTACAGAAATATATTGTAGTAAACCATCAGGGTATGAGAAATGGATAAAGAAATAAGTTTTAAGGGGGGTAGACTAAAATGAACCAGGCTAGCATATACCCTACCACGTATAGAAACTCGAAATCAATAAAACTTAGGCAAAGGAAATAATTAAATCTTTCCTTATTACCCTTAGCTAATTTCGGGGACGAAATTTTGTTTTAAGGGGGGTAGATTGTAACATCCTGGATTTTTGCCAACGTGGGATTAGACGTCCTTAGGCAATGGGTCGATCTAACACCTAATTAACTTGTCAAAACTCAGTCCCAAAGGCCAAAATCGCTTGTGAACCCATTTTTTCACAAATTCCACCCTTCACCACCTTGATCTTTCAAATTTTTTTTCAAAGTACTTTCACCCTAGACACTATCTTAAACTAGCTAAGTAGTATAACTTGGATCACTTTATATACAAACTACAAAGGACTAAGTACCACCTCAGACAGAAATCTTACAGGACTAAATCCTTTAGAAATTAGGCGAGATTTAGCTAGTGTTAAACTAGAGTGCCTGTGAAATTAGCACCAATCACTTTAAATTCGATCTGCAAGGCCCAAAACTTGTAGAATCATTGACGCTAGGTTACCCTAAAATCTAGGATCAATCTCATTACCTGTCTGCTCTCAGGAGCATCTCGAAACTCCATATCAGATCTGGACCGCACGTCGGAAGTCCGATTAACACAAAGTTAAGGAATTAGGTCCGCCTTGCTGGGCTTGACAACCATCTCGGAAATCAAATCCAGATAGTGTCCCAGCACTATTCGCTTGAGCTCGGAGTGAAGAGTGTGAGAAATGTGAAATAAATTCAAAATAAAATATCATGAATAGTAATCTGGCACCTATCGCTTGCGGATCAGTTTTAAGCAACCAGACCGTTAGAATCAGACCAAATTACACCCTCGGATCAGGAGAAATTTCATACACATTTACATGTACTCAGAATCTCCGATCGAGATCCGCTAACCGTTGAACTGAAACTAGTCCGCCACGCGTGATCTGGAATCCCGACCAAAATGAAAACTTAATAGAACGTAGATCCAGCGTTGGTGAGCTTAAGTCCGACCTTTGGCTCAAGGAGGCCCGCCAGAAGTCCTCCGTTGAGCTGAAACCAGCTCACTTTGGTTATAACCTAAGTATACTTTGACCTGGAGTCTATTTCGGTGAGTTTTTAGACTATATAAGGACCTTAAACCCTCTCTCTTGGCAGCCATAGGAATTTGAGATTGAGAGAGAGAAAAGAGAGAGAAAGTGTGGGAGCAGTGGGAGTTTCTCCCTGCCACTCTTCCCTGCCGCTATACGAGCTACACCACTTCGTTCTAATCGCTTTCCCGGTGATTCTAGCCCCGTTTCTAGGTAAGAAACCCTAACCATAATCTGATTTGGAGTGTTGATGGTTGTAGGTTATGAAATAGCTAACCTATTTCGTTCTATAAGTTGCCAAACTACCGAATACAGAAGCTTAGCAAACCTATCGACTCCATTACGATTCTACGACAAAAGGTGAGGACTTTAGGTGTATAGGTTATGGTTTTCAACGCTTTCAATGTCAGAT
This sequence comes from Magnolia officinalis, assembly GCA_021015155.1. Lineage (NCBI taxonomy): Eukaryota > Viridiplantae > Streptophyta > Magnoliopsida > Magnoliales > Magnoliaceae > Magnolia > Magnolia officinalis. The sequence continues at coordinate 64,402,564 of JAJHSJ010000007.1, read as the reverse complement.
AATGATAGATTCATGATCTACATGTAATTCCACATGTACAAAGTGCTGTCTGTTTTCCATTTCAATTAAAGATGAAAAATATGGAATTCTACATACTCTAGGCATTTGTAGAAAGTACCGTATACGTACAAATTTTGGAAATGTGTATGACATGATTATTTGTCGTATAAATATATTATATGTGGATAAATTACCTGTTTGGCGAAAGGACTCGCCCTAATACATGTTTTGCTTATATACACTATGTATGTTGAAGTTGTGTATTCTAGAAAATACCATATACGTATAAATTTTGGAAATGTATTTGTCATGATTATTTGCTGTATGAATATGTTATACACGGATAAAATACTCGCTTGGCAAAAGGATAGCCCTAATACATGTTTTGATAACATACACCATGTATGTTGTAATAGTGTATTCTAAGTGTTTGTGAAAATGACTGAATGAGTATAGAATTCTCATTCGTGCTCGTCATGGCGAATTGTCATGGATATATGGTTGTTGTAATGGCGATACCGCTTTGACGAAACGATTTGCCCTGAATCACGCCACGGCTACTATACGCTATATATGTTGAAAGGCGTAGCCCTAGTGTTTGTGAAAATGTTCAAATGAATATGGAACTTGGATTCCTATTTTCCATGACTATCCATCGTGGGTGTACGCGTGTTATGATTGGGGCAACTCCCTAGTGAATGGATTTGGCCTAATGCCTATGTGATCAATATATGTCACGTATGTTGATGTATGTATTTTTAAAGTGTTTGTTGAAATGTCTGAATGAGTAGTAGTTAGTAAATTGTAATGTATAAGGGTGTTGAGATATGATTCTCAACTCCTTTAACTATGTGTATGATTTCTTTGGATAGTTGTGTGATTAGGAATTGAATATGTACAAACTCATGCTTGTGATGTGCTTCATAACATGCTCAACTACTTTTATGATTTTATCTATGTAATGCATATGTTTAAATTCATGTTATGTTGTATGATCCGTCATGGGTGATGGGGGAGTGGAGCAACGAGTGCGTGCAACATCCCTGGCAGCCCTAAACGGATAATACCAGACCTTGATTGTATGAGTTGAATCTTAATCCATTACTGCTTTATCTATCTGCAATTGATTGTGTTTGGGGCTATGATTATATTCCAGACAATCGGTAACAGAATTGAATTTGTGGCTGTGATTCATTTGCCACGTGAGATGTGTTCGACGAACTCGAGTCGTACTTCGGTTGGCGATAGTGATTGGCCACGCGAAGTGCTTATGTACTTCTTGTCGTTCAACTTGTTGTGCGCTCGGGCTAACTGAGCTCGTCAAGTAACCCGATCTGTCTTATGTATATTCACCATGTTTGGACGCCTTTGCTTGAACCTAGGGTACCAAACTTACCAGTGAAATCCCTTTTAACCATGGTACCTCGATCCGCTAAGACTCATGAGTCGGACATGGTGGTATGGGACACCGTGGTCGAGCTGTCCGCCTATGTTGGGGCCACGTGCCTCCCCGTAGTGACCATTGAGGAACCAAACTCATGAGCTGAATACGTTGGTATGGGATACTGTATTCGAGCTGTCGACACTTACGGCGAGAGCCGAGTACGGTGAGACCTATACTCGTGCTGACGGGCGATGAGTCCTCTGTAGTGTCTTCGAGTATACTCCAAGGTCTGTGATTGGCGACGAGCCCTTCACAGCAACTAGAGTATGAGTTGAGCCGAGTACGGTGAGACCTGTATTCGAGCTAACGGCCAGCGATTAAGCCGAGTACGGTGAGACCTGTACTCGAGCTGACGGTCAGCAATTAAGCCGCATATGGTGAGATCTGTATCCGTGCTGACGGGTGACGAGCCCTTTGCGATGCCTTCACGATGCCTCTCGAACCATAATACCGTATGAGATTAACTAGGATTGACGACCCTAGAATGGATCATGTTTGGGAATGATACAAGGGAGGTACCTTAGTTTCCCAATACTGCTGTTTGAAATGGACTAATAATTACTCGGTAATCATGCTCATTATCGCGCTGCATGTGCCTGGTAGATGTGGAGCACTGAGGGATGGACGCATTCGCGAACGTAAGATGGTGTCGCATGAGGGTGGTTTGGCAAGGGCATACATCATGTCATTTCATACTTGCATTAAATAAGAGTAGTTATAATTGTTTGATTGTACTGCTTTATCATTACTGCTTGACTGAATTGATAACATGTTAACCTATGTTTTATTGTTCCACTGAGTTGATCACTCACTCCCACGTTATGGGACGGTGTTGTACACACCAACCAGATTTGTTGAGTTTCAGGTGTTGGCGATGCTTATGAGGCAGGGCCGGACTGCTACTATGATGTTGAGGAGGAGTTCTCCTACATGAAATCTCTGACAGGTCTATGAAGATCTGGTATTGTATTGACGGGGCTATGGTACTTGGGATAGAAGACATTACACTTACACATTTGGTATATTTTAGAAATGTACTTGAAATTTATTAACCTGGTAATGTTATCACACTCTGGAGACTCATCACAGTTTTCATATATTTTATATATCTATCACAGTCTTCCGCTTGCAATTTAACTGTCTCTGGAGTATGATATGCTGCTTTGGCTTAATCTCACTCATGTTCAATACACTAATGCAGACAACATTTAATCATCATTATCTATGTTGCATATGTGATGTTCTGGAAACTCGGGTGTTGAGTTATGCTCGACCCCCGATTTTTCGGGATGTTACAACGTAGCTGGTAGAACTGCTTCTTTATAATGAAGATGTTCAAAGTTCAATCTCACAAATGAAGGGGTTCTAGGTCTAAATGAATTTTAAATTAAATCCAACCTTTGGCTACTTGGATTTAATTTCTTGGATCTCAAAAATTGTTAAAGAAAAATCCTCTTTTATATCAAATAAAATGGAATCAAGAGATCAAGAAATTAAGAAACCAAAAAGCTATTAAAATACAATTTAAATACCTCACAATAGTGGGGACTTATTTCTTAGAGTGATGACTTGAATTGGCTTGGAATGAATGAAAAAATCTAAGAAATGTCCACTATTTATAGGCTGCAATTCGGTTCCCTCGACTAGTCTAAGGTTATGCTTGACTGGTCCTAGCAGAACCAATTTTTAAAATTTCTGCCGCGATCGGATAAAACAGTCTCTCGACTGGTCGAGTTGCCAGCTCGATTGGTTGAGTACAGCCCTCGACTGGTCGAGTGAATAGAAACTGTGTTGCCGGACTTTGAGTCGAGTCCTGCTCGACTAGTCGAGCTAGACTCCATGACTGGCCGAGCATGGTACTCGACTGGTCGAAGACCAAACAACCTTATCCGATTTTTTGAGAAAAATCCTGGACTGGTCGAGAAAGACCTTGGATTGGTCGAGCCAGTGCCTGGACTAGTCGAACCAAGATTTGGACTAGTCAAAGCAAAGCCTAAAATAAGTACTATGACCCAAATTAAATATGCAATGTTAATGACCTAATCCTAAGGTCTTTCTAAGGTCATATATACCTTAAATGTGAGTATTGAAATTGAAACATCGGTCACTTCAGTAGATAGAAGACACTTTGAAGCACATGAAGCTTGACCTCATACACTTGAACTTGTGTATCGAACTTGTGTCTTGAACATGTGTCTTGAGACTTAAGCTTGAGCAAATGTACTTGAGCTTGAACTTGAGCTTTAAGATAGTGCACTTGGACTTGAGTATTTGGACTTGGTGAACTTCAACTTATTCTTGTAGTTGAACACGCATAATTGTAGCACACTAAATGTTGATGTAGATAACATGAAGCTCATCTTTGAATGAAGGTGAACTTTCCATCTATTTGAACTTGAAGGTGAACTTTCCATCTATCAAAACAAGTCAAACGTTCCAAAGTGTTTTGGCACAACCAAATTTGGCAATCCAGGGTGGTAGATTTACAACATAGTACTTACAATCTTCCCCTTTGTAAAATTTGTGACAAAACCAACTTATAGAAGATTAACTTATTATAATACACAGATTCACTCAGTTCAAAAATCCTTCATATAAAATCCAACAATCACAACTCCCCCTCAATCAACTCGTCCTTAACTTGAGCTCAGTAGAGACCTGTATTAAGACATACATATACATATCCAAAAAAAAATTCCACAATGCCACATGCATATCCACATCTCTACATCCATTCCAGAACCATAAAAATAAAATAAAAATTAAGGTAATAACTAATCATATATTACACCAATTTCTCCCCCTTTTGTCACAAAAATGACAAAGGAAGAAAAGATGAAAAATATGGGAATGTGGTATCTAAATATGTGAAGAGAGTAAGAAAGAGTGTGAAAGTTAGAAAAATAAAACATATTAGAAAAGAGTAACTACATCACTCTTAGTTAAACATGTCCAAATATAAGAGTCACCAAGAAGAGTAAAATTAAGAAGTTAATACAAGTCCAACAAAAGAAAGAGAACTAATCAGAATCAGATGAAGAGGGAGGTAGAATAGATAGATCAATCTGGTGTAATCCCTTATTGATGCATCTAAAATGCTTACGCATATACTGGTCGAGTATGTACACGACTAGTCGTGTACGCACAAAAATGCACAATTTTATTAATTTTAAAATCTAAAAGTTTGAAAAAAAAAATACAAAAATAGAACATGCAAACATGATAAACTCAGATTGAATCACACATACCAATATCCATTTTTAATATAGAAAACCTGTTTCTGTCAAGTGGTTTAGTGAATATGTCAGCAAGTTGATTTTCATTCTGCACATAGTCTAATGAAATAAAATTTTCTTCCACTAATTCCCGAATATAGTAATACCGAATGTCAATATGTTTGGTACGAGAATGCTGGATGGGATTCTTAGAGATATTGATTGCGCTAGAGTTATCGCAATATAGAATCATAGTGTCTTGCGCAATCCCATAATCGTTTAACATTCTTTTCATCTACACAAGCTGAGTACAGGCATTTCTGACTGCGATATATTCAGCCTCACCTGTGGATAGGGATATAGAACTTTGTTTCTTGCTATGCCAAGAAACCAAACAGTTCCCAACATAAAAGTAACCACTGCTAGTGGATTTTCTATCATTTATATTGCCAGCCCAGTCAGCATCCAAATAGCCAGCTAAATGAACATTAGTATCATGTGGATACCATAGGCCTAAATTAATCAAACCGCAACATACTTAATAATCCTCTTGACAACAATCAGGTGAGATTCCTTAGGATCTAATTGATATCTTGCATAGATACCTACGATGAATGTTATATCAGGTCGACTCGCAGTTAAATATAACAAACTACTAATCATACTGCTATACAACTGAGGATCTACACTCTTACGTGTTACATCTTTAGAAAGATTAAGGGTCGTACTCATAGGAGTATCAAAGTGCTTACACTTCCAAAACCAAACTTTTAACTAAGTTTAGAGCATACTTGGCTTGAGAAATGAAAATACCGTCTTTAAGTTGTTTCACTTGTATACCTAAGAAGTAATTCAGTTCTCCCACCATGCTCATTTTGAACTTGGACTTCATCAACTCTGCAAACTCAATTGGCAGTTTAGAACATGTAGAGCCATCGATAATGTTATCAACATATATCTGCACTATAAGCATGTGTTCATTATTTTTCTTAGCAAATAGAGTTTTATCAACACTCCCCATAACGAAGTCATGACTTAGAAAAAACTTAGTCAATTTCTCGTACCATGCCCTAGGAGCTTGTTTTAAACCATAGAGTGCTTTTTTTAGGTGATACACATGATCAGTGTGTTTAGGGTCTTCAAAGCCTTTAGGTTGTTCAACATAAATCTCTATATGTAAATCACCATTCAAGAAAGCACTCTTGACATCCATTTGATAAATTTTAAACTTTTTGAAACAAGCAATGGATATAAATAACCTGATGGATTCAAGACGAGCTACTGGGGCAAAGGTTTCTTCATAATCGATTCCTTCTATTTGTATGTACCCTTGCACAACCAGTCTTGCCTTGTTTCTTATAATATTCCCTAACTCATCAGATTTATTTTTAAAGATCCACTTGATTCCAATGATGTGTTTATCGGGTGATTTAGGAATCAAATACCACACATCATTTCGAATGAATTGATTCAGTTCATCTTGCATGACTACTATCCAGTTTTCATCAGTAAGTGCCTCTTTTACATTGACCGGCTCAATTTGGGAAGTAAAACACACATAATTACATATGTTTTTTAATTTTTTTCATGTACACACACCAGTGAGAGGGTTACCTAGTATTTGATCAGTAAGATGATCTTTAACTGATCGAAGTTCAGTATTGACTTGACTAGATGAGGAGTCAGTTTTGTCTATTGTATTCACTTCGTCATCTTTTGAACTTGTAGACGGTGTATTCAGGTGATCATCGATAACCACATTAATGGATTCCAGAATGACACCAGTTCTCTTGTTGAGAACACGATACGCTCGACTATTTAAAGCATACCCTAGGAAAATCCATTTGTCACTTTTAGTGTCGAACTTCCTTAAATTTTCGTGGTCACGCAAAATATAACACTTACTGCCAAAAACTCAAAAGTATTTAACTGTGGGCTTCTTGTTAAACCACAGTTCATATGTTGTTTTATCTTTTGATTTTCAAATATAAACACGATTTATTATATAACATGCAGTGTTCACAGCTTCAGCCCATAGATTTTTAGGTAACTTTATCTTATTTAACATAACATTAGTCATTTCTTGAAGCACATGATTTTTCCTTTCAACAACCCCATTTTGTTGAGGTGTCTTAGGTGTAGAAAATTCTTGCGATATTCCGTGATCACTACAGAACTTCTCAAAATTGCTATTCTCAAATTCCGATCTATGGTCACTTTAGATTTTAGAGATATTTATTTCCTTTTCAGTTTGGATACGCTTAAGTATCATTTTCACTTCGTCGAGAGTTTCAGACTTCTCTCTCATGAAAGCTACCCATGTATATCTGGTAAAGTCATCTACAATTAGCAGAAAGTATTTCTTTCCACCTCGACTCTCCATTCTAGTTGGTCCAACAAGATCCATGTGGAGGAGTTCAAGGGGTTTAGATGTGGCGAAAAAGTTCACTTTCTTGTGCTTATTCCTTGTTTGTTTCCAGATTTGACATTCGCCACAAATACTATCCATTTTCTTCAATTTGGGTAGACCCTTTATTAAATTGGCCTTGCTCAATCTATATAAATTCTGGTAGTTTACATGTCCAAGGCGTTTGTGCTATAACTCGGTCTCATTGGTTTGGACCATGTAATAAGATAATTTAGAAGAGCTAGAATCACTTACAATATAGCAATTTTTAGATGTTCTTCGATCATTCAATATCACACAACCTTTCTCATTTGAGATCTCGCATCCTTGATTAGTGAATTTAACATTATGCTTATTATCGCAGATTTGAGAAATACTCAAAAGATTGTGCTTAAGACCTTCTACAAATAGAACATTTTCAAAAGGAGGAAGGTTGAAAAGTTGAACCGTACCTTGGCCAATTATTTTACAATTGCTCCCATCACCAAATGTGACTAACCCATCAGTCATTTCTTTATAGTTAGTGAAGAAATCTTTGTTACCTGTCATGTGTCTAAAGCAACCACTGTCTAGGTACCACTTTGAGTGACTCGAAGCCTTGAAGGCGGTATGGGCAACTAGACATGTAACCTTAGGGACCCATTTCATTATCATTTTGGGTTTTGAAACACTATTGGTTTTCCTTCGCTTATAATTGTTATTAACCCTCACATTTGAATTAGATTTCAGAAGCTCCTTAAGTAAATCTACAATCTTCTCAGTTAAGGGGTTATAATTCTGATTTCTAAAATTGATATGGTTGACATTAGGTTTGATATCTTGAAAAGTTTTAGGATTTTTGAAATTGTTTTGATTTAAGCTTTTCCCTTTTGAGTTGGAGGACTATCCTTTAACAAACTTAGGAGTAATCTTATTTTTTAGAGGCATGTTTTTATCATAGCCCAGACCCAATCTATCTCCACACTTTCATAATCCGGTTAGTAATTTTTCTAGTTTAGGGTCTCCCTGGGCATACCTCCAAGTATCCTTTGAACTTAGAGGGAAGAGACCTCTAGTTTTAGTTTCTCATTTTCTGATTTTAGGTTTTCAAGTTGACATGTTTTAAAATGTAAATCACATTTAGTTTTTTCAAAACAATCAGAAATATGCGACTTTTCTAAAACTAAGTTTTCAAAATCCTTTTTTAATTTTGGAAACTTTTCTTTTTGAAGTTTAAGCTTGACAACAATCTTACAACTCTCCCTGTATAGGGCATTGTAGGCATCCTGAAGATCGTCTTCGTTTTCAGGGTCACTCCTCAGATTTTCATATTCTGATGTATCATAACTATCTGTGGAAGTGACTCTGGCTAGAGTCATTAAGGCCTTGACCTCACTAGTAGATTCAGGTTCTGAATTATCCGACTCAGAAGAGGCTTCAGAGTAGGACGATTCATCTCATGTGGCCAACTTCTTTGATTTATACCTTTTTTGACACTTGTTTGCTAGATGCCCATATTCATGGCAATTGAAGCATTGGCTGTCTTTTAGTGATTTTCAATTTTTATTTTTACTCTTTTTCTTCTCAGAGGGTTTTTGAAAATGACTCTCTTTTTGCTTTTAAAAATCTTATAAAACTTTTTAGCTAATAAGGCCATATCATCCTCTGAGTTTTCACAATTAGAATTACTATCTTGAGAAATACATTTAGATCATTTAAGGGCTATAGATTTACCTTTTGGAGCTTTGAAATTCAACTCGTAGGTTTGAAGTGAACCAACAAGTTCCTCCACCCTCATATTATCAGTGTCTCTAAGTTCCTAAATGGCAGTCACCTTGGAATTAAATCTCTTAGGAAGTGAGTGCAGTATTTTTGCACAAACTTTTCTTTCTGGGATGCTATCTCCAAGACCCCACATAGAGTTAAATATGTCATTCAGTTTTGTATAGAAGTCCATGAATGATTCATTTTCATTCATACGTATTTCCTCAAACCTAGTGGTGAGGATCCGAACCTTAGACTTTTTTACAATAGTCGTTCCCTCGTGTGTCATTTCTAAGATATCCCAAGCTTGTTTTGCAGTATCACAAGATATAATTCTTTTAAACTCATCTAGTGTTAGTGCATAAGTGATTGCATTTAAAGCTTTGACATTAACACTGCTCTCATTTTTCTGAGGTGTGGTCCATAAATAATAAGGCGATATTTGCATGGACTTGGTTCCATCATTGCCTAGAACTTCTGTCATTGGTGGTTTTCATTTGGTAACCGTTGCTTGCCACACACTTTCATCAATGGATTTCAGAAAGATTCCCATCCGGGCTTTTCAATAAGAATAATTGGAACCATCAAACGTTGGTGGCCTAATAATAGAAAGGCTATCAAAATTTAACATATTAAGAGCTCGAGATCACTTAGCTCAGGAAACTAATCTAATGGAATGATCTATTAGGTTTTGATACCACATAAAAAGGGCGAGCTCCAAGTCCTAGGGGGGTGAATAGGACTATGTCAAATAAAAATAAAATGCGAAAAGATAACACAGATAACAAAAATTTAAAGCAACCTCAAATGCATAAGTATTGATAGGTCGATACAAATGTTGTTCCAAGGACAACCTTACACCCAAAACCAATGGCTTATGGTAGGACAATTTGATTTCTAGAACGTCGGTAAGTATCAAAAACTCAAATCAATACAGAGGTAAAAGAAATAAACCTAGCTATTACAACATTCACCACAAAATCATAAAATACATTACAACATTCACACACATAATCAAATACAATCATCCACCACAACTCCAAGAATTATAGTGGTTCGTATGTGTACACCATTTTTTTGAAAATAGCCACACAACTACTCCACTCCCAATATCCACACGCACGGTATATTGGCTTTCACTAAGAAAGAAGGTTTTTCAAGGTTCACCTTAAAACCTTTACAATTGTATTTTTCAATGGGCTTACATAATAAAAAACCCCACGCTGAGATTTTCCTAGCTGATCTCAGTCAAAACAACAAATAGAGATTTTCCTAGCTGAATCTCACAAACCAAAAATGCAGAAAATTAAAATATAATACTTATCTGAAGAATGTTCTTCGATGTAGCTAGTATAACTGCTTCTTTGTAGAAGAAGATGTTCAAAGTTCAATCTCACAAATGAAGGGATTCTAGGTCTAAATGAATTTTAAATTAAATCCAACCTTTGGCTACTTGGATTCAATTTCTTAGATCTCAAAAAGGGTTAAAGCAAAATTCCCTTTTATATCAAATAGAATGGAATCAAGAGATCTAGAAATTAAGAAACCAAAAAACTATTAAAATAAATTTTAAATACCTCACAATAGCTTCACAATAGTGGGGACTTATCTCTCAGAGTGATGACTTGAATTGGCTTAGAATGAAAGAAAAAATCTGAGAAATGCCCACTATTTATAGGCTGCAATTCGATTCCCTCGACTAGTCTAAGGTTCGCTCGACTGGTCCTAGCAGAACCAAATTTCAAATTTTGTGGCTCGATCGGATAAAATAGACTCTTGACTGGTCGAGTAACCAGCTCGACTAGTCGAGAACAGCACTCGACTTGTCGAGTGAATAAAAATTGCGTTGCTAGACTTTGAGTCGAGTCCTACTCAACTGGTCGAGCCAGACTCCCCGATCGGTCGAGCAGGGTACTCGACTGGTTGAAGACGAAATAACCTTATCCGATTTTTTGAGAAAATTCCTGGACTGGTCGAGAAAGACCCTAGACTGGTCGAGCTGGTGCCTGGACTAGTTGAACTAAGACTAGGACTAGTCGAAGTAAAGCCTAAAATAAGTATTATGACCCAAATTAAACATGCAATGTTAATGACCTAATCCTAAGGTCTTTCTAGGGTCATGTATACCTTAAATGTGAATATTGAAATTGAAACATCGGTCGCTTCGGTAGATATGACACTTTGAAGCACATGAAGCTTGACCTCGTACACTTGAACTTGTGTCTCGAACTTGTGTCTTGAACATATGTCTTGAGACTTAAGTTTGAGCAAATGTACTTAAGCTTGAACTTGAGCTTGAAGATAGTGCACTTGGACTTGATTATTTGGACTTGGTGAACTTCAACTTGTTCTTGTAGTTGAACATGAATAATTGTATCACACTAAATGTCGATGTAGATAACATGAAGCTCATCTTCGAATGAAGGTGAACTTTCCATCTATCAAAACAAGTCAAACATTCCAAAGTGTTTTGGTACAACAAAATTTGACAATCCAGGGTGCTATATTTACAACATAGCACTTACACTTTTCTTCTTTTAAGGTGGATAAAATTCTCCAAACCCAATTCTCACCATCTATCAATGATTAACATACTAACAATCAGAAATTCTAGTACATCTTATAAAAGGCAATTTGAATGTGTCTTGTGATTTAGAATCATGATATTCAAACTACCTCTAAGATAATTGCACACAAGAACTTAGGTGGTAAGTTACTTAGATGATTAGACTCTAACAATTCAAGATTCAATCTCTATCTTATCATACTCAAAACATACTTAAGTACACAAGTCATCGCTTCCCAAACAGATTTTAACTTAAAACATTAAAATTTTTCAAAACTTTTTCTCATAATTGAGAAAACTCTAATTAGGTTACGTAATCCCCCACACACCCCACAAACATTCTACATTGTCCTCAATGTACAAGAAATAAGTATGTAATGCAAAAGAGGCAACAAAAATAAAGGAGATGGGGTTGGAAAGATAGTACCTGGAAGAAGGAATTTTGAAGCTTTTCTACGGATCTCAGCATAAAATGGGTTAGCACAAAATGAAACTCAATAGAGTATAAGAAAGCTATCATAAAAATAAAATGAAAATAATAAACCTAAGTATACCCCGTTAGACTAGGAGGTCAATCATGGTACACAGGATCAGTCAGAGGTATGGTCATGTCCTCTGAATCGAATTTCTCCACAAATGGTTTTAAACGATGTCCATTCACTTTAAACCTATTACCATTGTTTGGATTCTCTATCTCAACAGCTCCATGAGGATGGACATTTGTAATAGTGAAAGGGCCGGACCAACGAGATCGGAGCTTTCCCTGAAAAAGATGTTACCGAGAATTGTACAAAAGGACTTTTTAGCCAGTCAAGAATGATTTTCGAAGGATGTTCTTATCATGGAACACCTTCATCATGTCCTTGTAAATTCTCGAGTTCTCGTATGCGTCATTCTGGATCTCCTTAAGTTCATTCAATTGCAGCTTGCGCAGCGAGCCAGCATTGTCCAAATCAAAATTTAGATTCTTAATAGCCCATAGGCTTTATGTTCCAACTCCACAGGTAAGTAGCAAGCTTTCCCATAGGCAAGTCTAAAGGGAGACATTCCATTAGGACTTTAAAATGCGGTATGGTAAGCCCATAGAGCATCAGTCAATCGGATTGACTAATCCTTGCGGTCAGGGTTAACCATTTTCTCTAAAATTTGTTCATCTCCCTATTGGAAATTTCAGCTTGTCCACTAGTCTGTGGGTGGTATGGAGTGCTCACCTTGTGAGATATGTCATATTTCTACATTAGATTTGCAAATGGCCTATTGCAAAAATGTGAGCTTCCATCACTAATGATAGCCCAAGGCGTTCTGAACAGGGAAAGAATGTTCTCTTTTAAAAACTTAATGACCGTCTGATGATCATTGTTCCGGCATGGGATTGCTTTGACCCATTTAGTGACATAGTCTACAGCTAATAGAATATATAAATTTCTGTGAGATTGGGGGAATGGTCGATGCCCCAGCAATCAAATGCTTCGATTATGAGAATGCGGTTCAAAGTTATCATATTTCGACGAGATAATGCCCCAAACTTTTGACAACGCTCACAAGCTTTGCAAAACTTATGAGTGTCCTTGAACATAGTAGGTCAATAAAAGTCGCATTAGAAAATTTTGGCCGTGGTCTTTTTGGAAGAAAAGTGACCACCACAGGCCTGAGTGTGACAAAAGGAGATGACACTATGGTGTTCATTGTCTAGCACACACCTCCTTAAAATCTGATCTGGGCAATATTTAAATAAGTACAGATCATCCCATAAGTATTTACATACCTAGGTGAAAATTTTCTTCTTATCTTGCACAGTCCAATGTGTCGTCGTGAAACTTGTGACAAGATAATTAGCAATATCAGCGAACCAAGGTGAGTTGGAGACTTTAAACAATTGTTCATCGAGGAACATCTCGTTTATGGGTGCCGTCTCAAGGGAATCAGGGAGGTCAAGTCTCGAAAGATGGTTAACCACTACATTTTCTACTCCCCTTTTATCTTTTATTTCCAAATCAAATTCCTAGAGTATGAGGATCTATCTTATCAAGCGGGGTGTCACGCCCCAAACCCAGAAATCGGGCTCACAAAATTTCGATTGCCAAATCTGGTGTCGATAGCCTCCACAGTACCCCATTCTCGGCTCCCAGCGCCTATACGCCAGATTCCGATCCTGAGATCCTATAAGGAGGATTTTCTAACATACATTTATCTCGTAAGAAGCATAACCACAAGTTTACCCAAATCACAAAAGCAACATCATCATCACATATCCACTAATATAAACATTTGGATACAATGCTGAAAGGGAAATACATATATCGAAAATCAAAGCTCTAGAAGACTGCTGCACGCTCCATGCTCAACACTGCCGCAACCTAATGCTACCTTGTAACGCCCTGAAATTCGGGGGTGGAGTATGAACTCAACTCTCGAGTTTCAATGCATCACTTATGCAACATACACAATGATGGTTAAATGTTGTCTGAGTTAAAGCGATAAACATGAATGAGATTATACCAAAACAGTAATTCATACTCCAGTTCAATTGTATAAAGGCAAGCGGAAGACTGAAATTGTATATATATGGTATGTAAGGAAAAAAATTTTATGAACATCAGAGTATGAACACTAACTGAGTACCCATATACATGTACTGTTTCTGAGTCAAAAATCAAAATACAATCTAAAAGATGAGTCCTGAAATCCCCGCGATGCAGTCGGCCTAAGCAAAGCCGTCAGAGTACTGCATAAATGAGAACTCATCCTGGTCCTCGTCGAAATCGGGCTCCGGCTCCTGAACCGACGCGCCTTCTATACCTGCGACAGAGTCTGGTTGGTGTTGCAAACACTGTCCCGTAACGTGGGAGTGAGTAGCTAACTCAGTGGAACAATAAAGCATAGATTAACATGTTATCAACTCAATCAAGCAGTAATGATAAAGCGGTACAATCAAACAAGTTTAACTACTCTTATTAAATGCAAGTATGAAATGTCATGATGAATTTATGCCCTTGCCAAACCACCCTCATGCGACATCATCTTACGTTCGCGAATGCATAACTCCCTCAGTGCTCCACATCTACTAGGCACATGCGGTGCAATGATGAGCATGATTACCGAGTTGTTATTAGTCTATTTCAAACAGCAGTATTGGAAAACTAAGGTACCTCTCTTGTATCTTTCCCAAACATGATCCATTCTAGGGTCGTCAATCCTAGTTAATCTCATACGATATTATGGTTTGAGAGGCATAGCGAAGGCATCGCAAAGGGCTCGTCACCCATCAGCACGAATACAGATTTCACCGTATGCGGCTCAATTGCTGACCATCAGCTCGAGTACAGGTCTCACCGTACTCGGCTCAATCACTAGCCGTCAGCTCGAATACAGGTCTCACCGTACTCGGCTCAACTCATACTCTAGTTGCTGTGAAAGACTCGTCGCCAATCACAGACTTGGAGTATACTCGAAGATACTACAGAGGACTCGTCGCCCTTCAACACGAGTACAGGTCTCACCGTACTCGGCTCTCGCCGTAAGTATCGACAGCTCGAATACAGTGTCCCATACCACCGTATTCGGCTCACGAGTTTGGGTTGCTCAATGGTCACTACGGGGAGGCACTTGGCCCCAGCATAGGCCGACAGCTTGGCCACGGTGTCCCATACCACCATGTCCGGCTCATGAGTCTTAGCGGATCGAGGTGCCATGGTTAACGGGATTGTCACTGGTAAGTTTGGTACCTTAGGTTCAAACAGTAATGACCAAACATGGTGAACACACATTCGACAATCGGGTTACTTGACGAGCCTGACTAGCTTGAGCGCACAACAAGTTGGGCAATATGAAGCGCAAAAGCACTCCGTGTGGCCAACCACTATCGCCAACCGAAGTACGACTCGGGTTAGTCAGACACATCCCTTGTGGCGACATGAATTTCAGCCACAATCTCAAGTCTGGTACCGAATGTCTAGACTATAGACATAGTCCCAACCTCAATCAATCTTCATCCATAGCATGTGGAGTAAAGCATGATAAACAAAGTAATACAAGCATGTTATCAGGCATGTCATAAGGCATGTTATAAAGCATGAAGTAAAGCATGTTGTAAAGCATGTAATAGAGCACTATACAGATAGGGATACAGACACATATGCCTGATATGTGAGTGGTTGAAGTAAACAACCACATGGAGGGAATCTTACATGTATCTAAGGTAGTCGAGAATTCCATCTCAACACCGACCTATGGTGCTAACATCCGAGCATTTACTCTCACAAGCATTTACACAAACACTTGGAGTACACTATTTTAACATACATGACGTATGTTAGTAAAACATATACTAGGGCTATTCTTTCGCCAAGCTAGCATTTTATACGTGTATATCGTAATCATACAGCGAATAATCATGACAATTGCATTTCCAAAATTTACACATATACGGTATTTCTAGAATACACAATTTCAACATACATAGTGTTTACAAGCGAACATGTATTACGGCGATTCCTTTCGCCAAACAAGTATTTTATCCATATATCATATAACCATACATCAGATAAACATGTCAATCACTTTTCCAAAAAAAAATACGTATACGGTATTTCTACGTATAGCTAGAGTATGTGAAATTCCATATTCTACAACTTTAATCGAAACAGAAAACGGAAAGCACTTTGTACATGTGCATTTGCATGCAGATCATGAATCTATCATTATCTGACATTGAAAGCGTTGAAAACCGTAACCTATACACCTAAAGTCCTCACCTTGCTCCTTGGAATCTCAACGGATCAGCAAGGTTTGGTGAGCTTCCGTATTCGGGAGTTTTCTAGCTTAAAGAGTGAAATCGGTTAGCCATTTCATAACCTATAACCTATATACCTCAAATCAGATCTAGGGTTAGGGTTTCTCACCTTAAAATGGAGTTGATATCGCCGGGAAAGCGCCTGGAAAGAGGCGGTGTAGCCCATGTGAAGATCGAAAGCAGTAGGAGGAATGTGCTCCCACAATCCCATGTTTTTCTCTCTCTTTTCTCTCTCTCTCTCACTAGGGTTTTATTCCAAATTCGTATGGCTGTGAGAGGGGCTGTTCTAAGGCCCTTATATAGCCTAAAACCTTTCCGAAATAGACTCATGTTCAAGGGGTACGTCTATTATAGGTATTTCGGCATTGTTCCTGCTCAAAAGAGGGGTTCTGGTGGCCCTCCTTGAGCCAAACGTCAGACTTAAGCTCACAACTCATGGATCTACGTGGGATTACGTTTTCGACTCGATCGGATTCCCAGATCACACGTGGCAGACCAGTTTCAGTTCAACAGTCAATGGGCCACGATCCGAAATTCCAAGTACATGTAAATGTTCCTGAAATTTTTCCTGATCCGAGGGTGTAATTTGGTCTGATTCTGACGGTCTGGTTGCTTAATACTGATGCGCAAGCGAATGGTGCCAAATCCCTATTCCAGATATTTATTTTGTAAAGGAAATAGTGATTTTCACACTCCCTCGCTCCGGACTCAAGCGAATGGTCGTGGGACATCGACTGGACCTGATTTCTGAGGTGGTTGTCAAGCCCAGTGAGGCGGTCCTAGTTCCTTAACTTCGTTTGAATCGGACTTCCAATGTGCGGTCTAGACATAATACGAAGTTTCATTTCACTCCCGAGAGCAGCCGGGTAATGAGTTTGGTTCTAAACTTTAGGGTAACCTAGAGTCACTGATTTTGCAAGTTTTGAGTCTTGCAGATCGTATTTAAAGCGATCCCAACGGATTTCATGGCTAATCTAGTTTTGCACTTAGTTAACTTTGTTAAATTTCTAAAGGATTTAATCCTAAGTGATTTCTGGTCGAGATGGTACTCGAGCCATAGTACGGAAATTTACGGGTCGTTACATACCTACATATATCTATCATGTATAAGCTTATAAAAACTTAGAGGGTGGTGAAAGTGTGTGCACAAAGTAAGTGCCAAGTATACAATACAGGTCCATAAATCATACGAAGGCAAAAATACTGGCAAGATCATGAATCCATGAATACTATCAGCCGTATCAAGGCTATGCGATGCAAGGCATGAATGCTAACGGCCATATCAAGGCTATGCAATACAAAAACGTAATAATCCAATATCATATACTAAGAATGCAAAGCAATATGCAAATCCTGCTAAGTCCGTCTAGACCATATAAGTGCTGGAACATAACAACCCTAAATTTCATATGTCGCGGATGTAATGCAATATGTGATGCAAATGAAATGACCAAGCTGGAGTGTGAAGTTGGGATGATAGTATGTAGTATCGTAGGCTACGGGGTCCACCACAAGGGACTTCTATCCAAACCAGTCCCATACCTAAATTTGGATGGTCAGGTTCAATGTGGTAAACTCCTGATCTTAGGTTAGTCGCGTGCCCCAACCGAAATCCTAGTCATTGCGAAGGTACACGTAACAAATAGTTGCGCACCATCAGCCTAAGTGAATAGTGAATGAATGAATGAGTATAATGCTGAGTATGCAACACCTCCTCAATAAGTCCACATATCAATATTGTACTGTATATCTCTGAGATCATCACCGGGGTCTAGTACACTTTACATGCAATCGTCGCCCCCATGATGCGTAAACATGTAAGTGGAAGAGACTTCACGATCCGCCTAGCCAGTAGTTAGCCAATATCTACCTAGTACGTCGATAACGGACCCATTCACGAGCTGGTCAAACACAGCCTAGTTATGCCCACTACCCTCTAGCTGATAAGGCCACACCCCCTCCCAACCGACCACGACACAGTGAGAGACGTGGCCTCCTGGTATTCGGCACTCGGGCGCTCATGTATCCACTCGGTCTAGACGTTGGGGCATCTCCTGGCCTTCGAGGTTTAGGGACTTTTACCCACAGACATCAAAAGTGCCTAGATGGTCGAACCCAAATATTTTCAGTGTCCCATCTGGTCATGCACGACATGTTTGTGAAGGTCACAACCCTAATGTCACTAGGGCGTACAGTAATCACAATCACACAATGTAAGATGTCTAATCATACATCAATCCTGCGTATACCGCGTACTTATGTGGGATAACTCCACCTATCAAGGAGTCCCATAAACCATCTGTACTATGGAATATACAATGGTCAATCACATCTCATAATAAATATGCAGATGATGTGTCACACCCCAAACTAAGAGATCGGACTCACAGGAATCCCGATCGCTGAATTCGGTGCCGACAGTCTCCGTAGAACTCCATTCTCGGCTCCCATCGTCTATACGCCAGATTTCGATCATGGGATCCTATAAGGAGGATTTTCCAACGTACATTTTTCTTGTAAGAAGTATAACCACAAGTTTACCCAAATCACAAAAGCAACATCATCATCACATATCCACTAATATAATCATTTAAATACAATGCTGAAAGGGAAATACATATATCAAAAATTAAAGCTCCAGAGGTACGCTGCATGCTTCAATCTCAACGCTGCTGCAACCTAATGCCACCTGCACGCATCTATCGTACATTAGCTTATAGAAAGCTTAGTAGGTGGTGAAAGTGTGTGCACAAGGTAAGTGCCAAGTAAGTAATATCAAAGTAATCAAGTAATCAGAAATACTGACAAGTCTATAAACCATACAATATCAGAGTACGCAATATAGATCAACTATGCAAATGATGAGTCATAGAGAGCCAAATATCAGATACCGAGTATACAATGTAATATGTAAATCCTGCTGAGTCCGTTTAAGACATATAAGTATAGAAACATAACAACCCAAAATGTCATATGCCTGCATATGTAATGCAATATGTGATGCGAATGAAATGACGAAGCTGGAGTGTGAAGTTGGGATAATAGTACGTAGTATCGTAGGCTACGGGGTCCACCACAATGGACTTCTATCCAAACCAGTCCCATACCTAAATTTACATAGTCAGGCTCAATGTGGTAAACACCTGATCTTAGGTTATTCGCGTACCCCAACCAAAATTCCTAGCCATTGCGAAGGTACACATAACAAATAATTACGCACCACTAGCCCGAGTGGATAGTGAATGAATGAGTATGCAACTCCTGCTCAATAAGTCCACATATCAGTACTATCCATCTCTATGATCATCACCAGGATCTAGTACACTCTACATGCAAATCGTCGCCCACATATGCGTGACCATGCAAGTGGAAGAGACCTCACTATCCACCTGACCAGTAGTCAACCAATATCTACCCAACACGTCGATAGCAGACCCATTCACTAGCTGGTCAAACTCAGCCTAACTATGCCCCCTACGCTCGGGCGGGTAAGGCCACACCCTCTCCCAACCGACCATAACACAGTGGGAGACGCGTCCTCCTGGTAGTCGGTACTCGGGTGCTCATGTATCCACTCAGTCTCGACGTTGGGGCGTCTCCTGGCCTCAGAGATTTAGAAATTTTCACCTAGGGCCATCTATGGCAGCCCGATGCTAATAACAGATTTCTGGTGTCCCATCTGGCCATCCACGATATGCCTGTGGAGACTATGGCCCTGATGTCGCTAAGGCGTACAGTAATCACAACTCACATGCAAGATGCATGAGTCATACAATCCAGTCATGCATCAATCCTATGAATACCGTGCACTCATGTGAGATAACCTCGCCTATCAGGGAGACTCATAACAACTTGCCCATTGACTTATGCGATGGTCAACCACATCTCATAATAAACATACAGATGATGCGTATGGGCATATATCACGATGTTATGCTATAACATACTCATAATCGGTATCAATAACTAGCATCGACAATCGACCTCGACAATGTGGACATTTAACCAACATTGCCCCCAAGGAATGGCCCACATAAAGCCTAACATATAGTGGACCCATGGCCTCACACAAGGGCCAAATGTACAACATCATGGGCCTCACTCAAGAGCTTAATACACATCACGATGGGCCTTCCACATGGGCCTAACATACATCACAATGGGCTCCATCGCCTGGCCCTCATCACATAGGCCTCATATACATCACATTGGGTCTTAAACACGGGCTGAATACACATCACAACGGGCCTCAAATACGGGCCGCATATACATCACAATGGGCCTCATCACATAGGCCTCATATACATCACATTGGGTCTTAAACACGGGTTGAATACACATCACAACGGGCCACATATACATCACAATGGGCCTCAAACACGAGCTAAATGCACATCACAATGGACCTCAAATACAGGCCACATATGCATCACATTAGGCCTCGACAATCGGACTCGATATTCGGCCTTGACAATTGGCCTCAACAATTGGAATCGACCTTGATAATCGGAATCGGAATCAGCCTCAACAATCATCCTCAACAATCGAAATTGACCTTAATAATCGGCCTCGACAATCGGAATTGGCGTAGATAATCGGAATCAGAATCGGCCTCGGCGATCTGCCTCGAAAATCAGAATATACAGTCGGCCTCAACAATTGGAATCGGCCTTGATAATCAAAATCAGAATCGACCTCAACAATCGGCCTCGACAATCGAAATCGACCTCAACAATCAGAATTGGCGTCGATAATCGGAATCGGAATCGGCCTCAAAAATTGGAATATACAGTCGGCCTCAACTATCATGCCCCAAACTCGAAAACCTGGCTCACAAAATTCCCGATCGCCGAATCTGGTACCGACAACCTTCGTAGTACCCCATTCTCGACTCCTGGTACCCATTTACCAGTTTCCGATCCTGGGATCCTACAAGGAAGATTTTCAACATCAGTTTGATTCGTAATAAGCATAACCAAAGGCATAACCCACAAACAACAACCAAAAACTCCATCACATTTCCACTATGATCAAATACTTATAAGTACAGTGCGAAAAAGGGAAATACAATGATGATAGATAAAAAGACTCCAAGATGATCTTCTATGTGCTCCTACCTCAGCGCTACTACGGTCTGACGTCACCTGCACACAATGGTCGTGCATAAGCTTACGAAAAGCTTAAAGGGTAGTGAATGTGTGTGCGCAACGTAGTAATACCATTATGCAATATCAGAGTAATGCGGAATATGTTGATGAATTCATGAATACTATTGGCTGTACCAAGGCCGTTCGATACAAGGCATGAATGATGTCGGCCATACTAAAGGCCATGCGATGCGAGATGCAACTCAAGCATACGAATCTTCATCTAAGTCCACATATCAATACAACTCAACTCTAAAATAAACCAGGCTTGTATATACCCTACCACGCGTAGAAACTCGAAATCAATAAAACTTCGGCAAAAGAAATAATTAAATCTTCCCTTACTACCCTTAGCCAATTTCGGGGACGAAATTTTGTTTTAAGGGGGGTAGATTGTAACATCCCGGATTTTCCCCAACCTGGAATTAGACGTCCTTAGGTAATGGGTTGCTCCTAACACCTTACTAACTTGTCAGAACTGAATCCCACAGTCTAAAATCGCTCCTTAACCCATTTCCTTCACAAATCCCACCCTTCACCACCTTGTTCCTTAAATTTTCTAAGTACTTTTTCCATAGACACTATCTTAAACTAGCTAAGTAGTATAACTTGGATCACTTTATATACAAACTACAAAGGCCCAGGTACCACCTCAGACAGAAATCATATAGGACTAAATCCTTTAGAAATTAGGCGAGAATTAGCTAGTGCTAAACTAGAGTGCCTGTGAAATTAGCACCAATCGCTTTAAATACGATCTGCAAGACCCAAAACTTGTAGAATCATTGACGTCAGGTTACCCTAAAACTTAGGATCAATCTCATTACCACTGCCTCACGGGAGCATCTCGAAACTCCGTATCGGATCTGGACCGCACGTCGGAAGTCCGATTAACACGAAGTTAAGGACTAGGACCGCCTCACTGGGCTTGACAACCATCTCGGAAATCAAATCCAGATAGTGTCCCAGCGCTATTCGCTTGAGCTCGAAGTGAAGAGTGTGAGAAATGTGAAATAATTTCAAAATAAAATATCTTGAATAGTAATCTGGCACCTCTCGCTTGCGGATCAGTATTAAGCAACCAGACCATCAGAATCAGACCAAATTACACCCTCGGATCAGGAGAAATTTCATATACATTTACATGTACTCGGAATCTCCGATCGAGATCCACTGACCGTTGAACTGAAACTGGTCCGCCACGCGTGATCTGGAATCCCGACCGAAACGAAAACTTAATAGAACGTAAATCCCGCGTTAGTGAGCTTAAGTCCGACCTTTGGCTCAAGGAGGGCCGCCAGAAATCCTCTTTTGAGCTGAAACAATACCAATTTGATTATAATGTAAGTATACCTTGAACATAAGTCTATTTTGGTTAGTTTTTAGGCTATATAAGGACCTTAACCCCTCTCCCATGGCAGCCATACGAATTTGAGGTTGAGAGAGAGAAAAGAGAGAGAAAGTGTGGGAGATGTGGGAGAATCTCCCTGCCACTCTTCCTTGCCACTGTACGAGCTCCACCGCCTGATTCTCATTGCTTTCCCGGCGTTTTCGGCGTCATTTCTAGGTAAGAAGCCCTAACCCTAATCTGATTTGGGGCTTGGGTGGTTGTAGGTTATGAAATAGCTAACCTATTTCGTTCTATAGGTTACCAAACTGCCGAATACGGAAGCTTAGCAAACCTATCGACTCCGTTACGATTCTACGACAAAAGGTGCGGACTTTAGGTGTATAGGTTATGGTTTTCAACACTTTCAATGTCAGATAATGATAGATTCATGATCTGCATGCAATTTCACATGTACAAAGTGCTGTCTGTTTTCCGTTTCGATTAAAGATGAAAAATATGGAATTCTACGTACTCTAGGTATTTGTAGAAAGTACCGTATACGTACAAATTTTGGAAATGTGTTTGACATGATTAATTGTTGTATGAATATATTATATGTGGATAAAATACTTGTTTGGCAAAAGGACTCGTCCTAATACATGTTTTGCTTATATACACTATGTATGTTGAATTTGCGTATTCTAGAAAGTATCGTATACGTATAAATTTTAGAGATGTATTTGCCATAATTATTTGTTGTATGAATATATTATACATGGACAAAATACTTACTTGGCGAAAGGATAGTCCTAATACATGTTTTGTTAACATACACCATGTACGTTGTAATAATGTATTCTAAGTGTTTGTGAAAATGACTGAATGAGTATGGAATTCTCATTCGAGCCCGCCATGACTAATTGTCATGAATATATGATTGTTGTATTGGCGAGACCCCTTTGACGAAAGGATTTGCCCTGAATCACGCCACGGTCACTATACGCTATATATGTTGAAATGTGTAGCCCAAGTGTTTGTGAAAATGTTCAAATGAATATGAAACTTGGATTCCTACTTTCCATGACTATCCGTCGTGGGTGTACGCGCGTTATGATTGGGGCAACTCCCTAGTGAAAGGATTTGGCCTAATGCCTATGTGATCAACATATGTTATGTATGTTGATGTATGTCTTTTAAAGTGTTTCTTGAAATGTCTGAATGAGTAGTAGTTAGCAAATTGTAATGTATAAGGGTGTTGAGATATGATTCTCAACTCCTTTAACTATGTGTATGATTTCCTTGAATAGTTGTGTGATTAGGAATTGAATATGTACAAACTCATGCTTGTGTTATGCTTCATAACATGCTCAATTGCTTTTATGATTTTATCTATGTAATGCATATGTTTAAATTCATATTTACGTTGTATGATCCGTCATGGGTGATGGGGGAGTGGAGCAACGAGTGCGTGCAACAACCCTGGCAGCCCTAAACGGATAATACTAGACCTTGATTGTATGAGTTGAATCTTGATCCATTACTGCTTTATCTATCTGCAATTGATTGTGTTTGGGGCTATGATTATAGTCCAGACAATCGGTACCAGAATTGAATTCATGGTTGTGATTCATTTGCCACGTGAGATGTGTTCGACGAACCCGAGTCGTACTTCGGTTGACGATAGTGGTTGGCCACACGAAGTACTTATGCGCTTCATATCGTCCAACTTGTTGTGTGCTCGAGCTAGCCGAGCTCGTCAAGTAACCCGATCTGCCTAATGTATGTTCACCATGTTTGGACGCTACTGCTTGAACATAGGGTACCAAACTTACCAGTGAAATTCCTTTTAACCATGGTACCTCGATCCGCTAAGACTCATGAGCCGGACATGTTGGTATGGGACACTGTGGCCGAGCTGTCGGCCTATGCTGGGGCCACGTGCCTCCCCGTAGTGACCATTGAGCAACCCAAACTCGTGAGCCGAATACGGTGGTATGGGACACTGTATTCGAGCTGTCGATACTTACGGCGAGAGCCGAGTACGGTGAGACTTGTACTCGTGCTGACGGGCGACGAGTCCTCTGTAGTATCTTCGAGTATACTCCAAGGTCTGTGATTGGCGACGAGCCCTTCACAGCAAATAGAGTATGAGTTGAGCCGAGTACGGTGAGACCTGTATTCGAGCTGACGGCCAGCAATTGAGCCGAGTACGGTGAGACCTGTACTCGAGCTGACGGTCAGCAATTGAGCTGCATACGGTGAGATCTGTATCCGTGCTGACGGGTGACGAGCCCTTTGTGATGCCTTCGTGATGCCTCTCGAACCATAATACCGTATGAGATTAACTAGGATTGACGACCCTAGAATGGATCATGTTTGGAAATGATACAAGGGAGGTACCTTAGTTTTCCAATACGGCTGTTTGAAATGGACTAATAACTACTCGGTAATCATGCTCATCATCGCACCACATGTGCCTGGTAGATGTGGAGCACTGAGGGAGGTATGCATCCGCGAACGTAAGATGATGTCGCATGAGGGTGGTTTGGCAAGGGCATACATCATGTCATTTCATACTTGCATTAAATAAGAGTAGTTAAAAATTGTTTGGCTGTATTGCTTTATCATTACTGCTTGACTGAATTGATAACATGTTAACCTATGCTTTATTGTTCCACTGAGTTGATCACTCACTCCCACGTTACGGGACGGTATTTGCAACACCAACCAGATTTGTTGAGTTTCAGGTGATGGCGATGCTTATGAAGCAGAGCCGAACTACTACTATGATGTTGAGGAGGAGTTCTCCTACATGTAATCTCTGACAGGTCTATGAAGACCGGGTATTGTATTGACGGGGCTACGGTACTTGGGATAGGAGACATTACACTCCCTCACATTTGGTATATTTTAAAACTGTACTTGTAATTATTTAACCTGGTAATGTTATCACACTCTGGAGACTCATCATAATTTATATATTTTATCTATCTATCACAGTCTTCCGCTTGCAAATTTAACTGTCTCTGGAGTATGATATGCTGTTTTGGCTTAATCTCACTCATGTTCAATGCACGAATACAGTCAACATTCAATCATCATTCATTTTGTTGCATAAGTGATGTTCTGGAACTCGGGAGTTGAGTTTATGCTCGACCCCCGATTTTCAGGGCGTTACACTATACAATGCATACATCAAGTGGATCCCATAACAAGTGGGCCCTCAAATTGAATTTAACAGTGGATCACCCATCTTAGATCTTCTCTTCTTGGCTTTGATCCCAACGAAAGATGATGGAGAATGAAGGGTTGGGATGGGAGATGAGAGGGTTAGGAAGTGGATCACACACAAAATTCTCTCATGGAGGTTTGAAAGAGCTTGGACGTGTGATCTTTTTTTTTTCTTGCTTGGAAAAGTGAGTTTGAGAAATGAGAGAGAGGGGGTTGTAAAGAGAGAGAGAGAGATGGGTAATGGAGTGATGGATGTGGTGAGTGATGGGTGTGTAAGAACTTTATTGACTTTAGGGGTAGATGGTGTAAGAAGGGTATGGGGTGTGTAAGAAATTGTTGACTTATGGGGTTGCTTGGGGATGGGTGTGAGGTGATGGTGTACTTGACATGTACTTGACTTTTGATGGAATTGATTGATTGATGGATGTGACATTGGATAGAGATTCTCTTGGGTTTAGCAACGCGCGGCATTTTCTTGAACTAAACGTGGGCCCACATCTCCTGGCCTGGGTATTGCCTCGGCGCGTGAGACGCGGCATCGGAACCACGGCGACAACGTGGTCACTAGGGTACAAGTCTCGGGTTGAGCCGACTCTGGTTTGCAAGACTCTGTTTAGGATCGTGCACAAACGTTGGATACAAGTCGAGGGTTGCCAGAATTCGATAGAGAGGATCGTGGGAACCTATGGAATGGTACGGACTATGATGTGAGTCTTACATCAACAATCGGAATCGGCCTTGATAATCGAAATCGATAATTGGCCTAACAAAGGGCCTAAGGGAAGGTCATAATGTGGACATTTAACCATCATCGCCCATCAATGTAGACAATTAACCAACATTACTCTCAAGGAGTGGTCCACATAGGGCCGAACATATAGTGGGCCGATGGCCTCACACAAAGGCCTCATACACAATACAATGGGTTGCATACAATCTCAATAGGCCTCATACAATCATAATGGGCCACATTAATGGGCTATAAATACATCACATTGGGCCTCATCGCATAGACCCCACATACACCAAGTGTGCCCTGCACATACAGATGGGACACACCAATAGGTGGCCTGGATATAACTCATAAATCAAAGTGGTTTCCATTGTCCAGACCGTTAGACGGTGTGCATAAAATACATAAATCATGATGAGGTCCACTACACGGACAGTGGGGATCAACCCATACATCACATGTGATTTCAAGGGGGGGAGGGGGGGGGGGGTCCTACGGTAGATATTTTTGTTCCCCACCAGACAGAGTGGTGTGGCCAACAAAAGCTTTGGAGCAAGGTAGTATTTGGGTATTCCCTTCACACCAGATCCGTGTGACATACATCAACAGGGTAAGTGGAAAATAGGCCTTGCGGTGGGCCCATGAAGTTTTTAACGATAGGGGATCCACCACCACTACTATTAACGTGAAGCCCACATAGATTGGGTCTGCTTCATCTGATGGGGTTGGAAAGGTGAATGAACCATGTGGATTTCTCACCACATTAAGTGGGCCCCACTGATCAGTAGATCCATTCCGATTAGTAGATCCACTCCAGAATAGACTAAAAATAATGGATGTACTCCGTGGATATAAAATAGTTCACGTGCACCAGAAAGGTTGCAATGGTAGACTTCATTGTCCCAACTGTTTCCTACGGTGTGGATTACCTGAGTCGGCATCTTCCTCTTTTTTTTTCTCCTCAAGCCATAAGACCTGCTCGCCATTAGGTGGACAGTTTGAATATAACGCATACATCTGGGAGGGCCACCTTTGGGCGGTGTGGATTAAGATAAATACATCAAGTGGTCCACACGTGTGCCCCATATAAAACACATACATTGGGGTGGACCCCACTGTCCTGCCCATCTGGACGGTGGATATAGAATATATACATTTAGGTGGGGTCCACATCCAGTGGACTGGATGGTGTGGACTACCACACAAGCAGTAGGCCCCACCGTCTAGCATCACATGGACGGTGAAGATATAACACATATATCATAATGGCCACCAAAATTACTGAGTACAACAGCTACATGCTGGCCACACGTCCAACCAAAATCGACAGACGGTATGGATAATAACAACAAGGTGGGTTCCTACCATCCTTGCAATTGGACGGTGTGGATGCACCACACGTAGCATAGAGGGTTGCTAGACCCAAAAATGACTTGAAAAAATGGATGTACGGTGCAGATTTAAAGCACATAAATCAAGGTGCCACGTGAGTGTGGCCCACCAGCTAAGGAACAAGCTGGTATTTGTGTCTTTCCTTCCACCAGCACTTGCTGCTGGATAGCAGGTCCAGTGCACCTGGCCCATTAGGCCTATGTCTAGGAGGCCTCTCCAACTAGACGGATGGTGTGGATGTTATCCCACATACATCGTGGTGGGCACGAAACTTGCTGGCGTCTTTTCAGCCAGGTGCTGCTGGCGCGGGACCCACCGTCCCTACTAATGGACAGTGTGGATCAACAGAAACATCACGGTTGGCCCCACAGCATGGGTGAAACACATGCATCATTGGTGGGCCACACATCAAGAGAGAGAGAGAGAAATCGGATGGTGGAGGGACCCCGCCACTATGGGCCCCTCTTTACAATGTATACATCAAGATGGGTCCCACCACAAGTGGGCCATCAAACTTAAAAATCGACGGATAAACACCCACAGTAAGATCTTCTTCTTCCTTCTTCCACCAACGTGCTCTAGAGCTTCAAGGGAATTGAGATCGATTTTGGAGGGTGGGATTGGGTGGTAGGTAGTGGGCCACACCTAGTTTCTCTTATGAAAGCCATGGACGTCCACCTCTCATGGGCGTTGCTTGAAAAAATGGAGAGAGAGAGAATAAGAGAGAGAGAGAGAGGTGATGGGAGAGAGGGATGGTGAGTGATGTGTACTAGACATGTAAGGGAGAGAGTTGACTTTAGGGATGGGTGTTGGTACTTGGGGATGGGATGTTATACTTAACATGTGAGGTGATTGATGGGATTGATTGATGGGACATTTCTCTTGGGTTTTGCAAAGCGTGGCATTTTCCTTGAACTGAATGCAGGCCCACATCTCCTGGCCCGAGTATTGCCTCAGCGCGCGAGACGCAACGCCAGAACCGCGGCGACGACACGGTCGCACTGGTACAAGTCTCGAGTTGAGTACACATCATATACATCACATTGGGCCCTAAACATGGGTTGAATACACATCATAATGGGCCTTAAATATGGGCCTCATATACATTGCATTAGGCCTTGACAATCGGCCTTGACAATCAGAATCGGCCTCGACAATCGGAATCGGCCTCAACAATCAGAACCGACCTCGATAATCAGAATCGGCCTCGACAATCGGAATCGGCCTCGATAATCAGAATTGGCCTTGATAATCAGAATCGGCCTCTATGATCGGCCTCGACAATCGAAACCGACCTCGACAATTGGAATCGGACTCGATAATCAGAATCGGCCTGGATGATCGGCGTCAACAATCGGAATCGGGCTCGATGATCGGAATCGATCTCAACAATCGGAATTGGCCTCGATAATCGGAATCGACATTGATAATCAGAATCGGCCTCGATAATCAGCCTCGTCGTAAGGCGGGGTCCATAGATGGACGACCAATGATGGATCAAGCAATATCAATGGGGCCCAATAATTTAGGTTAACCCACTAGAGAATGATGAGAATAGGCGTAACCTGGCTTAAGGGAAGGTCACAATGTGGACATTTAACCATCATTGCCCATCAATGTGGTCATTTAAGCAACATTGCTCCCAAGAAGTGATCCACATAGGGTCGAACATATAGTGGGCCCATGGCCTCACACAAAGGCCTCATACACAATACAATGGGCTGCATACTATCTCAATGGGCCTTATACAATCATAACAAGCCTTACACAAGGTTCTCATACATCATAATGGGCCGCGTCACATGGGCCTAATACACATCACATGAGCTGCATCACGTGGGCCTATATACATCAGATGGCCATGTCCCATGGGCCCCGAATACATCACAATGGGTCACAACCCATGGGCCCCAAACACATTTCAATGGGCTTGTAAGACCCGTATCCTAGTCCGTACTATTCCGTCGACTCCCACGATCCTTCCCGTCGAAGTCCGGCAATCTGCGACATATAATCAACGTTTGCGCATGACCCTAAGTCATATCTTGTAGAATTTAGTCAGGTTAATCCGAGACTTGTACCATCGCGACCACACCGTCGCCGCGGTTCCAACGCCGTGACTCATGTACCGATGCGATACCCTAGCTGGAAGATGTGGGCCGACATTTATTTCGAACAAAACGCCGCGTATTTGTAATCTCAAGAGAATCTCTACATCATGTCCTATCAATCAATCAATCAATCACCTCATGTCAAGTACAAGTGCAACCCCAAAGTCAACTCTCTCTCACCCTCTCTCTTACACACCCATACATGTCAAGTACTTCCATCAACTCACATCCATCACTCACCTCACATCCATCCATCTTACAACCACCCATTCCCTCTCTCTTTCTCTTCACACTTTCCAAACAACACCAAAGCAGAGAAAAAAATGGGACGTCCAAGCTCTCCCATGTGAGAAAGAGTGCATGTGTGTGGCTGTAACGCCCTGAAAATCGGGGGTCGAGCATAAACTCAACTCCTAGTTCCAACGCATCACTTATGCAACAAAATGAATGATGATTGAACTGTTGTCTGAATTAGTGCATTGAACATGAGTGAGATTAAGCCAAAACAGCATATCATACTCCAGAGATAGTTAAATTGCAAGCGGAAGACTGTGATAGATATATGAAATATATAAAAATAGTGGTGAGTCTCCAGAGTGTGATAATATTACTAGGTTAATGAATTACAAGTACAATTCAAATTTTACCAAATGTGTAGTATCATCTAGTCAACATCCCTGTAATCCTGTCGATCAAGACACAGCTCACTTGAAGCCGTCAGCATAGCATATACGAACAAGCATCATTGTAATCATACAGGTTCAGCTCTGCCTCAAGTGTAGCGTCGCCATCTACAATCAGACAAAGTCTGGTGGGTGTTCGGAACACCGTCCTGTATCGTGGGAATGAGTAGCTAACTCAGTGGAACAATAAAGCATAGGTTAACATGTTATTAACTCAGTCAAGTAGTAATGATAAAGCAGTATAATTAAACACTCCTAACTACTCTTATTAATGCAAGTATGAATGCAGTCATGATGGATACCCTCACCGACATACTCCCTCATGCGACACCATCTTACGTTCGCGGCATGCTTGCTTTCCTCAGTGCTCCACATCTTCCAGGCACATGCAATGCATGATGAGCATGATTAACGAGTTGTTATTAGTCCATTTCAAACAACAGGATTTGGAAACTAAGGTACCTCCCTTGTATCATTCCCAAACATGATCCATTCTAGGGTCGTCAGTCCTGGACAATCTCATACGATGGTATGTTTCTAGGTCGCTGTAAGGGCTGTCAGGGCTGTTACACGGAATCGTTGCACCACCCCCATCACCTTATCAATACAGGCCTAGTTTATACTCTGTTACTACAAGAAGGCTCATCACCTCACCGCAGATTTAGAGTATGCTCGAGGTCACTACACCGGGTACGGTCAGGGCTGCTAGGGCTGTTACACGGAATCGTTGCACCACTCCCCCATCACTCATCAAGCAGTGTAGGCCGACAGGTCGAATATAGTGTCTCATACCACCATAATCGGCTCACAAGTCTGGTTGCTCACTGGTCACTACGGGGAGGCACATGGCCCCAGCGTAGGCCGACAGTTCGACCACGGTGTCCCATACCACCATGCCCGGCTCATGAGTTTTAGCGGATCGAGGTACCATGGTTAAAAGGGATTTCACTGGTAAGTTTGGTACCCTAGATTCAAGCAGTAGCGTCCAAACATGGTGAACATACATAAGACAGATCGGGTTACTTGACGAGCTCGGCTAGCTCGAGCGCACAACAAGTTGAACGATATGAAGCGCATAAGCACTTCGTGTGGCCAACCACTATAGCCAACCGAAGTATGACTCGGGTTCATCGAACACATCTCACGTGGCAAATAAATCTCAGCCACGAATTCAATCCCGTTATCGATTGTCTGGACTATACAATAGCCCCAATCACATTCAATTGTAGATAGGTAAAGCAGTAATGGATCAAGATTCAAATCATACAATCAAGGTCTGGTATTATCCGTTTAGGGCTGCCAGGGCTGTTGCACGGAATCATTGCTCCACTCCCCCATCACCCATGATGGATCATACAACATAAACATGAATTTAAACATATGCATTACATAGATAAAATCATACAATCAATTGAGCATGTTATGAAGCACAACACAAGCATGAGTTTGTACATATTCAATTCCTAATCACACAGCTATCCAAGGAAATCATACACATAGTTAAAGGAGTTGAGAATCATATCTCAACACCCTTATACATTACAATTTACTAACTACTACTCATTCAAACGTTTTAACAAACACTTAGACTACATACACCAACATACATGACATATGTTGATCCCATAGGTATAAGGCCAAATCCTTTCACTAGGGAGTTACCCCAATCATAACACGCATACACCCACGACGGATAGTCATGGCAAGCAGGAATCCAAGTTCCATATTCATTCAGTCATTTCCACAAACACTTGGGCCACACATTTTAGCATATATAGTGTATTTTGGCTGTGGCGTGATTTAGGGCAAATCCTTTCTTCAAAGTGGTATCGCCAATACAACAATCATAAATCTATGACAATTAGTCATGGCGAGCACAAATGAGAATTCTATACTCATTCGGTCGTTTTCACAAACACTTAGAATACACTATTTTAACATACATAGTGTATAATAGCAAAAACATGTATTAGGGAGAACCCTTTTGCCAAACAAGTATTTTATCCATATATAATATATTAATACAACAAATAATCATGGCAAACACATTTCCAAAATTTATACGTATACGGTACTTTCTACAGATACCTAGAGTATGTAAAATTCCATATTCTTCATCTTTAATCGAAACGGAGAACAGACAACACTTTGTACATGTGCAATTGCATGCAGATCATGAATCTATCATTATCTGACATTGAAAGCGTTGAAAACTATAACCTATACACCTAAAGTCCGCACCTTTTGTCATAGAATCGTAACGAAGTCGATAGGTTTGCTAAGCTTTCGTATTTGGCAGATTTGTAACCTATAGGATGCTTTAGGTTAGTTATTTCATAACCTACAACTATCAAAACCCCAAAACAGATTAGGGTTAGGGTTTCTTACCTAGAAATGACGTTGGAATCGCTGGGAAAGCGATGAGAATGGTGAGGTGCAACTTGTGTAGTGGCAGGGAATAGCAGTTGGGAGATTTTCCCACTTCTCCCACACTTTCTCTCTTTTCTCTCTTCTCTCTCTAGGGTTCCTCTCAAATTCGTATGGCTACAATGAGAGAGGGTTTAAGGTCCTTATATAGCCTAAAAACTCACCGAAATAGACTCCAGGTCAAAGTATACTTAGGTTATAACCAAAGCGGGTCAGTTTCAGCTCAACGGAGGACTTCTGGCGGGCCTCCTTGAGCCAAAGGTCGGACTTAAGCTCACTAATACTGAATCTACGTTTAGTTAAGTTTTCGTTTCGGTCGGGATTCCAGATCGCAAATGGCGGACCAGTTTCAGTTCAACGGTCAGCGGATCTCGATCGGAGATTCCGAGTACATGGATATGTGTATGAAAGTTCTCCTGATCCGAGGGTGTAATTGGTCTGATTCTGATGGTCTGGTTGCTTAAAACTGATCCGCAAGCGAGATGTGCCAGATTACTATTTGAGATATTTTATTTGTAAAGAAAAACATGTATTTTCACACTCCTCGCTCCGAACTCAAGCGAACAGTCGTGGGACACTGTCTGGATTCGATTTCCGAGATGGTTGTCAAGCCCAGCGAGGCGGTCCTAAGTCCTTAACTTCGTATTAATCAGACTTCCGATGGGCGGTTCAGATCTGATATGGAGTTTCGAGATGCTCCCGAGAGCAGACGGGTAATGAGATTGATCCTAGATTTTAGGGTAACCTAGCGTCAATGATTCTACAAGTTTTGGGTCTTGCAGATCGTATTTAAAGTGATTGGTGCAAATTTCACAGGCACTCTAGTTTAACACTAGCTAATTCTCGCCTAATTTCTAAAGGATTTAGTCCTAGGTGATTTCGGTCTGAGGTGGTACTTAGTCCTTTGTAGCAATGTTTAGTTTAAGTATTGTTCTTCATCACCTAAACTTTAAGATAGCGTCTAATGTGAAAGTACTTAGAAAATTTAAAGAATAAGGTGAAGGGTGGGATTTGTGAAGGAAATGGGTTAAGGAGCGATTTTGGACTGTGGAATTTAGTTCTGACAAGTTAATAAGGTATTAGGATCGACCCATTGCCTAAAGACGTCTAATCCCAGGTTGGCAAAAATTCGGGATGTTACAGTGGCCCACTCCCTCTCCCAAAAACCTTCATCCTAGCCATTCATTTCTCATCTTCCACCATCAAAGTGAGACAATAAGAGATTGGCATTCCATCGGACCAAGAAGATCGACCGATGGGTGCTTCCATAGACTAGATTTCATTGTCTTGATGATGGACCACATGAGGCCTACCGATTGATGGTATGGATCTCACTTTGGACCCTAGATGTGGCTGATGGCTCACTTTAATTTCCATGATAATTCCATGATGGGGCCATCCTCCATGGACCCCATCATGATGTTTATTTTCCTTGCATAAATAGGGTTATCTAGACCTTTCATTTGGTGGAGAAGTGATCTCCACTGTTGATCTTTGATTTGGTGGGCCCATATGTATTGGGACCCACTTAATGTATGTTTTAAATTATGCAAGGGAGGGCCCATAGTGTAGGGGTCCCTCCATCACACGTGTCCCTCTCTCCTTCTCTCTCTCTTTCCCTCTCTTTCTTTTATTCTTGTTATGTGATGATGTAGTGGTGTGGCCCACTTGTTTGGATCCCACCTTAATGTATGTTTTATCCATACCATTCATCCATTTAGTGGCCCACCAGAGCAAGGCCCACCTTATGCATGTGTTATGCCAAGACCGTCCAGCGTCCACGGACACTGGACATGGAAAGAAAACAAAAATATCAGCTTGGTTCTACAAGCCTTTGGGGTGAACCACTTGTGTAGGCCCCACCTTGATGTATCAATCTCATCCAAGCCGTCCATCCCATTCCCTAGATCATTTTAGACGTTGAACCGAAAACTGAAGCTGATCCAACTTTCTGGTGGGTCATACCTTAGCAAACACTGATTTTCACCGTTTAAAGTCACTTGAATTTTTCTACACGCCAAAAGATGCCCAATATTGGGCTTGATGGATGGGTTATGGACTGTAGAATCCATTGGCTGGGGTAGATTCACTTGATGTGGGCCCCACATGCGAAAAACATAAAAAAATAGGTTTTAAAATAATAATAATAAAAAAAAAAAAATGCAGCAGACGTTGCTGCTAGCGGACATATGGCAGGGACCCATGGTCCCAGCCATAGGCCCCACCCTGATGTATATTATGTATCCACCCCGTTCATTTGGTGGGACCCTCCCTGAAGTGGGCCCCCTCCAAATATCAAACTGATCTGACACTCAGGTGGCCCACACCATAGGGAACAGTAGGGATTGAATGTCTGCTATTGAAACCCTTTTTGGGTCCAGGAGTTTTGAATCAGTGTGAAATTTGTTTTTCCTCTGCATATGGGTCCACGTGACCTTATCAACGATTGGATGTCAAATAAACATTATGGTGGGCCCCACGTGGGACCCACAGTGATGTGTGTTTCATTTATCAGTGGACGGTGAAACCCCCCACATGATTTATGTGTTCTATCCACATCGTCCAGGGGACGGTGTGTGTGTGCGTGTGTGTGTGTACGTGTGCGTGTGTGTATATATATACATATATATAATATTATATTATATTATATATAATATTGTATATATATACTATAAATATAAATTATATATTATATTATATACAGGATGGTGGGCCTTCATGTGGACCCCCCCCCCCCCCCCCCCCCCCCCCCCCCATGATGCATGTGCTGCATCTAAACCATCCAGCCACTTTGAAAGCTCATTTTATTGTATGGGCTAAAGAATAAGTCAAATCTAAAGTTTAAGTGGACCCCACCATTTTAAGTAGTGAACAATGATGTCCACCGTTCAAATTTTCTAGGGGCCATAGTAGTTCCCTATTAAGCTGATATTTTTTCCACTTCATCTATCACTATGTTAATCTATGAACAGGTTAGATGTGAAACATATGTTATGGTGGGCTTTAAGAACTTTAAATGGTGAAAATCATTATCACCACTCTTATTTGGTTGTGGCCCATTTGATGTACATATGGGGCCCAATTGGTGTGTCTCCATCTAATATATATAAGGCCCATGTGATTAGGCTCATTCGATGTATTTGTGGCTCATTGTTGAGGCCCACTTTGATATATATGAGGCCCATTCGATGTATTTGTGGCCCGTTGTTGAGGCCCACTTTGATATATATGAGGCCCATGTTACGAAGCCCATTGTGATGTTTTCAAAGGCCCATGGGATATGGCCCATTGTAATGCACATAATGCCCATTGATGCGGCCCACTTGATTTATATAAGGCCCATATGAGGCAGCCCATTTGATGTATCTAAGGCCTATGGGTCGAGGCCCAATGAGATATATATAGGTCCATTGCAATGTGTGATTCCCTATGGGTTGTGTAATGATATTTTATGGTGGGCCATGCCTTGGGAACAATGTTGGTTTGACGTCCACATTGTAAGTACAATGTTGGTTAAATGTTCGCATTGTAACTCTTCTTAGGGCCCATTGATAGGCCCATACTTGTTGATAATTCATCACTTTATAACCTTCTTAGTATAGCTCCATGATTCATGCCCATACGCATCATATGTATGCTTGATATGAGGAATGTTTGATCATAGCATGAGCCATTGGACTAAGACATTTAGGGAACTCCTTATGAGATGGAGTGCCCCCACATGAGTGCGTGATATGCGCAGGATTGCTGCATGATTTGGCGATGTGACTAATGCATTTTGCATATGTGTGACTTGATCACTGCATGCCCTAGCGACATCAGGGTCGTGGCCTCCACAGACACATCGTGGATGGTCGTATCAGATATCGAAAATATTGACTCTAGCATTGTGGGCACTTAGGATGTCCTTGGGTGAAAATCTCAGAACCTTTTTGGTACCATAGGATGCTCCAACGTCTAGACCGAGTGGATACACGAGCGCCCGAGTGCCGAATACCAGTAGGTCCCGTCTCCCACTGTGTCATAGTCGGTTGGAAGGGGTGTGGCCTTATTCGCCCGAGTGAGGGGGCTATAAGCTAGGCTGAGTTTGACCAGCTCACAAATGAGTCCACTATCGACAAGCCGGGTAGGTATTGGAAGACTACTGGTCAGGCAGATAGTATGGTCTCTTCCACTTGCTTGACTGTGCAGCTAGGGAGGAGGCAGTCAGTGTGAGGTGTATTAGACCCCGGTGATATCCATAAAGGAATTGTACTGATATGTGTACTTGATGAGTACTGACACACTTGCTTTGCATCTCGCATATGACATTTGGCTATATAGGCCTCGCCTCGCATGACCTTGGTATGGGCGATAGCATTCATGCCTTGCATTATATAACTTTGGTACAGCTGATTGTATTCATGGACTTACCGCATATTTCCGCATTACTCTGATATCGTATACTTGGCACTCACCTTGCGCACACACTTACACCACCCTCTAAGATTTTCTAAGCTTATGCACGACCGTTGTGTGCAGGTAGCGTTGGACAGCAACGGTGTTGAGGCAAGAGTACGCATTTGACTATTTTGGAGTTTTGATCACCTTGTATTTTCCTTTCCGCATTATACTTAAAGTTTTTGATATAGTGGATATGTGGTGATGTTGTTTTGTGACTTGGTTATGCTTGTGGTTATGCTCCATTATAAAAAAAAAATCATACTGAAAATCCTCCTTGTAGGATCCCAGGATCGAAATCTGGCGTATGGGCGCTGGGAGCCGAGAATGGGGTACTACGGAGGCTGTCGGTACCGGATTCGGCGATCGAAAATTTTTTGAACCCGTTCTCCGAGTTTGGGGCATGACAGGGCCTCTCACACGGGTCCATTATGCATTACATCAAGGTGGGCCTAAATGGATGGCCACAAATACGTCATATTGGGCCTCAACAAATGAGCCCCAAGTACATCAAATGGGCCGAATCAAATGGGCTGTATCAAATGGGCCATACCACTACATTCATCTATTGTTAGAGATCATTTTAGAGTATTATTCAAAAATGAATCATATCAAAAGATCATCTGGACCATACCACACATAACAGTGGTGATAATAATTCCCACTGTTAAAAATTTAGAGGGCCCACCATAACATTTAGTTTCCATCAAGTCAGTTCATAAGGTCACAAAGACCTGAGCTGAGAGGAAAAACAAATATCATATTAGTCCAAAACTTCTGTAACCCAAAGGGGGTTGCAATGGTAGACGTTCAATCCCACTGTTTCTACAGTGTGGTCCTCATGATACTATATCTGTCTTATATTTAGTTTCAAGCCTTAGACAAGTTGCCAAATGGATGGACGGTTCAGATGTAACACATACATCAGAGTGGGGCCCACGAGCACATCGGATGGATGGACGGTTTAGATGAAATACATCCAACAGAGTGGGATCCACGAGCAAGTCCAATGGATGGACGGTTGGGGTATAACGCATACATAACGAGAGGTGGCTGCCACCCATCCAAATTGCTGGACGATGTGGATGAGACCCTCATAGTAGCTGGGTCCCAAGGACCTTACTGACGTCAATACACGACTATATACATATAGCTGGTGTGTGGAAAACCAGCCAATCCGTTTCCCAGATAGGTGGGTCCCACGTGGGGCCCACCACCCATACATGTATATTATATATATATATAATATCATATATCATTGGTATATATATATATATATATATATATATCATTATTTAATTATTATTATTTTATTTTTTAAAAAACAAAACAGCCCAGCATCCAGTGTCCTGGACGGACGAGTTGGATGCAAGGCACGTGCATTGAGGCTAGCCCAACCGTCCAGGAAAGATGGATTGGACGGTTAGGATATAATGCATATCTCATGGTGGGGTCCACATGTGTGGCCCGCCAGAGAGAAAAATGGATGGAGGGTCTAGATCACGGCTTTTAATCAGACCACCATGCTAACATCAATACATCAGCTTATGG
Organism: Magnolia officinalis; assembly: GCA_021015155.1. Taxonomy (NCBI): domain Eukaryota; kingdom Viridiplantae; phylum Streptophyta; class Magnoliopsida; order Magnoliales; family Magnoliaceae; genus Magnolia; species Magnolia officinalis. The sequence goes on along the minus strand of JAJHSJ010000007.1, from coordinate 64,363,352 downwards.
CTAGTGTGGGTCACACGTCTATGGTCTGGATGGTGTGCACCACCTGATATTTGGATTTGCCTCAAACCGTAGATGGACGGTGTGGGTCCATGTGAGCAGCAAGATGTGGTGCACGAGAGTGTGGCCCGCCCAAGCATTGGATCAACTGATATTTGTGCTCTTACTTCACCTAATGCAGCGAGATGAGGCCCAACACATGGACGGTTTAGATCAAGTGGGCCACATTCCGTCAAAGAGAGATATATCGGCACATTAGAGGGACCCCGTCACTATGGGCCCCTCTTTGTTACAACACAAACATCAAGATGGTTCCCACCACAAGTGAGCCCTTAAATGGAAATCAACGGTGGATCACCCACCGATTGACCTTCTTCTTTAGCTCCTTGGATTCCTAGGCTCCTTAGGTTCGATCTTAATGGAGGATGATGAAGTTTTGATGGTGGGGATGAGAGATTAGGTGGTAGAGAAGTGGGACACACTTGGGTTGCTCTTGGAAGGCTTGGACATTGGATTTTTCTCTTAGGAGTTTGGAGAATTGTTAGAGAATGAGAGAGAGAGAGAGAGAGAGAGAGAAGTGATGGATTGATAAGGGATGGGTGGAGTGTGTGTTGTAAGAAAGGGAATGGGAAGGCATGGGTTAGTTTGAATTTTGTGTAAAAGAGGAATGGGTGGGGAGAGAGAGTTGACTTGGGGAAAAGAGAGAATGGGTGCTTGTACTTGTGATAGGGTGAGGTGGCATGGGGTATGGATGATGTACTTGATTGATGGGATATGTTGTAGAGATTATCTCAGAATTTGCAGGCGCGACGTTTTCCTCAAAATGAACGTGGGCCCACATCTTCTGGCATGGGTATTGTATCCGTGCGTGAGAGGCGGCGTTGGAACCGCGGCAACGGCGCGGTCGCTAGGGTACAAGTTTCGAGTCAAGCCAATATAAATCTTCGAGATGCGACTTAGGTTCACGTGCAAATGTCGGTTACAGGTCCAGGGTTACCAAAATTCGACCGGGAGGACCGCGGAAGCCTACGGAACGGGTCCCTCCCGAGTCTCACACGGGGCTTGACATCATTCTTAGAAAGAAGATACTTGAGTGTCACATTATCAGTGTAAATGATGATCTTGGATCCGATTAAGTAGGACCTAAATTTCTCCAATGCAAACACTACAGCTAAGAGTTCCTTTTTTGTAGTAAGTAATTAACTTGGGCAGAATTTAGGGTTTTACTTGCATAATGAATAACATAGGGCTTCTTTTCTTTTCTCTGGCCTAACATCGCCTCAATAGCGTAGTCAGACACGTCACACATGAGTTCAAAAGGAATACTCCAATCAACTGGTTGCATGATAGGTGTGGTAGTTAACATGCCCTTGAGCTTAGAGAAAGCTTCTTGGCATTACTCAGTGTCACTGTCAGGCCCCAAACTCGAAAAACGCGCTCACAAAATTCCTATCGCCAAATCCGGCGCCGACAGCCTCCGTAGTGCCCCATTCTCGGCTCCCAGTACTCATATGCCAGATTTTGATCCTGGGATCCTACAAGGAAGATTTTCAATATGAATTTTTTTTATTTTTTATTTTGTAATGGACAATAACCACAAGCATAACCAAGTCACAAAACAACATCACCACATATCTACTATATCAAAAACCTTAAGTACAATGCGGTAAGGTGTAAGTATTATGCCATCTAGCTCCTATAAATGTCAAATTTTATAGTGCCAAAACCTCTTGGAATCTGTGTCTCGTGTAGCGCTTCTTGGAATCTGTGTCTTGTTTAGCGCTTCTACAAATTTAGGACAGTGCATCTCATGTACAAGAACAAAGGTCTTTACTTCAAGAACGTCAAATGCAAAATTACGTGTTCTTGTTCAAGTACAACATCAAAGTGTGAATTCAAACTTTCAAGCTTCAAACTTAAGTCTTCAAGATCAAGCTGAAGTTCAAGCTTCAAACTCAAGTCTTCAAGATCAAGCTGAAGCTCAAGCTTCAAACTCAAGTCTTCAAGCTCAAGCTCAAGCTTCAAGTCAAGCTTAAGAAGTCGCGAGTTCAAGCTTCTACATATGACAAGATCTCAAGCTTCGTGAACTTCAAAGATCTTCTATCAATCGAAGGAAAAGAAGAACTCAATGTTCATATTTCACTAAAAAGGTTTGGATGACCCTAGATTGACCTTAAGGTAGGTCATTTTGAATACATAAGTCAAATGACTCATTTTATAAGTGCATAGTCTATTTTTATACTAGTCCTAGGCTGTATTCGACTAGTCTTAGCACTGGCTCGACCAATCCAAGAATTCCTCGACTAGTCCTAAGTTTGTTACTGATTTTCAGGAATTTTTATTGGAGCCTCGACCAGTCCCCGGTCGTGTGAACAGTGCTCTACTTGTTCTCAACCAGTCCTAGAGGCTCGACTCAAAGTCCAGCAACTAAATTGGGTCACGTACGACCATTCGTAGACAAGACTCGACCAGTTGAGCAGGTCCTTCGACCAGTCGTGAAACGGTTTTATCTTATCGCGCTCGAAAATTTAAAAATTTGTTGGTCCTACGACCAGTCGAGCTGATCGCAGGACCAGTAGAGCAAGCGATTTCTGCTATTATAAATAGAGCACGAATTTCAGAGTTTCATATCCAATTCAAGCTAAATTAATGTCACTCTGAGAGATAAGTTAGTCATCTTTTTAAGCTATATTGTGCATTTTAATATTCTCTTAATTTAGCTTTATTATATTTAATTTTGTATTGTACATTCCATTCATATTTGAAGAAGGGATTGAGATTTGCCCTTTTTGGAATCAAAATCAAATAGAGCTAGCTCAACTTGATTTAATTTAAAATCAATTTAGAACCTAGAACCATATCATAAGTGAGTGTGAACATTGAACTTCTACTCTGATTTGGTTCTTTTGGGCTGCTTCAAAATGAGAATATACAGGTATTTTACATTATTGTAAATTCTTTTTTTTTTACATTGAGATTGTGCCAGAAAAATCTCTCTGTTTTGGTTTGTCTGAGGTGATCTAGAAAACTCAGAGCGTGGGATTTTTGAATTGTGTAAGCCTACTTGAAAGACACAATTGTGAGGGTTTTAGGTGGACCTTTAAAAACCTATTTTCATAGTGAACGCTAATATCCACTATGTGAGGATATTAGGAGTGAAGTAGTTGTGTGGCTATTATTTAACAGTTGGTGTACACACAAGTAAACCACTATAATTTCTGGTCTTGTAGTTAATTGTTTATTTTATTTTGTGGATGTTGAAATTTCCCTTTACGCACTCGTGGAGAATGTTGTAATTTCTTTTATGTTCGTGTGGGAATGTTGTAATAGCTTAGATTTCCTTCCTTTGCTATTTATTTCTTTATTCCTCTGTATCAGTTTGAGTTTTTGATACACAGACCGTTCTAGTAAGGTTGTCCTACCATAAACCCTTGGTTTTTATGGTGTAAGGTTGTCCTTATAACAACATCTGTATCAACCTCTCAATACTCGTTCTTTTGAGGTTGTCTTTAGTTTCAGCATTGTGAGGTTGTTTAGTGCTTTCAGTATTTAATTTATTTAAATTTCGCTATTAATTTTGTAATTTGGCATAGTCCTATTCACCCCCCCTCTCTCTAGGACTTAATAGCTCGACCTTTTCAAGTGGTTTCAAAGCCTAATAGCTCATTTTTAAATTATTATTTCATTTGGATTAAATTCCTGATCTAATCGATCTGAGCTATTCGAGATGTCAAATTTTGATAGCCTCTCAGTCACTAGGCCTCCACCATTTGATGGCTCCAATTATGCCAATTGGAATGCCAGGATGAGAATTTTCTTAAAATCCATGGATGAGAGCGTGTGGCAAGTCACAGTGACTGATTGAACCCCTCTTACCAATGAAGTGACTGGTATCGATGGATCCAAAACTATGAGAGTCACAATTTTTTTCTCTTCACTCTTCAGAAAAGTGAGAGTAGTGTCAATGCAAAAGCACTAAATGCAATCACTTGCACACTATCACCGGATGAATTCCAAAGAATTATATCCTATGATACTGCAAAGCAAGCTTGGGATATTTTAGAAATGACACACGAGGGAACAACAATTGTCAAAAAATCTAAAGTCCAAATCCTCACAACCAAATTTGAGGAAATACATATGGAAGAAAGTGAAACTTTCATGGACTTTTATACTAGATTGAATGACATTGTCAACTCTATGTGGGGTCTCAGTGATAAAATCTCATAAAGTAAAGTGTGTACAAAGATACTATGCTCACTACCTAAACGGTTCAATTCAAAGGTGACTACGATCCAGGAACTTCGTGATACGGATAATATGAGGGTAGAGGAATTAGTTGGCTCATTACAAACCTATGAGTTAAACTTTAAATCTCTTAAAGGTAAATCCATCGCCCTTAAATCTTCTAAAAGTATTTCACAAGAAAATTGTTGTAATTTTGATTTTGAAAATTCTGATGATGATATGGCCCTTTTAGCTAAAAAGTTTTATAAGATTTTCAAAAGTAAAAAGAGAGTTGATTTTCAAAAATAAATGATATAAAAATATCTAAATCTAAAACTTGGAAATCTTTAAAAGACAGTCAACGTTACAACTGCCATGAATATAGGCATTTAACAAACAAGTGTCCTAAAAAGGACAAGCCTAAAAGGAAAGGAATACTGGCTACTTGTGATGAATCTTCCTGCTCTGAAGCATCTTCTGAGTCAGAAGATTCTGAAACCGAGTCGGGTAATGAAGTCAAAGCCCTTATGACTCTAGCCAAGTTCACTTTTTTAGATAATGATGATTCAACTAGTGAAGAAAATCTAAATAGTGATCATGAAAATGAAGATGATCTTCAAGATGCTTATAATGCCTTATAAAAGGAAAGTTGTAAAATTGTAGTAAAATTATAACTTCAAAAAGAAAAGTTTTCAAAACTAAAAGAAGTTTTTAATAATCTTGTTTTAGAAAAATCTCACATTTTAGATTGTTTTGAAAAAACTAAGTGCGACTTAGATTTCAAAAACTTCCAAGTTGAAAACTTAAAATCTTAAAATGAAAAACTAAAACTTGAAGTCTCTTCACTTTTGAGTTTAAAAGACACTTGGAGGTATGCCCAAGGTGATCCTAAGTTAGGAAAACTTTTATCCAGATCCAAAAAATGTGGCGACCGATCTGGATTGGGCTACAACAAAAGTATTCACCCTAAACATAAGAATACTCCACCTAAATTTGTGAAAGGGGAGTCTTCAAACTCAAAAGGGAAAAGCCTGAATCAAACTCATTTTAAAAATGCTAAGTCTTTTCAAACCTTAAAAATCTAGAAGTAACCATATCAACTATAAAAATCAGAATCATAATCCTTTAGTTAAGAAAATTGTTGATTTACTTAAGGAGCTCTTAAAATCTAACTCATTGGGTCGGTCTTATATCAACTACAATCATAAGGAGACCAACTATACTCCTAAACTCAAGACTGTAATGAAATGGGTTCCTAAGGTTACGTGCTTGGTTGCCTACACTGCTTTCAAAGCTACAAGCCATTCTAAATGGTACCTAGACAGTGGATGCTCCAAACACATGACAGGTGACAAAGGTCTGTTCACTAATCTAAATGATATGACTGATGGTTCAGTCACATTTGGTGATGGTAGCAACTGCAGGATTGTTGGCCAAAGTACGGTTAAACTCTTTAACCTCCCTTTATTTGAGAATGTTTTATATGTTGAAGGGTTAAAACATAACTTATTAAGCATTTCTCAAATATACGATAATAATCATAGCGTAAAATTTACTAACCTAGGGTGCAAAATTTTAAATAAAAATGGTTCAGTAATATTAACTGGTCATAGAACTTCTAAAAACTGCTACATTGTAAGTGATTCTATCTCATCTAATCTATCGTGTTACATGGTCCATACCGATGAGACCGAGTTATAACATAAACGCCTTGGACATGTACACTACCGCAACTTATACACATTGAGCAAAAGAGAGTTAGTAAGAGGTTTACCCAAAATACAAAAAAAATTATAAAATATGTGGGGAATGTCAGATTGGCAAGCAAACAAGGAGTTCTCACAAAAAGGTGGACTCCATGCCACATCTAAACCGCTTGAACTCCTCCATATGGATCTTATTGGACCAACTAGAACAGAGAGTCGAGGTTGTAAGAAGTACATACTGGTAATTGTAAATGACTTTACCAGATATACTTGGGTAGTCTTCTTAAAAGACAAATCAGAAACTCTCGATGAAGTAAACAGGATACTTAGACGTATTCAAACAAAAAAAGAGTCTCAAGTCTATAAGATCCATAGCGATCATGGATCAAATTTTGAGAATAGCAATTTTGAGAAGTTTTGCAGTGATTAGGGAATATCGCATGAATTCTCTACGCCCAAAACACTTCAACAAAATGGTATAGTAGAAAGAAAAAATAGAGTGCTTCAAGAAATGGCAAATGTAATGTTAAATAGTATGAAGCTCCCTAAAAATCTTTGGGCCGAAGCCGTAAATACTGCGTGTTATATACTTAACCGTGTTTACACTAGAAAATCAAATAGTAAAACGACTTATGAAATGTGGTTTGATAAGAAGCCTACTATCAAATACTTTCGGGTTTTTGGCAGTAAGTGCTATATTTTACGTGACCGAGAAAATCTGGGTAAATTTGACACCAAAAGTGATAAAGGGGTATTTTTAGGGTATGCTCTGAATAGTCGAGTATATCGGGTTCTTAATAAAAGAACCGGTGTAATTCAAGAGTCCATTAATGTGGTTATTGATGATCACCTGAATACACCTGTCTCAAGTTCAGAAAATGATAAAGTCATTCTAATTGATAAAGCAGATACTTCATCAAGTCAACAGAACACTGAACTAAGGACTGTTAAAGATCATCCAACTAATCAGATTCTTAGAAACCCTCTCACTGGTGTGCACACTCATAAACAACTATAAGATATGTGTAATTACATGTGCATTACATCTCAGATAGAACTGGCTAACGTAAAAGAAGCTCTTACTAACGAAAATTGGATAGTTGCGATGCAAGAAGAGCTTAATCAATTTGTTAGAAATGATGTTTGGTACTTAGTTCCTAGACCTAAAGATAAACATATAATCGGAACTAAATGTATTTTCAAAAATAAGTCCGATGAACTTGGTAATATTATTAGAAACAATTTTCAAAAATAAGTCTGATGAACTTGTACAGGAGTATACTCAAATTGAAGGCATCGATTATGATGAAACCTTTGCCCCAGTAGCTCGTCTTGAATCAATCAGACTATTTATATCCATTGCATGTTTTAAAAAGTTTAAAATTTTTCAAATGGATGTAAAGAGTGCTTTCTTAAATGGCGATTTGCATGAAGAAGTGTATGTTGAACAACCAACTGGTTTTGAAGACCCTAAGAATATGATCATGTCTATCGCCTAAAAAAGGCTCTCTACGGTTTGAAACAAGCTCCCTGGGCATGGTACGAAGAGTTGACTAAGTTCCTACTAAGTCATAGCTTTATAATGGGAAGTGTTGATAAGACATTATTTGTAAAGAAACATAAAGATCACATTTTAATGGTGCAAATTTATGTTGATGATATAATTTATGGATCTACTTGTGCTAACATGACTGTTGAGTTTGCAAATCTTATGAAATCTAAGTTCAAAATGAGCATGGTTGGAGAATTGAATTATTTCCTTGGGTTGCAAGTTAAACAACAACCTGATGGTTTCTTTATTTCTAAAACCAAATATGCTCTAAACTTAGTCAAAAAGTTCGGATTTGAGAATGGGAAAAAATTTGATACTCCTATGAGTACTACCTTAAAATTCTCAAAGGACTCTGTAGGTAAGAGTGTGGATCCTAAACTATATCGTAGTATGATTGAAAGTTTGCTTTATTTAACTGCAAGTAGACCTGATATTGCTTTTAATGTAAGAATTTGCGCTAGATATCAATCTGACCCTAAAGAGTCACATTTAACTGTGTTAAGCGCATTTTGCGATATGTCGCAAGTTCAGCAAATCTGGGTCTTTGGTATCCACATGATACTAGTGTGCAATTAGCTAGTTACACTGATGCTGATTGGGCTGGTAACATAGATAATAGGAAATCAACCAGTGGTGGTTGTTTCTATGTTGGAAACTGTTTAGTTTCTTGGCAAAGTAAGAAATAAAGTTCCGTATCGCTTTCAACTGCTGAGGCTGAATACATTGCAACAGGTAATGCATGTACTCAGCTTGTGTGGATGAAAAGAATGTTAAGCGATTACAGAATTGCGCAAGATTCTATGGTTTTATACTATGATAATTCAAGCGCAATTAATATCTCTAAAGATCCAATCCAACATTCACGAACCAAGCACATTGACATATATCACTACATTCGTGAACTAGTGGAAGGCAAGATAATTTCTTTGGAATATATTCCGACCGAGACTCAACTTGCTGACCTATTCACAAAACTGCTCGACAAAAGCAGCTTTTCAAAATTGAAATTTGATCTTGGTATGTGCAATTTAAATTGATTATTTATGCATTTCTGTATCATATTGTATATACTTGTTATTTTAAATGATTAGAATTTTAAATTATATGAAAAATGCATATTTTAGGCTGTGCAGGACTAGTCGAGTGCATACTCGACCGGTCGTACAGTGCGGGATGGTGTTTTATTTGGGGGTAAAATCCCTTTTTTCTTCATATTGGGTTTCTTCTCCAATGGGTCCTAGGCCGACCAGTCGAACCCATCTCCTGGTTCTTCAAGGTTAGTGCGTTATTTTCATATTCCTTGTAGATTCAAGTTCTTATCACTCCTTTTTTATCATTGGTGTGATTTATTTCTTGATTTGAAGTGGTTTTTGGGATTTTCTTCTCCAAAATCTGATCTTGTGAAAACCCATTCTACTTCCTTTGCATCTACTTAGTTCCTTGATTTCTTAGTTACAAATGGAAGGTAGAGCTAGAAAGAAAACTTCTCGTGGTCCTTCAACTTCTAGATTGACACCTATCACACGGCGCCACCTTCGTTCACCTGAAAATGATCCCTCTTATGTGCGGGATATTAGGTTGTGCAATGTAATAGTTGAACGACCTGTTCATGTTGAACATCTTTGTAACGACCCGTAAACTTCCGTACATTGGCTCGAGTACCACCTCGACCAGAAATCAATTAGGATTAAATCCTTTAGAAATTTAACAAAGTTAACTAAGTGCTAAACTCGTTTAGCCATGAAATCCGTTGGGATCGCTTTAAATACGATCTGCAAGACCCAAAACTTGCAAAACAAGTGACTCTAGGTTACCCTAAAGTTTAGAACCAAACTCATTGCCCGACTGCTCTCGGGAATGAAACGAAACTTCGTATTGGGTCTAGATCGCACATCGGAAGTCCGATTAACACGAAGTTAAGGAACTAGGACCGCCTCACTGGGCTTGACAGTCATCTCAAAAATCAGGTCCACTCGATGTCCCACGGCCATTCGTTTCGATTCGGAGCGAGGGAGTGTGAAAAACACTATTCCCATTCCAAAATAAATATCAGGAATAGTGATCTGGCACCATTCGCTTGCGCGTCAGTATTAAGCAACCTCACCGTCAGAATCAGACCAAATTACACCCTCGGATTAAGAAAAATTTCAGGAACATTTACATGTACTTGGAATTTCTGATCGTGGCCCACTGACCGTTGAACTGAAAGTGGTCCGCCACGTGCGATCTGGGAATCCGATCGAGTCAAAAACATAATCCCACATAGATCCATGTGTGGTGAGCTTAAGTCTGGCGTTTGGCTCAAGGAGGGCCACCAGAACCTCTCTTTTGAGCTAGAAAAGTGACGAATATCCTATATTAGCAGTAACCCTTGAACCTGAGTCTATTTTGGGGATGTTTTTGGCTATAAAAGGAACTTAGAACAGCCCCTCTCACAGCCATACGAATTTGGGATAAAACCCTAGAGAGAGAGAGAAAAAGAGAGAGAATAGCTTGGGATTTGTGGGAGATCTTCCTCCTGCTGCTTTCATTCATCACACGGCCTACACCGCCTCATTCCAGGCGCTCTCCCGATGGTATCCACTCCGTTTTAAGGTGAGAAACCTTAACCCTAGGTCTGATTTGATATAGGTTGGTTGTAGGTTATGTAAAGGCTAACCGATTCCGCTCTTTAGGCTAGAAAACTCCCGTATACGGAAGCTCAACGACCCTTGCTGATTCGTTGTGATTCCAAGGGCAAAGGTGAGGACTTTAAGTGTATAAGTTACGGTTTTCAACGCTTTCAATGTCAGATAATGATAGATTCATGATCTGCATGCAATTGCACATGTACAAAGTGCTTTCCGTTTCCTGTTTCGATTAACGTTGTAGAATATGGAATTTCACATACTCTAGGTATACGTAGAAATACCGTATACGTATTTTTTTTGGAATAATGTTTGACATGTTTATTTAATGTATGACTATACAATACATGGATAAAATACTAGTTTGGCGAAAGGAATCGCCGTAATACATGTTCGCTTGTAAACACTATGTATGTTGAAATTGTGTATTCTAGAAATACGGCATATGTGTAAAGTTTGGAAGTGTAATTGTCATGATTATTTGTTGTATGAATATGGTATACGCGGATAAAATAACCGCTTGGCGAAAGAATAGCCCTAATACGTATTTTTCTAACATACGTCATGTATGTTGGAATAGCGTATTCCAAGTGTTTGTGTAAATGCTTGTGTGTGTAAATGTTTAAGTGTTAGTGCCTTAGATAGGTGCTGATATGGGATTCCCGACTCCCTTAGAGACATGTAGGATCCCCTCCATGTGGTGGTTCACTATAACCACTCACTTGTGATGTGTATGTAATTGTATCCCTATCTGTGTAGTTCTTTACAACATGCTTCACAACATGCTTTACTTCATGTTTTATTTCATGCTTTATATCATGTCTGCTAGCATGCTTGTATTACTTGTTTATCATGCTTTACTCCACATGCTATTGATGAGAACTGTTTGAGTTTGGGACTATGTCTATAGTCCAAACATTCAGTACCAGACTTGAGATTGTGGCTGAGATTCATGTCGCCACAAAGGATGTGTCTGGCGAACCCGAGTCGTACTTCGGTTGGCGATAGTGGTTGGCCACACGGAGTGCTTTTGCGCTCCATATCGCCCAACTTGTGGTGCGCTCGAGCTAGTCAGGCTCGTCAAGTAAACCGGAATGTATATGTGTGTTCACCATGTTTGGTCGCTACTGCTTGAACCTAGGGTACCAAACTTACCAGTGGAGATCCCGTTAACCATGGTACCTCTATCCGCTAAGACGCATGAGCCGGGCATGGTGGTATGGGACACCGTGGTCGAGCTGTCGGCCTATGCTGGGGCCATGTGCCTCCCCGTAGTGACCATTGCACAACCAAACTCGTGAGCCGAATACGGTGGTATGGGACACTGTATTCGAGCTGTCGATACTTACGGAGAGAGCCGAGTACGGTGAGACCTGTGCTCGTGCTGACGGACAACGAGTCCTCCGTAGTATCATCGAGTATACTCCAAGAGTCTGTGATTGGCGACGAGTCTTTCACAGTAACTAGAGTATGAGTTGAGCCGAGTACAGTGAGACCTGTACTCGAGCTGACGGCTAGTGATTGAGCCGAGTACGGTGAGACCTGTACTCGAGCTGACGGCCAGCAATTGAGCCGCATACGGTGAGATCTGTATCCACGCTGACGGGTGACGAGCCCTTTGCGATGCCTTCACTACGCTTCTCAAACCATAATATCGTATGAGATTAACTAGGATTGACGACCCTAGAATGGATCATGTTTGGGAATGATATAAGAGAGGTACCTTAGTTTCCCAATACTGCTGTTTGAAATGGACTAATAAAAACTTGGTAATCATGAGCATCATCGCACCGCATGTGCTTTGTAGATGTGGCGCACTGAGGGAGTAAGCATTCGCGAACGTAAGATGATGTCGCTTGAGGGTGGTTTGGCAAGGGCATACAACATCATGTCATCTCATTCTTGCACTTAATAAGAGTAGTTAGACTTGTTTGATTTGTACTGCTTTATCATTACTGCTTGATTGAATTGATAACATGTTAACCTATGCTTTATTGTTCCACTGAGTTAGCTACTCACTCCCACGTTACGGGACGGTGTTTGCAACACCCACCAGACTCTGTCGCAGGTGTAGATGGCGCCTCGGTTCAAGAGCCGGAGCCCGACTTCGATGAGGATCAGGAGTTCTCTTTTATGCAGTACGCTGACGGCTTTGCTTAGGCCGACTGCATCGCGGGGGTTCCAGGGCTTACATACGGAGTTACATTTTGATTTTTGACTTAGAAACAATACATGTATATTGGTACTCAGTTAGTACTCATACTCTGGAGTTCATAAAATTCTGTTATTTTACATACTTTGAATATAAAAATTTCAGTCTTCCGCTTGCCTTTATACAATTGAACTGGAGTATGATTTACTGTTTTGGTATAATCTCATTCATGTTTATTGCTCTAACTTAGACAACATTTAACCATCATTGTGTATGTTGCATAAGTGATGCGTTGGAACTCGGGAGTTGAGTTCATACTCGACCCCCGAATTTCAGGGCATTACAAGTTGGTATCAAAGCATGATTTTGATTAACCCGGACCTGAGTTATGTCCCCACTACGTACGCTGACGTGTTACAACTTAGGAGGGTGCGCAAAAATATAGAAACAGTCTTAGGGTCTCCCGATTTCACCGTTCGGCGAAATTCATTAAAAACGGACGCGTTGATCGAGTCTGTACTCGATCTTGACCGCACATACAGACTCTAAATCACTCCTAGACCGTCTAATGACGTGTCCAGATCACTATCCACCCAAAACCAGTTGTTAAAAATCACAAAAAATCAGATTAGTTCAGAAATTTCCCGGAACTAACCGTTCTGGAGCTGAACTGAGTTCGGGGGCCCCCCACACTAATACACCAAGGTTCCAGATCGAGCCAGGGTGCATTTGGCACCCTGGGCACGTGGCAAACATAGCCCCACCGTTGTGGCGCGGTTCCGGCCAAGTCCGGCCGTGGTGGAGCCGCGGCTCGGGCGGCGAACCGCGGTCCGGTGGCTTTTCTCAGGTGGGGCCGGGGCTGGGGTTGGTCGGCCTGACCTCCCCTACCCCCTGGCACGTGCCATTTTGGCAATGGGTTAGTATTTGAGGGGTTGGAGCACCCTTCTCCCTCATTTCTTCCTTTCCAAGCACCTCCCAACCCCATTTTCGATTTTTCTCAAAACCCATCACTCCAAACCTTGAAATCTTCCATTTTCTTCCATAACCCACACACCCCAACCTTCCACAACAGCCCTAGCCTCCTCCTTTCCCCATTTTCTCAAGTTGGAGCTCTCATACCCCTCATTGGAGCTTAAAATCAGGTAATCTCCCAACCCATTCCATTTTCTTCTTGTTCCTCCTTCATTTCCTACCTCTAGTGCCCCTTCCACACCTATTGGATTGTTGTTTGTGGGGGATCAAAGAGATCTGCCCCTTTTCCCCCCATTTTGGCATTTTTTCATGGCCCTCCTTGGTGTGGTGGCTACTATTTTCTCCATTTCCTCCATTTCCTCCATCCTATCTCTCATGGGAAAGAGGAAAACTGCGGCCGAGGACGCCGGCCCAAGTAGGCCAGCCCATTCCCGAAGAAGATCCGACGTTGGGGCCGGCACTAGCACCGTTCGGGAGTTTAGGTCAAAGCGAGACCTGGATCCTGACCATACCGTCGGAAATGCTTATCCGATAGGCATTGAATATGGGCGCTTCGCGGGCCGGAAGGTTGTGTTTGAAGCTCATGTGGATGAAAGGATGTTCGGGCTACACCCACTGATGGATCGCCTAGTGTACATCGGGTGGAACTCTATGTTTGACGGCGAGTCCCCTGCATGTGAGAACACGGTTCGCGCTTTCTATGCCCACATCGTGGACTCATCAGTAGAGCCTCTTCAGTTTACTGTTTCTGTGAGGGGCATAAGGCGCACAATTACGATGGATGAGGTGGCTCGGATCACGAAGCTACCGCTTGGTCAAGTGCATCCTAGTGACAACTTCTCCAGAAGTGCGCGGGAAAGAGATCGCCGCACGCGATACCTCTGTGGTCGCCGGGTTACTTGGAAGCGAGAGAATTGCATTGCGGCGACAAAGATGGCCGAGGATTTCCGTTTACTCCATCACATTTTCACCTACAATATGTACCCACGGTCGGGTAACCGCACGGAATGTACTAGGTTGATGGTGGACTTTTTGTACAAGATGGGACATGGGGACAACATATGCCTGCCCACATTCATCCTATCCCAGATTGTTCAGGTTGTTCGTTCTGCCAGGAACGATCTTTCGCTCCCATTTGGCCGTCTGATCTGCAGGATGGCTCGTGATGTAGGATACAGATTGAATATGGAGGATCTTACACCAGTCCGAGTCATAAGTGAAGCGACACTCAAGAATATGAAGATCGGCCCTCAACAGCAGCAAGCCCGACTCGACGAGTCTGGAGATGAGTCGGATAGCGCCGGTGAGGAGAGTGTTGACCTCCAGGCAGAGAGTGATGAGGAACGCGGTGATGACATACAGGAAGAAGAACTGAGGCTCAGGACACTGAGGAGAGTTCACCTCCTGCGACTCAGGAGCAGGGTGTGGATCGGGATGCTTTGGATGCACGTTTGGCCCGTCTCGAGGAGGGTCAAGACGCCCTACAGCAAGAGATTGGTCAAGTTCGAGCCAAGCTTGAAGAGAATGAAGTCTACATGAAGAAGAGTTTTAAGAAGATGTCCCGTACGTTGAAGGCCATTCTGTGCTGTGCGCAGGATAAGAATGCTCCTCCTCCACCGCCTGCTTCGGATGCTTAGTCATCCAAGTTGTTGTGTGTTGTTGTTTACTTTGGTTACCGCGATAGGCGGTTTATGTTTTCATGTAGATGATGTAGTAGATAGTAGCATGTTTTAGGTGTTTGATGTAGTGGATGTATTGGCTATCATGTGATTTCTGTCGTGATTCATGTAACTCTGTATTCCATGTATTATGACAATTTTGGGTAAATGAAAAGCATGTAGCCTCTTTTGTTTTGATGATGTGTGAAATGCTTAAGTGCTTTATGAAGTGTGTTGTGCTTTATCTCACAAATGATTTACCCTATGTTGTATAGGGCATGCCGCGGCAGTACACACGGAGCACGACACATCTTCTTCTGACCGGCTCTATGGACCAGACTCCTTTTGGTAGTAGCGGTCCTGCGGAGAATTGAACCGCATACGGTGATTGAGCCGAGTACGGTGAGACCTGTACTCGAGCTGACGGCTAGTGATTGAGCCGAGTACGGTGAGACCTGTACTCGAGCTGACGGCCAGCAATTGAGCCACATACGGTGAGATCTGTATCCGCGCTGACGGGTGACGAGCCCTTTGCGATGCCTTTACTGCGCTTCTCAAACCATAATATCGTATGAGATTAACTAGGATTGACGACCCTAGAATGAATCATGTTTGTGAATGATACAAGGGAGGTGCCTTAGTTTCCCAATACTGCTGTTTGAAATGGACTAATAAAAACTTGGTAATCATGAGCATCATCGCACCGCATGTGCTTTGTAGATGTGGCGCACTGAGGGAGTAAGCATTCGCGAACGTAAGATGATGTCGCTTGAGGGTGGTTTGGCAAGGGCATACAGCATCATGTCATCTCATTCTTGCACTTAATAAGAGTAGTTAGACTTGTTTGATTTGTACTTCTTTATCATTACTACTTGATTGAATTGATAACATGTTAACCTATGCTTTATTGTTCCACTGAGTTAGCTACTCACTCCCACGTTACGGGAAGGTGTTTGCAACACCCACCAGACTCTGTCGCAGGTGTAGATGGCGCCTCGGTTCAGGAGTCGGAGCCCGACTTCGATGAGGATCAGGAGGAGTTCTCCTTTATGCAGTACGCTGACGGCTTTGCTTAGGCCGACTGCATCACGGGGGTTCCAGGGCTTACATACGGAGTTACATTTTGATTTTTGACTTAGAAACAATACATGTATATTGGTACTCAGTTAGTACTCATACTCTGGAGTTCATAAAATTCTGTTACTTTACATACTTTGAATATAAAAATTTCAGTCTTCCACTTGCCTTTATACAATTGAACTGGAGTATGATTTACTGTTTTGGTATAATCTCATTCATGTTTATTGCTCTAACTCAGACAACATTTAACCATCATTGTGTATGTTGCATAAGTGATGCGTTGGAACTCGGGAGTTGAGTTCATACTCGACCCCCGAATTTCAGGGCGTTACAATCTTGCTCCTTTTAATATCCTTCCTCTCATCCAATCTGTAGGTTGGGATAACATTCTACATTGGGGTGGGCCGGCATACTGGTCTATTGCACAAGCTATGTATGCATGTATTTCTGATTTTTTAACTGAAAATCTGACATCTATTATTGACACTAGAGAAGGTCTAGTTGAAGTAGACCGACATTTGATCAGCGGTCTAATGGACATACATGTCAATGATGAAGGTATTCCCATTATCTCTCTAGTGGATAAACCGTCTGAATCTAAAAAGCGCATGCTTATTAGAGTTTTGTGCAATATAAATGCTGAATGGAATCCTGCTGGTAATGCACTTGCTTCAAAGTATTTGTTAGCTAGATACAGAGTCCTTCACAGGATTTTTATTTCAAATGTTTATCCCTGTTCTGGTAACAAAACCGAACTCACCACTTTCATGGTTTGGATTCTTCATTCCATTATTTCTGGAACCAGGGTATGCCTTCCTTTAATTTGTCATTGTATCATTCAATTCCGTCAACATCCAGGACATAGTGATATACCTTTCGCATATCTCATGACTATGTTGGCCTCCATATCTTAGTTCCTATGCCTGTTGGGGAAGCTCCCATTCAACACCTTATCTTGAACAACTCCAATATCAACAAAATGAATCTGAAGTTGGCCGCAGGCCAAGTCAATGTGGGTATTGGTGGCGTTGATGTTGTGAATGAAGAGGAAGGTGATTTACCTCCAGATGACATTAACATGGATGATAATTTTGATGAGATCAAATCCAACTCGGTAGATGATCCTGATTATCAGTCATCTGACTTTGATGCGTGTTTACGCTTATTAGAGAAGAAGGTAGAGAACATGAATGTGTCCCATGATTTACAATTTAAATATATGCGTAAATATCTAAGGCGCATTAGTAAGGGACTTCATCAGATTGATCCTTCTATACCTGCTCCTTCGTCGAGTTCTGATTAGTTTTTAAGTAACTTGGTTTGTAATAACTTTAATTACATTTGGCTTGGTTTGATTTGGTTGAACATGGTAGCTTATGCTTGAACAATGCTTGAACAATGGTTGAACATGGTAGCCTATATTGACTATCTTGTTTATTTATTCCTCTTTCCTCTTTGTGTTCTTCCTTCTTTATTTACTTCATGTTCCTTTATTGGTTTCTTCCTTTGTCATCTTGTGACAAAAAGGGGGGAGAATTTTACGATCGGCATGTGGTGGATTGTGGATTGTGTGGATAATTGTGTGGATGGATTGTGGATAAGTAGTCATCATCCATTATTTGATAGGGGGAGTAAGGGGGAGTATTGCCTATTGATAACTGGTACATGATTCTTTAACCAGGTTGTAACCAGTTTATATTGATAATAACTGGTGCATGATTCTTTGTGCGTGTAATGCTTATAATGCTTATGTTATTATAAAGTGTGTTTTGTGACAAATTTGACAAAGGGGGAGATTGTAAGTGTTATGCTATCTAGCTCCTATAATTTTCAAATTTTGTAGTGCCAAAACCTCTTGGAATTTGTGTCTTATGTAGCGCTTCTACAAATTCAGGATAGTGCATCTCATGTACAAGAACAAAGGTCTTTACTTCAAGAACGTCAAATGCAATATTACATGTTCTTGTTCAAGTACAACATCAAAGTATGAATTCAAACTTTCAATCTTCAAACTCAAGTCTCCAAGCTCAAGCTCAAGCTTCAAGTCAAGCTTAAGAAGTCTCGAGTTCAAGATTTTACATATGACAAGATCTCAAGCTTCGTGAACTTCAAAGATCTTCTATCAACTGAAGGAAAAGAAGAACTCAATGTTCATATTTCACTAAAAAGGTTTGGATGACCCTAGATTGACCTTAGGGTAGGTCATTTTGAATACATAAGTCAAATGACTCATTTTATAAGTGCGTAGTCTGTTTTTAGACTAGTCCTAGGCTGTGTTCGACTAGTCCTAGCACTGGCTCGACCAGTCAAAGAATTTCTCGACCAGTCCTAAGTTTGTTACTGATTTTTGAGAATTTTTGTTGTAGCCTCTACCAGTCCTGGAGACTGCTCGACCGGTTGTGTGAACAATGCTTAACTCATTCTCGGCCAGTCCTAGAGGCTCGACTCAAAGTCCAACAACTAAATCGGGTCGCGCACGACCAGTCGTAGACAGGACTCAACCGGTTGTGGAGGCCGCTCGACCGGTCGACCGGGTCCTTCGACTAGTCGTGAAACGGTCTTATCTTATCGCACTCGAAAATTCAAAAATCTGTTGGTCCTGTCGAGCTGACCGCAGGACCAGTTGAGCAAGCGATTTCTGCTATTATAAATAGAGTACAAATTTCAGAGTTTCATATCCAATTCAAGCTAAATCAATACGTCACTCTGAGAGATAAGTTAGTCACCTTTTTAAGCTATATTGTGCATATTTAATATTCTCTTAATTTAGCTTTGTTATATTTAATTTTGTATTCTACATTCCATTCATATTTAAAGAAGGGATTGAGATTTGCCCTTTTTAGAATCAAAATCAAATAGAGCTAGCCCAACTTGATTTAATTTAAAATCAATTTAGAACCTAGAACCATAATATAAGTGAGTGTGAACATTGAACTTCTACTTTGATTTGGTTCTTCTGGGCTGCTTCAAAAGGAGAATATCTAGGTATTTTACATTATTGTAAATTCTATTTTTTTTTGCCAGAAAAATCTCTCTGTTTTTGTTTATCTGAAGTGATCCAAAAAACTTAGAGCGTGGGGTTTTTGAATTGTGTAAGCTCACTTGAAAGACGCAATTGTGAGGGTTTTAGGTGAACCTTTAAAAACCTATTTTCATAGTGAACGCTAATATCCACTGTGTGAGGATATTAGGAGTGAAGTAGTTGTGTGGCTGTTGTTTAACAGTTGGTGTACACACAAGCAAACCACTATAATTTTTGGTCTTGTGGTTGATTGTTTATTTTATTTTGTGGATGTTGAAATTTCCCTTTACGCACTTGTGGAGAATGTTGTAATTACTTTTATGTTTGTGTGGGAATGTTGTAATAGCTTAGATTTCCTTCCTTTGCTATTTATTTCTTTATTCCTCTGTATCAGTTTTAGTTTTTGATACACACACCATTATAGTAAGGTTGTCCTGCCATAAACCCTTGGTTTTTATGGTGTAAGGTTGTCCATAGAACAACATCTATATCAACTTCTCAATACTCATTCTTTTGAGGTTGTCATTAATTTCAGCATTGTAAGGTTGTTTAGTGCTTTCAGTATTTAATTTATTTGAATTCCGCTATTAATTTTTTAATTTGGCATAGTCCTATTCACCCCCCCCCCCTTCTAGGACTTAATAGCTCGGCCTTTTCATAAGGGAAATACAAGGTGATCAAAAAGCTCCAAAATAATTGATGCACGCTCTTGCCTCAGCGCTGCTGCGTTCCAACGTCACCTGCATGTAACGGTCGTGCATAAGCTTACAAAAGCTTAGAGGGTGGTTTAAGTGTGTGCACAAGGCAAGTGCTAAGTATGCATTATCAGAGTAACGTGGAAATATGCCGGTAAGTCCATGAATACTATCAGCCATACCAAGGCTATGCGATGCAAGACATAAATGATATTGGCCATACCAAGGCCATGCGATGCGAGGCCTATGTACACTACCAAAAAATCGAGCAAATGCTACGGAGGTTGAAAACATTTGGCTACGGATTTAATCCGTAGCAAAATTAGCTACGGATTTAATCCGTAGCAAAAGCCTAGCTGATCTGTAGCTAAAGCACAACTCCTCACCTCACCATTATTAAACATGAATGGTGCTTATGGGGCTCCATGGGGTCATCTAAGCCGCCCATTAATTCTAATATATAATTTTAGTGAATGAACTCAAAAATTATATAGATTAAATGTCTAAGTGGACCACACCATGAGAAATAATAAAAATAAAATTTCTACTGTTAATATGTTATGTGGTTTCTTTACAGGTTCGATCTTACTAATTTTTTGTATCAACATTTAAAATAATAATTTAAAAATAATGGATGGAGTGGATGTGTAAAATACATCACAGTGGGCCCCACGGCCTAAAACCCAACCTCCCAGGGGGGCCGTCCGTCACGCGCCCCCTCTAAGGACTGAAAAGATGGGCGTGTACACTCTTGCCATACTAAGTAAACTCAGTTGTGGCCCACTGTGAATGTAATTGTCTTATCCACTCCATCCATCCATTTTTTCATATCATTTTAGTCGTTGATACCAAAATTGAGGTATATCTAAAACTCAAGGGGATACATACCATAGGAAACTGTGGGAATAATGATTTCCACCGTTGGAACATTTATATGGCCCACAGTGATGTTAATTTGTCATCCAACCTGTTCATAATATCACAAAGACATGGATGAAGTGAAAGAACAAATATCATATTGATCTAAAACTTCTATGGCCCCCACAAAATTTTCAATGGTAGATATTGAATTCACACTGTTTCCGGTGGTGTGGTCCATTTGAGCTTTGGATATGCTTCATTTTTAGGTTGAAGACCTAAAATTATCTTCTAAAATGTATGGACGGAGTGGATAAAATGCAAGAATGACTGTGGGACCCACAGAGTTTAGTCAGTACGCTTAGAGGCATCGTTGCCCAACCAATCAGATCAGTCACCGGGGAAAAACGTGGCAAGTCCTGATCTAAAGATGTTGCTTGGAGAAGGTGGCAAAAGAGCGAAGCGAGGGTCCGAAGGCGTACTTAGTTACTCTGTACCCAAACCCTTCCAAAACGCCCTCCCCAAACCCATCCAGACCAAATTTTCGTTCGCCATTTTCTCCCGCGCGGACGAAAATCATCTCTCCATCTCTCTCTCCATCTCAGCCTCTCTCTTTCCCTTGCCCTCTCTCGATCTCCCGCTCTTCCTCACCCTCTCTCCTTGTCTATTGGTCGCATTCCCCAAATCTCTGTTGTCAAAACCCCATTTCGCCGCAAGAAGGAGAAGAAGAAGGACGGTAAGGGAACCTAGTTTCGCCGCATTCCGCCGCATTCCCCTATTTGACGGTAAGTTTCTCTCTCTCTCTCTTTCTCTCTCTCTCTCTATTTCTGAAATCATAGGGATTCAATGCTCCTGCCCACTAATGGGTTTGCAGGTGTAGATATAGAATAGAATACATACATCAAGTGGCCACCTTGGGGCCACAGTGTCTTGGGTGAGGCGGGGGCCGCACTAAATCCTGCCCTGATGGATACATGCACACTGAGTAAAAGATAGGTGGTCCTCAGAGAGCACGTGATACTTGAATGTATTTTTATGTAGTGCTAAATAGTGGTTGGCTTGATTTCTGAGTCAACTATGTGTGGTTTGCTTCTGGGGTGGACAGAAAATGGAACCTGCTTTAAATGGGCTTAAGAAGTGGGGTATGGCAACGTCCTGAACATATCTCACCTGCAATTCTGTACTAGTGAAACATACCGGCCATATCAACCAGGGCTTCTAAGCATCCCCTTAGAGAATGGTGCATCAGTATCTCCTACACATGTAGTAAACGCATTTTTTCCTTTGTTACAGGTTAACAATTTGTTTCATCGTGGTTGCCTGTTCGGATGCCACACTCATATTGCGGGCTCTTCTTTTGCCTTCTCGTCTCTGGTATGTATCTATGCACTCATGTAATCTAGTTTCTTTTTTTTTTTTTTAGGGATGTCTCTCCAAGATATTTGTGAAAATTGCTGCTCTGAATATTTCTCTTTTTCTTGTATTGCACGTATTGATCTTTATTTCTTGCAGGTTTGATGTTGCTTTATTGGTCTCTCAAACATCCCCAGTACTTGCACTGCAGCATGTAGTAATCCCTATTTTGGACCCTTCTAAAGGTAAGTTCTTACTTGGATCCTTGAGACAGATCTGCATCCTAGATTAAAGTATATTGATAACAAAGAGTTCTGCATTTCAACTCCATAGCCATGCAGTTTTACAATCACACATGTACAAGGACAATGACACTCCATTTACTTAAAATTCCCCATCCAAAACATGATATGGCTATGCATGTGAGATTGGTTGATCTAGCTATTAAGATTAGTGAACTGATCACCTACAGGCTGCCTGTATTGTCAGAGCTAGGGGTGTCATTGGGCCGGGTTAGGATGGGGGCAAGCTCTGTCCAAGCCCGGCCCACGTGATACTTGAACTGCTCTCTGGTAGCCTGGGACACTATTTGAATGACTCAGATCAGTAAAATGGGCCCCATCACTAGTTGATGGGTCTCTTGGAAGAACAAATAAGATAATCTAGCCGTTAATGAATGATCATCATTGGATGGCAGATCTTGTGATTTGAGGCATATGGACGGCCTAGATTGGACCACTGAACATAGTGGTACCCACATTTTGGAGAAACATCACCGAAATCTTGGTGGTGTATGAGATATTCATTTTGGTTGGAAGCAGTTGTGCAATTGAATGAAGATATACGAGGGCATGCTTGATTTTTAACTCAACTGTAATTACTTTGTAAATAGATAATTATTACCTTTTTAGCATGTTTTATAATCCTACTATATTTCTACTTTGAAAATCAGTTCAAAAAATAAATTAGTTAAATGGCTGGGTCCTTGCTCTTGCACCGGTGGAAGGGTTCGGGTGCCCATGGGTGGTGAAATTCCACCATCGTGTGAGTGTGTGGGGGGCATGCGTACGTGTGTTAAAAAAAAATAAAATAAAATAAAAAAACAGAGGCTAATGAATAGCTTAGATCTTAACAAATATGCCATTTACTACATGCATTCTAAAATCCCATATAGGGAATTTTTTTCATTAAATGCCCAGCTAGTTGGACCAAAACTCACGGTCCAACTAGTTGTGTGTGGGCATCTCTCTCTCTCTCTCTCTCTCTCTCATATATATATATATATATATTATATATATTATATATATATAGAGATAGAGGATAGATATAGAGTAATGCTCACACACAACTAGTTGGACATTGCATTTTCGTCCAACTAGCTTTGCATTTAATGAGAAAATTCACTCTTTTATATAATACATACGCTTACATATGATAGGTTTTAGAATGCATGTCATAGTTATGTAAAGTAACATGTGTGTCAAAGATCTAGGCCATTCATCAGTTAAGACCCACTAAGAAAAGTTATGTAACAAAAACTAAGAAACAACACTTGTAAGAAAAGTACGTATGCATGTTAAATCTGGATCGTTGGACAGTTTTATTAACAACTAACACTTTCCATAAGTATTTGACATGATCGATCATAAGATCATCAAAAAAAATAAGATTGTCCTTGGCATGTTTACATGTAATTTATCTAATGCACAGATCTGATTTTGAGTTGGATGGTCCAAATCTATAATAGGTGTGTAGCCCATCATATATTTACTCTCCCTTCGCATGTATCCTCTTTCCAAATATTTAGCATAAAGTTTGCCTGACCTTCCTAAGGGTAACGTGGCATTGTTTTCCTAGATGTAGAAGGAAAGAGTTCATGTGGAGTAGATCCACCCCGTCTATCATGTGGGCCACCTTGTGTTTGTACATGGACTTACAATTAAGGTAGATTCAACGCTAGATTGGGCTAAACCATGGTAAGTAGTTAAGATAGAAAGTCCCACCATTAAAATTAACCAAATTGTGTTTGGTCAACTGACTTGTATATTTGGTCATTGTGGTGTTTAAAAAAAGTAATGCTTGTGATGGGTCAACCTATTAGACGGATTGGATGTCATTTTTAAGCAAAAGGTTGGATGATACGTACGTACCGGCTGGACACAAAACGGTACTCCAACCCGACGAACTTGGACTTTTTTTTTTATTGGAAAAAAGAATTTCACCATACGCTCTATTTTGATTTATTATTATTATTATTATTATTATTATTTTTTTTATTTTTATTTTTATTTTTATTTTTATGGGACTCACCTTGATGTGTATGTGTGATCCACTCCAACCATTGGATGTGTAATCTTATGTTGGGTATAGAAGACAAAATTCAAGCCCACCCGTGATTTAAAACTAACACCGTGGTGGGCTGACCCGAACGGGCCACTCTTTTCCAAAGTTCGTTTAAATCACTCATCTGCTGGCATTACGAGGATTAATTACCAAAATAACCCCACTCCTCTTCCAAGCATTATGAGCCTTAATTATCATATTAAATTACGCCAACCAGTAGTGTTTTGGGAAAAGGAACCACACGGACTCCAATCTCTGATTTTTATGGGCCCACTCTGACATGTATGTGAGATCCACTCCGCCCATTAGATGTGTAATCCAGTGATAAACCTAGAACCAATAAATCAGGCTAATCGGTGATTCATATGGGCCACACCAATGGGAACAATTAGGAGGGAGACATCCATCCCTGATTTTTTCTGGGCATATCATGACGAAACTCTGAAATCCATTCTAACCATTAGATGTCACACCAAAAGTAAGCTTGGGTCCCAAAAATCAGGCCCATATATGATCCATGTGAGCCACACCATGGGAAATAGTTTAGTGGGTTAACCTTTTCACGTACACTGTTTCCACTAGTGTGGTTGACCTGAACTAAGGATGGAGATGAGAATTGAGACCTTTATCTAACATGGGGTGACATACCTGATGGTTGGGGTTGATTTTACATTAACACAGCGATGGGGCCCACCCAAGCCGTGGCCCCTTTTCCATGCCAAAATGAAATTAGCATGCGGTGGGAAGCATTTACTTGCATCAATTAAGAGGGACTTGTTTCATTAAATGCATTGCTAGTTGGACGAAAATGCAATGTCCAACTAGTTGTGTGTGAGCATTGCTCATATATATATATATATATATATATATATATATATATATATATATATATATATATATATATATATATAACAACACCTCCACCTACACTTGTGTAACTACGCTAGGGGTGTCAATGGGCTGGAAAATCAGAATTTTAAATAGAACGGCCTGCGGCCGGGCCCAAAACAGTCAAAATCCAGGTCGAGACCAACCTCAAGTCCCGGCCCACCCAAGCCGTGGCCCCTTTTCCATGCCAAAATGAAATTAGCATGCTGTGGGAAGCATTTACTTGCATCAATTAAGAGGGACTTGTTTCATTAAATGCATTGCTAGTTGGACGAAAATGCAATGTCCAACTAGTTGTGTGTGAACATTGCTCATATATATATATAACAACACCTCCACCTACACTTGTTTAACTACGCTAGGGGTGTCAATGGGCCTGGAAAATCAGAATTTTAAATAGAAACGGCCTGCGGCCGGGCCCAAAACAGTCAAAATCCAGGTCGAGACCAACCTCAAGTCCCGGCCCATGGTTTTACTAATGCACCCTTGATTTAGTGGACCACATTTTGTATGGAACACTTGCATATTTTAAAAAATCCTCAAGATTGGATGATCCAAACCATCCAATCTTTAGCCTCTTTCTCTAGTTGAATGTGTACTGTTGCTGTATTTGTTTTCTTAACCATCTTAAAACTGAAAGTATCTTTCTTCTGAAACTTTTTATGAAATATCTCATTGTAGTGGTTTCACAGAAACCACATTAAGTAGAGCAAAATGTTAGCAACATTATTAATTTGTTGTAAAAATACAATGATTGCAAACTTCTTAATACATTGTATTTGGTAGATAATATCTGTATGGGTTCAATCATCTGATAGCACTTCTCGAATCCCTAACTTTTGAGGAAGATGGTGCATGAGATAGGTATTTCCAACTTTAATTTTCTTCTAGGTGCAGGTTGAAAATGGACCCCTTGTTTAATCGAGATCCGGCTGTAATGAATAGGGAGTGGATGACACTAAGTTTCCCAGACCCACGTTTTCTTTCTGGAATCAGAAGTTTTTCAAAGTTTGCACAAGAAAACCTTCCTGGTAGAGAATCCGTTCCTTGTCCATGCACCATTTGCAGATGTACACGTTTTTCGGTTTCTTATGATGATATGGAAATACATCTAATGAAAAATGGATTCGACCCAAGTTATAGGGTTTGGAACATGCTTGGGGAGCATGTATCACCTAAGTGTACTGTACGTGAATCAAGTTCCCAACAATACCATAGTGTCCCAAACTTAAACGAGGTTCACAACGCGATCGTTCAAGAACTTGGTGGTAATAACCTAGATGAAGTTGTACAGGATGAGCCCAATGTGACCCCTATAGTTGAAGGCGTCTTTGGAGAAAATGAAACTAATGAGTTTGAAGCAAATCTGCGAGACGCAATGACTGAGCTATACCCTGGGGCCCAAGATTTCACCGTGCTGACTTTCATTGTACAGCTTTTCAAATTAAAGGTGAATCATGGATGGAGTGAAAAAAGCTTTACAGAGCTCCTTCAACTACTGAAGAAGGTGTTACCTTACGGTAACAAGGCCCCAACTAATACCTACCAAGCGAAGAAGATCATTACAAAGTTGGGTCTTGATTATGTGAAAATCCATGCTTGTCCAAATGACTGCATCTTATACTAGAGAGAGAACGAGATGAAAACCATTTGTCCAAATTGTAAAACTTCTAGGTACAAGACTGAAATGGATTCTGAGAAAAAACAATCTCGAATACCTAGGAAGGTGTTAAGGTATTTTCTATTAACACCAAGGCTACAAAGAATGTTCAGTGTGCAATGGTTGGCGAAAGAAATGTCTAGGCACTCAACCAGGAAATTTCAACATGGAAAGATGGAGCATCCGGCTGATTCTATTGCATGGAAGAATCTTGATGACAAGTATACAGATTTTTCAGCTGAGCCTCGCAATGTTCGATTGGGTTTGGCTACAGATGGGTTTAACCCATTTGGCACTTTCAGTATGTCACATAGTTCATGGCCCGTTATGTGTGTGACGTACAACCTTCCACCAAAGCTTTGCATGAAACCTCAGTTTACTATGTTGACTTTGCTCATTGAGGGACCGCGACAACTGGGAAAGGATATTGACGTTTATTTACAGCCATTGATTGATGAACTGCAAAAGTTATGGCGAGAAGGGGTCACGACGTTCGATGCATACCATGAAAACAAATTCAACATGCGTGTCATTCTGCTTTGGACAATCCATGACTTTCCAGCATATAGTAACGTTTCTGGTTGTAGGACAAAGGGTAAGTATGGTTGTCCCGTATGTGGTCCTAACACAGATTCTCTGCGACTCCAATATGGAAAGAAACATGTTTATATGGGCCACAGACGATGGTTGCCAATGTCAGAACAGGCTAGGAAGGACACAAGTGCTGGCACGTTCAACAAGAAGGTGGAGATACGACGTCAACCGATCCGTCTAGATGGGATTGAGGTCAAAAGACAAACCGCGAACTTGAATATGCAGTGGGGGAAGACTGGGAAGAGTAATATAAGGGGTATTGAAGGAGGTCGACAAGAGATGGCGGATGATGTTGAATCACCGTGGTTCTTCAAACGGTCTATATTATTTGATCTGGAGTATTGGAAAGATATTCCCGTGCGTCACAACCTTGATGTCATGCATATTGAGAAAAATATATGTAAATCCTAGTTGCCTTGATGTTGAACACGCCTGGAAAAACTAAGGATGATGCTAATGCATGCAGGGATCTGAAACAATTGGGAATTAAGAAGCGTCTATGGCTGAAAAAGAACAATGGTAAGGTGATTCAGAAACAAGGTCCTTTCTGTCTAAGAAAAGAAGAGAAAAAACTTTTCATCCAGACTTTGCATGAGCTGCGTGTTCCTATCGGTTTTAGTGCGAATTGGAGGACCATCGTAAAGGAAGATTGCTTGGATTTAAAGGGAATGAAGTCTCATTCGTATCATGTGTTGATGCAACATCTGCTCCCAGTTCTCATCCAGCATGCATTCAGGGATAGGAAGGTCATTCGTCCTATAATTACAAGCTTTTGCACATTTTTTAATGCCTTGTGCTCGACAACCGTAGACCTTCAAACACTCCTTACTCTCGAGAGGGGCATGGCTAGGACGCTATGTCAGCTTGAAACTATATGCCCGCCATCGATATTTGTCATTATGATGCATTTGTCGATCCATTTGGCTTACGAGGCTCGCATATGTGGTCCTGTATACTATCGATGGATGTATCCATTCGAAAGGTACGCTGTGAGCTTAGTAAGAATAAATCGGCTTAACATCTACATTTGCATGTATATATAATGTCTTATTAACTTTGTCAGGTTCATGAAGACATTCAAGGCCTATGTCCGTAACAAGACACGACCTGAGGGTTGTATTGCAGAGCAGTACATCCAAGAAGAGACGGTTATATTCTGCAACCAATATAAAGGAAAACAGAAAACATGCCTATTGGAAAGGCTGGAAAAACGGTTTAACGGATTCATTCCAGGACTACGTAAGTTGGAAGATATCGTTGATGATGACCCTAATGATGACGACGTTGGTCCAGTAGGTTCGGCTCAAAGTGTTATCCTAGCAGGTATTGAATACGAACAAGCTCGTACATGGGTACTGAAGAGTCATCCCAGCTACGACAAGTGGGAAGGGTATGTACAATAAGCTCGTATATGTATGTATGTATATATATATATATATATATATATATATATATATATATATATATATCTTCCTTACTTTATGCGATTTCAATATAACAATGTTATTGAATATCGCGCAGGAAGCACAAAGATTTCTTGCAGCGATGCTATAAGAGGACCAACAGGGTGCCTAGCGAGGACGAATTCATATCTTGGTTGAAGAGGGAACCAGAGTTCATTGAATCTGACGATAATGAATTTAAAGATGTAGTGAGAGGACCTCTAGCTTTTTCTATTGAATACAATAAGTATTGTATTAATGGTTTCCTATTTGTCACTAAGGACTATGAGGAGAATAAAACGAACCAAAACAGTGGGGTTAGGACAGAGGGTATGACAACCTTCCGATCAAGTGCTAAGGATATCATACAGTGGATGAAAATCAACCTTACTATGGAGTCCTTCGTAGAATTATCCAATTGGAATACCGAACAGGGTACAAGCCCGTCCTATTTAAGTGTGATTGGGTGAAAGTGACACATCATGGTGTTTCTTTTGATGTCGAAGCGAATTTGAGATTAGTAAATTTGTCTAGTCTTACAGTTCAGACAAAGTCGGTGACGAGCCCTTCATTCTTGCAGAGCATGCCACGCAAGTTTTCTACTCCAAGATCCAAAAAATGCTGACTGGCATGTCGTCTTGGAGGTTCCAAAAAAATTTTTTGTCGAAGAAGAGACATGCGTTCTATCGGAACGATTAAAGGCTGTAAGCAATGCTGATGCAGGACCTGATCTTACCTCATTAGCAATGGTTGATGAGTTGATATTCGATGAATCTGAAGACGTTAGTGTTGTGGTCGAGAAAACAAAGAAAAGAAAACGATCAAAGAGAATTTACTGATTTGTTTGTATTTTCTAAGCATGTAACAAAATGATATTTATTGGAGGAAATCTAATCAAGGTTTTGATAATATATGTGAATTTTTTGTACTTTATCTGTGATCTAAATTATTTCTTAACCATTAGCTTTTTTTTTCTTTTCTTTTCATATTAGGGAAGAAATAGGCACATGGATTCACAACCAGAACTATTGGGTGCACAGGTGCTTGAGAGTACAGATTCAAACAACACCAAACGTAATAAGATACTTCTCCTTAATTATATATGTAAATTTCCTTTTTCTTATATATTGGCGTTAATCAATTATGTGTATATATAACTGTTATTCTTTTTATGTAATTGTGTCAGCTTCTTCTTCATCTAGAAAGAGAGGCATTACTAGGGGGTCTCTTTACTTGTGCAACCTGATAGGAAAAAAGTCCTAAAGACAAATGAATTCGGGCAACCGAATGAGGATTGTTCCGATCATAGAGACTTTGCATCGCATGTCGGTGTCCTCACCCGTTCTCATATCCCAATCATATACCAGGACTTTCGCCGGGTGCCTCATGAACAAATTCGTATGGTCACAAAAAGACTCACAGTTTTATGAGTTTGAGGGTCAAAGTTGGGATGCAAGTCTTGAGTACGTTACAAAACGCATCAATGAAGCGTGGAGGAATTACAAGAGAAGATTGACTGCAAAATATATTAAAGACAAGGATCCTATTGCTGTGAGAGATGGTCCTGCCCCCCCAGGTATCCCTATGGAGGATTGGAGGGTCTTCGTGGATCAACGCACCACCGAGGAATTCAAGAGGGTAAGCGTAAGGAATAAAATCAATCGGGCCAAGCTAAAAGGACCTGCGTGTCTTGGGAGGCACAGCATGGCTGTTACTCGCCATAAGATGGTATGTATTTAAAAATAGATATTATAGTTTAAAATTGAATTTAAATTTGAATTATCATTCATCTAAATTTATTAATGATATGTATTTCAATGATATGTAATGTCCTAAAGGCGAAAGAGAAGAATCTTACGTCTGATGCCGAGATAGGTAGATGTGAAGTCTTCTTAAGAGCCCATACAAGAAAGGACAAAGTTGTCCAGTATCCTGACCTTGCTGTAAGTGCATCCCTCGTACCACTAACTAGTACCCTTATGAAAAGCCTATGTATAACTTTGAATTATATTGCATTCATTTGTATTTTTTCACAGGAAAAACTAGAGGAGCTCTCTAGTAGCAATCCTGCTTCTAGGATGACCGGCATGGATGATGCCCTTACAGAGGTACTAATAAAATTTAAAAATTACTTAAGTTTTATGGTAATTATGAATATTTTAATAACTTGATTTACAATTTTACAGTTGGTTGGTTCTGACAAAAGAGGGCGAATGCGGGGTCTAGGTTGCTCAATAAGCAAGGTAGGACTGAAGAAGTCAGCCCCTGCTCGTTCAAAGGTAGAGAATGTGACAAAAGAAAAAGAGGGCGTAGTTCAAGACTTAACTCAGGTGAAGAAAAAATTAGATGATGTGACTCAAGATATAGTTGAGATGAAGAAAACATTGGTGGATATGCATAAAGAGAGAGAGTCTACTCAAAATCTCTCATCACCAATAGTCGTTAAATCTACTCAGGCATCGTCGGTATGCAAGTATAAATATTTTTTTACTGTATTGAGCTTACAATTATATTATAAGCGCTAACAATACCAATGCCATTTTATGTGTAAATGTAGCCGGATATTATATATATCGGTAAGAGATGCGACTTGCTTGGTTTTGGAAAACGTGGTGTAGTTTCTCGTGGTGAAGTACACGAAGTTAATCCAAATGCAACTGTCCATTGCGAACTGTTGGAGGATGGAGCTTTTGTTGTTATCTTGACTGAGGTTGTACAACCTCACGCTCCTTTGTGGAAAGAAGATGGATTCGCATCTACACTTGGAGAGGTCAGTCTGGGATCATTTGTGCAATGGGGGAAAGAGGCTTTGAGAATTCAATAATTTGAACAAATTTGGTACTCTATAATTGAACATGTGTAGTGTGCATTTTGAACTAATTTTGAACATGTAGTGTGCATTTTGAACTAATTTAGAACTAACTTGGCACTTGTTTTCTTTTTTTTTTGAAATATTGAATGAATTTTGTACTCTATATTTGAATGTATTTATAGTCTTAGGCTCCATTTGGTCATCACATTAGTGTTTATGAAAGCATTTTTTTAAAAAAAAACAAATGGAGCCTAAGCCCTTTTTTAACTCCGCCAATGCAACTCCTTGCATTGCCGGTCCCAAGCCCGGATAAAGGAGGAGGGAGAAGGGCTTTAGAATGAGATCGTCAACTATGGAGGAGATCCTGAAAATGCAGTGAGTATCACTGGTTTTATGGTTTTACTTGTACATTCCTGTATTGATTACTCAAGCATGACGGTTATGCGCATTCTTTCAGGTGGATGTTGCATGTGGGAGGATTGGAGCTGCATATTTCAGATTCAAGCATATGGTACGTCTCTTGTCAAGAATGCACGTGTAGTTAATCAAACAATACATTATGTGATATCGTGTGCATGATATCTATGTTGTAATTCCCCTCATGTATGTTGCTTAAAATCTATGTTTATGCATGATTCTCATTCATTGACATGGATTTGGGCAAAAAAAGATCGAACCCGAACCCGATTTCCTAAACCTAAACCTTAACCTATTCTCAAATCCCTAAACCTAACCTACACCTAATCCTAATCTCAATTCCCTAACCTAAACCGAAACCTAAACTTGAAAACCCAAAGCTAACCCGATCCCGAACCCGAACCCGATTTCCTAAACCTAAACCTTAACCTATTCTCAATCCCTAACCTAAACCTACAACTAACCTAATCTTAACTCCTAACCTAAACCTAAACCTAAACTTGAAAACCCAAACTTAAACCCGATCCCGAACCAGAACCTGATTTCCTAAACTAAACCTTAACCTATTCTCAATACCCTAAACCTTAACCTATTCTCAAATCTCTAAAACTATAACCTATAGCATATAACCTATAACCTAAACCTAAAAAAAAAAATGCAATGAGTATCTCTGATTTTATGGTTTTAAATATAGATTCCTGTATTAATTACTCAAGCATGACGGTTATGCGCATTCTTTCAGGTGGATGTTGCATGTGTGAGGATTGGAGCTGCGTATTTCAGATTCAAGCATCTGTTATGTCTCTTGTCAAGAATGCACATGATTGGAGTGGCCTGGCCATTTGGACAGGCCGTATTTATGTATTTGCTCGAAATTGATGAAGCAGACCTGGATGTGCGTCGGAGCTATCCGGAAGAGCGGGGGTCCCTAGAAGGTGGGAACCGCTGTTATGACCGTGATGAAGCTGTCTATTTCCTATGGACGACATTGGAAGGGCCTGACCATTTGGACAGGCCGTGTTTATGTATTTGCTCGAGATTAATGGAGCAGACCCGGATGTGCGTCGGAGCTATCCGGAAGAGCGGGGGTCCCTGGAAGGTGGGAACCGTTGTTATGACCATGATGAAGCTGTCCATTTCCTATGGACGACATTGGAGGGGCCTGGCCATTTGGACTGGCCGTGTTTATGTATTTGCTCGAGATTAATGGAGCAGACCCGGATGTGCGTCGGAGCTATCCGGAAGAGCGGGGGTCCCTGGAAGGTGGGACCGTTGTTATGACCATGATGAGCTGTCCATTTCCTATGGACGGCATTGGAGGGGCCTGACCATTTGGATAGGCCGTGTTTATGTATTTGCTCGAGATTAATGGAGCAGACCCGGATGTGCGTCGGAGCTATCCGGAAGAGGGGGTCCCTGGAAGGTGGGAACCGTTGTTATGACCATGATGAAGCTGTCAATTTCCTATGGACGACATTGGAGGGGCCTGGCCATTTGGACAGGCCGTGTTTATGCATTTTACTCGAGATTAATGGAGCAGACCGGATGTGCGTCGGAGCTATCTGGAAGAGCGGGGGTCCCTGGAAGGTGGGAACTGCTGTTATGACCATGATGAAGCTGTCCATTTCCTATGGACGGCATTGGAAGGGCCTGGCCATTCGGACAGGCCGTGTTTATTTTGTATTATATTTGTATTTGCAGGGACCACACCCGAACCCATTCTCAAATCCTATAACCTATAACCAAACCTATAACCTATAACCTATAACCTAAATCAAAACCCCTAACCTAAACCAAACCTAAACCTATAACCTAAACTCAATCCCTAAAGCTAAACCTACACCTAATCCTAATCTCAACTCCCTAACCTAAACTAAACCTTAATTTGAAAACCCAAACTTAAACCCAATCTTGAACCTGAACCCGATTTCCTAAACCTAAACCATAACCCATTCTCAAATCCAAATCTATAACCTAAACCTAAACTAAACCAAAACCTAAACCTCTACCCCCGAACACATTCTCAAATCCAAAAATCTAAACCTTAACCAAAACCTATAACCTAAACCCGAACCCATTCTCAAATCCGATAACCTAAACCTTAAACTAAACCAAAACCAATAACCTAAACCAAAACCTATAACCTAAACTTAAATCCCTTAAACCTTAACCTATAACCTAAACTCAAATCCCTAAACCCGAACCCATTCTCAAATCCCATAACCTATAACCTAAACCAAATCCAAAACCTATAACTTAACCTAAACCTATACTTATAACCTAAAACTATTCCCAAATCCAAAACCTATAACCTAAACGTAACCTTTCCCTAAACCTATAACCTAAACTCAATTCCCTAGAGCTAAACCTACACCTAATCCTAATCTCAACTCTCTAACCTAAACCTAAACCTAAATTTGAAAACCAAGACTTAAACGCAATCCCGAACATGAACCCGATTCCTAAACCTAAACCATAACCCATTCTCAAATCCCAAAACCTATAACCTAAACCTAAACCTAAACCTTAACCTAAACCTTAACCAAAACTTGTAACCTAAACCCGAGCCCATTCTCAAATCCCAAAACCTATAACCTAAACCTTAACCAAAACCTATAGCCTAAACCCGAACCCATTCTCAAATCCCAAAACCTATAACCTATAACCTAAACCAAACCAAAAAAACAAAACCTATAACCTAAACCCGAACCCATTCTCAAATCCAATAACCTAAACCTTAACCTAAACCAAAACCAATAACTTAAACCAAAACCTATAACCTAAACTCAATTCCCTAGAGCTAAACCTACACCTAATCCTAATCTCAACTCTCTAACCTAAACCTAAACCTAAACTTGAAAACCAAGACTTAAACGCAATCCCGAACACGAACCCGATTCCTAAACCTAAACCATAACCCATTCTCAAATCCCAAAAAACCTATAACCTAAACCTAAACCATAACCCATTCTCAAATCCCAAAAAACCTATAACCTAAACCTAAACCTAAACCTTAACCTAAATCTTAACCTAAACCTTAACCAAAACCTGTAACCTAAACCCGAGCCCATTCTCAAATCTCAAAACCAATAACCTAAACCAAAACCAAAACCTATAGCCTAAACCCGAACCCATTCTCAAATCCCAAAACCTATAACCTATAACCTAAACCAAAACCTATAACCTAAACCAAAATCAAAACCAAAACCTATACCTAAACCTGAACCCATTCTCAAATCCAACCAATAACCTAAACCAAAAACCTAAACCAAAACCATAACCTAACCAAAACCTATACCTAAAACTCAAATCCCTAAAAACCTAACCTATAACCTAAACTCAAATCCCTAAACCCGAACCCATTCTCAAATCCCATAACCTATAACCTAAACCAAAGCCAAAACCTATAACCTAACCTAAACCTATACTTATAACCTAAAACTATTCCCAAATCCCAAAACCTATAACGTAAACCTAACCTTTCCTTAAACCTATAACCTAAACTCAATTCCCTAGAGCTAAACCTACACCTAATCCTAATCTCAACTCTCTAACCTAAACCTAAACCTAAACTTGAAAACCAAGACTTAAACGCAATCCCGAACATGAACCCGATTCCTAAACCTAAACCATAACCCATTCTCAAATCCCAAAAAACCTATAAGCTAAACTTAAACCTAAACCTAAACCTAAACCTTAACTAAAACCTGTAACCTAAACTCGAGCCCATTCTCAAATCCCAAAACCTATAACCTAAACCAAAACCAAAACTTATAGCCTAAACCCGAACCCATTCTCAAATCCCAAAACCTATAACCTATAACCTAAACCAAAACCTATAACCTAAACCGAAACTAAAACCAAAACCTATAACCTAAACCCGAACCCATTCTTAAATCAAAAAACCTAAACCTTAACCTAAACCAAAACCTATAACCTAAACTCAAATCCCTAAACCAAAACCTATAACCTAAACCCGAAAACCTAAACCTTAACCTAAATCAAAACCTAAACCCGAACCCATTCTCAAATCCAAAAACCTAAACCTTAACCTAAACCAAAACCTATAACCTAAACCCGAACCCATTCTCAATTCCCAAAACCAAAACCTATAACCAAAACCAAAACCAAAACCTATAACCTAAACTCTAAACCCTAAACCTAAACTTGAAAACCAAGACTTAAACCCAATCCCGAACATGAACCCGATTCCTAAACCTAAACCATAACCCATTCTCAAATCCAAAAACCTATAACCTAAACCTTAACCTAAACCTAAACCAAAACCTATAACCAAAACCAAAACCAAAACCTATAACCTAAACCCGAACCCATTCTCAAAATCCCAAAACCTATAACCTAAATCTAAACCTTAACCAAAACCTATAACCTAAACCAAAACCAAACCTATAACCTAAACCCGAATCCATTCTCAAATCCCAAAACCTATAACCTAAACCAAAACTAAAACCTATAACCTAATCCTGAACCTATTCTCAAATCCCAAAAATGCTATAACCTAAACCTAAACCTAAACCTTAACAAAAACCTGTAACCTAAACCCGAGCCCATTCTCAAATCCCAAAACCTATAACTAAAACCTATAACCTTAACCAAAACCTATAACCTAAACCAAAACCAAAACCAAAACCAATAACCTAAACCCGAACCCATACTTAAATCCAAAAACCTAAACCTTAACCTAAACCAAAACCAAACTATACCTAAACCAAACCTATAACTTAAACTCAAATCCCTAAACAAAACCTATAACCTAAACTCAAATCCTAAACCAAAACCAAAACCTATACCTAAACCCAACCGAAAACCTAAACCTTAACCTAAACAAAACCTATAACCTAAACCCGAACCCATTCTCAAATCCAAAAACCTAAACCTTAACCTAACCAAAACCTATAACCTAAACCCGAACCCATTCTCAAATCCAAAAACCTAAACCTTAACCAAAACCTATAACCTAAACCTAACCAAAACCTATAACCTAAACCAAAACCAAAACCTATAACCTAATCCTGAACCCATTCTCAAATACCAAAAAACCTAAACCTAAGCCTAAACCAAAACCATAACTTATAACCTAAACCCAACCCATTCTCAAATCCCAAAACCTATAACCTAAACCAAAACAAAACCTATAACCTAAACCCGAACCCATTCTCAAATCCAAAAACCTATAACCTAAACCTAAACCTTAACCTAAACCTAAACCAAACCTAAACCTAAACCAAAACCTATAACTAAACCCGAACCCATTCTCAAATCCCATAACCTATAACCTAAACCAAAGCCAAAACCTATAACTTAAACGCTTCTTCAAATCCATAAACCTAAACCTTAACCAAGACCTATAACCAAAACCAAAACCTATAACCTAAACTCGAACCCATTCTCAAATCCAAAAACCTAAACTTTAACCAAAACCTATAACCAAAACCAAAACCCATAACCTAAACCCGAACCCATTCTCAAATCCAAAAACCTAAACCTTAACCAAAACCTATAACCTAAACCAAAACCAAAACCAAAACCTATAACCTAAACCCGAACCCATTCTCAAATCGAAAAACCTAAACCTTAACCTAAACCAAAACCTATAACCTAAACCTAAACCAAAACCTATAACCTAAACCAAAACCAAAACCTATAACCTAAACCCTAAACCCTAAACCTAAACTTGAAAACCAAGACTTAAACTCAATCCCGAACATGAACCCGATTCCTAAACCTAAACCATAACCCATTCTCAAATCCAAAAACCTATAACCTAAACCTTAACCTAAACCTAAACTAAAACCTATAACCTAAACCAAAACCAAAACCTATAACCTAAACCCGAACCCATCTCAAATCCCAAAACCTATAACCTAAATCTAAACCTTAACAAAAACCTACCCCTAAACCTAAACCAAAACCAACCTATAACCTAAACCCGAATCCATTCACAAATCCCAAAACCTAAACCTAACCAAAACCAAAACCTATAACCTAATCCTGAACCTATTCTCAATCCCAAAAAACTATAACCTAAACCTAAACTTAAACCTTAACCTAAACCTTAACCAAAACCTGTAACCTAAACCAGAGCCCATTCTCAAATCCCAAAACCTATAACCTAAACCAAAACCTATAACCTAAACCCGAACCCATACTTAAATCCAAAAACCTAAACCTTAACCTAAACCAAAACCTATAACCTAAACCCGAACCCATTCTCAAATGCAAAAACCTAAACCTTAACCAAAACCTATAACCTAAACCGAACCCATTCTCAAATGCAAAACCTAACCTTAACCAACCTATAACTTAAACCTTAACCACAACCTATAACCTAAACCAAAACCAAAACCTATAACCTAATCCGACCCATTCTCAAATCCCAAAAACCTAAACCTAACCTAAACCAAAACCAAAACCATAACCTATAACCTAAACCCGAACCCATTCTCAAATGCAAAAACCTAAACCTTAACCAAAACCTATAACCTAAACCCGAACCCATTCTCAAATGCAAAAACCTAAACCTTAACCAAAACCTATAACTTAAACCTTAACCACAACCTATAACCTAAACCAAAACCAAAACCTATAACCTAATCCCGAACCCATTCTCAAATCCCAAAAAACCTAAACCTAAGCCTAAACCAAAACCAAAACCATAACCTATAACCTAAACCCGAACCCATTCTCAAATCCCAAAACCTATAACCTAAACCAAAACCAAAACCTATAACCTAAACCCAAACCCATTCTCAATCCAAAACCTATAACCTAAACCTATACCTTACCTAAACCTAAACCAAATCCTATAACCTAAACCAAAGCCTATAACCTAAACCCGAACCCATTCTCAAATCCCATAACCTATAACCTAAACAAAGCCAAACCTATAACTTAAACGCGAAACCATTTTCAAATCTAAAAACCAAACCTAACAAGACATATAACCTAAACCAAATCAAAACCTATAACTAAACCCGAACCCATTCTCAAATCCAAAAACCTAAACTTTACCAAAAACCTATAACCAAAACAAAACCTATAACCTAAACCCAAACCCATTCTCAAATCCAAAAACCTAAACCTTAACCTAAACCAAAACCTATAACTAAACCTAACCTTAACCTAAACCTAAACCAAAACCTATAACTTAAACCAAAACCAAAACCTATAACCTAAACTCGAACCCATTCTCAATTCCCAAAACCAAAACCTATAACCTAAACCAAAACCAAAACCTATAACCTAAACCCGAACCCATTCTCAAATCCCAAAACCTATAACCTAAACCAGAACCTAAAGCTATAACCTAAACCTGAACCCATTCTCAAATCCAAAAACCTAAACTTTAACCAAAACCTATAACCTAAACTAAAACTTATAACCTAAACCCGAGCCCATTCTCAAATCCCAAAACCTATAACCAAAACCTATAACCTAAACCCAAACTCATTCTCAAATCCCAAAACCTATAACCTAAACCTAAACCTTAACCTAAACCTAAACCTATAATCATATGCTGAGACCATTTCTTTTATGTTAATTTCATTCATCTTTAAGTTTTTTTTTTTAATTCATTAAGAAAAAAATGGTTATACATGATGCACTTCTTTCACTTTGTCTTTCTTTTCTCCAATGGGTATTCTAATTTATGAGTAACATGACTGTTTGTAGGATGATGGAATATACGAAGCTGTTGAAATTTCATGCTGAAGTCAAGCACATTAATTTCTCTAATGAAGCCAAAGACTTGTATTTTCAGTATTATTGTAATTGTAATTGTAATTGATTGAATGAATTGGATTGTAATTGATTGTAATTGTAATTGATTGAATGAAGGATTGTAATTGTAATTGATTGAATGAAGGATTGTAATTGAATGAATGAATGATTGTACAGGTGGTATTTGAATGAACAAATGATAATATAAAATTTTTTAATGTCCAAAATAGCTACGGATACTGACCGTAGCCACTAATCTGACAGGTGTAGCCTTAAATTTGGCATATTGGTAAGAACTTTTAATATTTTGCTACGGATTATAACCGTAGCTATTGGAATATATAGCTACGGATTAAATCTGTAGCCATAGGTTGCACCGCGCCAATGAGTACGGTAGTGCTACGGACTAAAACCGTAGCCACAGATCTTTAGTACAGATTTGGTCCGTAGCCTTTGCCGGTTTCTGGTAGTTATTGCTACGGATCATATCCGTAGCTGTTGGGACATATAGCTACGGATTAAATCCGTAGCTATAGGTTCCAAACCTATTGTTTCGGGACCTACGACTACGCTAGTGCTATGGACTAGATCCGTAGCCTTTGCCCATTTTTCTGGTAGTGGTAGCCAAATGTCATATGCGAGATGCAATGCAAATATGCTAGTCCTCATCAAGTACATATATTAGTACAGTTCCCATCTGGGATATCACCGGGGTCTAGTATATTTCACACTAACTGCCACCTCCTTAGCAGCACAGCCCAGCGAGTGGAAGAGACCACACTATCCGCCTGACCAGTAGTCTGCCAATTCCCACCCGACTCATCGATAACAGACTCATTTGCTAGCTCGTCAAACTCAGTGTAGCTTACAACCCTCTCACTCGGGCCGATAAGGCACACCCCCTTCCAACGGACCACGACACAGTGGGAGACACGGCCTACTGGTATTAGGCACTCGTACGCTCATGTATCCACTCGGTCTAGAAATTGGAGCATCTCCTGGTACCAAAAAGGTTTTGAGATTTTCACCCAAGGACATCCTATGTGCCCACAGTG
Source organism: Magnolia officinalis (assembly GCA_021015155.1). NCBI lineage: Eukaryota > Viridiplantae > Streptophyta > Magnoliopsida > Magnoliales > Magnoliaceae > Magnolia > Magnolia officinalis. The sequence continues at coordinate 64,322,502 of JAJHSJ010000007.1, read as the reverse complement.
CTAAAGCTAATATTTTCAGTATCCAATCCAGCCATCCACGATGTGCCTGTGGAGGCTACGGCCCTGATGTCGCTAGGGCGTACAATAATCATGTTACACATATGCGAGATACATGAGTCACACCGTCCAGTCATGCAATAATCCTGTGCGTACCGCGCGCTCATGTGGGTAACTCCTTTCAGCGAGTCCCATAAATAATCTGCCCAATTGGCATATACTTTGATCAGTCACTACTCATATCAAGCATACATATGATGCGTATGGCATGAGTCATGGAATTACACTAAGCATGTTATATTGTAACGAACTATCCTCACAACGAAGATGGGCCTAGACGGCCTACACACAACAAGTATGGGCCTATCAATGGGCCCTAGGGAGAGTTACAATGCGGACATTTAACCATCATTATTCTTACAATGTGGGCGTCAAACCATCATTGCTCTTAAGGCATGGCCCGCCATAGACATCATTACATAAACCATGGTGGAATAACACAATGCAATGGACTTTATATACATCTATTGGGCCTCAATCCCATGGGCTTCAAATACATCATATGGGCCACACTACATGGGCCTAACAATACAAATAGGTGAGCCCTGCACATGGGCCAAAATACATCATGGTGGGCCTTATGGATGGGCCACACCAATGGGCCTCAAGTGGGCTTGGACCACACCAAAATCATTTCAATAGTTGTAGGTGTAACATGTGTACCACTGTATCCTATTATTCCATGGGGCACATGGCCCACTAATGATGATCAGCACTATCCAAACATTGGGCAGCATGTCCAAACATAGGACAGCACTGTCCAAACATTGTCCAACACCGTACAATATAATCTGGTTGGTGTGGATGAAATAATACATCATGGTGGTGTCCACGTGGTGGCCCACCAAAGATTGAATTTGCCTCAGTTTAGACTCAAGCCTTAAAGCGGGCTTGCCAAATGGTTGGATGGGGTGGATGAAACATATCAGGTCAAGGTGGGCCGCACATGCTGCCATGTTGGGGTCCACGTCCTGATGATGGATAGACAGGATAAAATACAAGCATCATGATGGGGTCCATGCAGTGGACGGTGTAGATAAATCCATATAGCATGGGATCCACAGAACTTTTTGGCATCTGATACGCCAGCCAATCCCTTTCCCAATTAGGTGGGTCCCCACATGGGGCCCACCACATATTATATATATATATATATATATATGCATATTACATATAATATATATATATATATATATATATATATATATATATATATATATATATTATTTTTTGAAGTATGTTGCATGTCCAGCGTCTAGATGGACGGCTGGACAAAATACATACATCAAATGGCCTCTGGTGGGCCCCACCCTCACACGTGTGGGGTGGGTCCCACGCAATTAGGTGGACGGCATTGATAAAACACATGCATCGTGGCTGGGACCCATGGTCCCTGCCCTTTCCATCCGGCAGCATAGTAGGACACTATTGTAGCATCCTCAAGACGTTAGCAACAGCAGCGCCTGCTGCACAATTTCCTTTTCTTTTTATTTTGTTGTACATTTCCCTAGGTGGGGCCCGTATTAGGAGGATGCACTCCATCCATTGGATCCTATGGCTCAAGACAGACCAAACAAGGCCAATATTCAACATGTTTTGGTGTGTGGAAACATCAAAGTGAGTCCTAATACCTTTTAACAGTCAATATCGTTGTTTTCTATGATGCGGCCAGCCGGATATTCAGATTGGCCTCATTTTCTGGCTCAACGCCTAAGATGAGTTGGGAAATAGGGCGGACGGCGTGGATTAGATCCATCCATCAAGGTGAGACCTACATGAGCGGCCCACCAAAAACTTTGAATCAAGATAATATTTTTGTTTTTACACAGCAATGTCTAGACCCTGTTGGACGGTCCAGACAACAGACGTCCAGTAGGTTCTAGGCTGGCCCATCTGGCCATGTTAGGGTCCACTAAATATTTGTATTCCCCCATCATCTAGACCCTCCAAACAAAAGGGTAGCAAGGTGGGTTGGTTCCCATGTTTGGACAGCCATGGGGTCTATTGGATGGACGTCTGGACATCACATACACTCATCAAGTGGGACACACGATATGGGAAGGAGAGAGAGAGAGAGAAAGAGAGAGAGAGAGAGAGACTTGCGATGGAGGGCTCCGCCACTATGAGCCCTCCCTTTCCATGCATTTCAATCATACATCAAGTGGGTCTCAATACATGTGGGCCTACCAAATCAAAATCAATGGTAGAGATTCCTTCTCCATCAAAATGGAAGGTCTAGATGACCCCTTTCAAACTAGAAAAGTAAACATCATGATGGGGTCCATGGAGAATGGCCCCATCATGAAATGATCATGTGAATCATGGTGGGCCATTGACCACATCTAGGGTCCAAAGTGAGATCCATATCATCAATCGGTAGGCCCCACTTGGCCCATCATCAAAATATGAAATCTATGCCTATAAAACACCCACCGTTCGATCTTCTTGGTCCGATGAAACGCCAAACTCCTTGTGCCTCACTTTGATGGAAGATGATGAGGATTGAAGGGCTAGGATGATAGATCTTGGGATAGGAAATGGGCCACACACAACACACTTTTCTCTCCTTGGAAGTGCTTGGACGTGCATCTCTTTGGTTGCTTGGAGAATGTGAAGAGAAAGAGAGAGAGAAAGGGTGGTTGTAAGAGAGAGGTGATGGGTGTGAGTGATGGATGTGAGTGATAGATGTACTTGATTTAAGAGTTGACTTAGGGTAGGTTGCTTATCTTGGGGAGAAAGAAAGCATGGGTTATGTACTTTGATTGATTGATGGGATGGGTTGTAGAGATTCTCTTGGATTCGCAAATGCGCGGCGTTTCTTCGAGATCAATGCGGGCCCACATCTCTTGGCTAGGGTATCGAATCGGTGTGCAAGACGCGGCGTTGGAACCGCGGCAACGGCGTAGTCACAATGGTAAAAGTCTCAGATTAAGCTGACTCAAATCTACGGAATACAACTTAGGGTCGCGCGCAAACGTCTATTATAGGTCACGGGTTGTAGGAATTCGACGGGAAGGATCGCGGAATCTATGGAACGGTACAGACTAGGATACGAGCCTTATAGCTCTCCCCACCTAATAAAAATTTCATCCTCGAAATCTATAATACCATCGCAACTAAACATAACTCAAAAGGAATAGATAACATAACATCATATATAATCAAAACACAATACAACATACCATTAAACGTCGAAAAGATGGGGATAACGCTCTCGAATCTCCTCCTCACGCTCCCGAGTCGCCTCATCCACATTATGATGGTCCCACTGCACCTTCACCAAGGGAATGACCTTGGTCCGGAGGACCTGCTCCTTCCGATTGAGGATACGAACTGGCTGCTCAATGTAAGAAGGTTCCTCACGAACTTTCCGACGGCTGCCAATTAATAACAAGAACGATGTCTGACGCACACTTCTTCAAAATAGAGACATGGAAAATGTTATGGACGCCAGACAACTGAGATGGCAAGGCAAGCCGATAGGCCATGGCGCCAATGCTCCCGGTGATCTCGAAAGGTCCTATGAATCTCAGGGCAAGCTTGCCCTTCACTCCAAAATGAACCACACCCTTCATTGGTGAGACCTTAAGATACACATGGTCCCTAACAGCAAACTCTAATGGATGATGCCGATGATCAGCAAAACTCTTCTGCCGGCTTTGAGCTGTGCGCATCCTCTACATGATGATGTAGATGACCCTTGATGTCTGCTGCACATGCTCAGGACCTAGGAGACGCTGCTCTCTAACCTCGGTCCAACAACTCAAAGATCTACACGGTCTGCCTTATAATGCCTCAAAAGGAGCCATGTCAAAGGTCGCCTGATAGCTGTTGTTATATGCGAACTCAGCCAATTGGAGGTGCTTCTCCCAGCTACCCAAGAAATCAATCACGGAAGCCCGAAGCATATCCTCAAGGATCTGGTTGACCCTCTCGGTCTGTCCATTGGTGTGCAGATGATATGTGGTGCTGAGCTGCAAAACGAACACCATCGCTATCTGGAAGCTCCTCCAAAACTGAGACGTGAACCTCGGGTCTCGATCAGAAATGAACGAAACTGGAACGCCATGCCGTCTCACAAGAAAATGCGTCGACTTCGTTAGATGATCGACGACAACCCAGATGGCGTCGTGACCGTGCTGAGTCATCGACAAACCCATGATAAAATCGGTAGATACGTGATCCGATTTCCACAACGGAAAGCTCAACGACTACAAGGGACCGGGGGTTTCTGATGATCGGCCTTAACACGCTGGCACGTGTCACACTCAGCCACAAAACTGGCTATCTGGTGCTTCATCCCCGCCCAAAAATAATGACGCCTCATATCGCGATACATCTTCATCGAGCCAGGGTGGATAGAGAACCGTGATCGATGTTCCTCGATCATAAGATCTCTCCGCAACTCAGGAATATCCAGGACACATAATCAGCCTCTGAAGTGAAGTCCACCATCAGAACCAATCTGTCAATCTAACTGACTCTCAGATGCTTCCTCTGCCTGATAACTCTGCACTGACTTATCTGCCTACTGAGCCTCGATCACCCTTGCGATAAGAGAGGGTTGAATCGACAGGCTCGATAACTGCACAATAGAAGACTGCAAGTCCATCTCGAAGTCCAATGCTGACACATCCTCGAGCATCTTCTACTCCTAAATCATCATGTGTACCACCATGTCTCGTGGCTGACGGCTGAGGGCATCTGCCACCACATTCACCTTGCTCAAGTGGTACTGAAGATCAAAATCATAGTCCTTCAGGAGCTCCATCCAACTCCTCTGCCTCATGTTCAGCTCGGATTGAGAGAACAGATACTTCAAGCTCTTGTGGTTGGAGAAGAGCTCGAACCTCACCCCATAGAGATAGTGCCTCCACACCTTCATTGCGAAGACAACTACTGCCAGCTCCAAATCATGTGTGGGGTAGTTCAGCTCATGGACCTTGAGCTAGCGATAAGCCACTAACTTCCCGTGCTGCATTAGGACAGCACTCAAGCCAACTCGCGAGGCATCAGTAAATACCACAAATCTATTACTCCATAGGGAAGAGTGAGGATAGGAGCGGACGTGAGGCGGTCCTTCAGCTCCACAAATGTCTGCTCACAAGCGTCGCTCCAAACGAACTAGGCACCCTTCCTGGTCAACCTGATCAACGAGGCTACAATACGAGAGAATCCCTCAATGAAACATTGGTATTATCCCGCCAAACCAAGGAAACTATGGATCTCAAACCCGTTCGTGGGTCGACCCCACAAACGCACGGTATCAATCTTCAAGGGGTCCACTGCGATGCCCTGTCTCATCACCACATGACCGAGGAACTTTACCTCCTCCTGCCAGAACTCGCACTTCTCCAGCTTCACGTAAAGCTGGTGCGCATGAATGGTTTGCAAGGTAATCTCCAGATGTCACTCATGCTCCTCACGGGTCCTCGAATATATCAAAATGTCATCGATGAACACCACAACAAACTGGTCGAGATATGGATGGAAGACCTCGTTCATCAACTACATGAATACTACGGGCACATTGGTCAGTCCGAAGGACATGACCTGGAACTCAAAATGATCATAGCGAGTCCTGAAGGCTGTATTCGGGATATCCTCATCTCTGACCTGAACCTGATGATAACCAGACCGCAAGTATCTTCGAAAAGAGTTCCGCCTCCTGCAACTGATGGAACAAATCATCGATCCTCGGGAGTGGGTACTTGTTCTTGATCGTGACCTTGTTGAACTCGTGGTAATCTACGCAAATCCTCAACGAGCCATCCTTCTTCTTCACGAAGAGTACCGGCGCTCCCCACGGCGAATTGCTCGAACTGATAAAGCCTAGGTCGCGCAACTCGTCCAACTGCTTTTGCAGTTCCCGCAACTCCAACTGTGTTATACTATACAGGGCCATCAAAATAGGCATGGTACCGGGCACGATATCAATCTGGAACTCGGTGTGCCGACGAGGTGGTAACCCTGGAATCTCCTACAACACATCGGGAAAACCACAAACGACCGGCAGTTGTTCGATACTCACAGCAACTGACTCCTCAACGGTATACGACAACAAACAGGAAAGCTGCTCTCCTCTGGGCTCGGCAACAAACTGGAACACTGGCATGCCGGGTATACAGAACGTAACTGTCCTCTTGGAGCAGTCCAATATGGCATGATACTCAGCGAGCTAATCCATGCCCAGGATGACATCAAACTCAGACATCAGCAATACGAATAAATCAGCAGGCAAAAAGTTATCCCAATCAGAATGGGGCAAGATGAGCAAAATCGGTCTATCACTGCAGTCTTCCCCAAGGGCGTCCATACCAACACACCCTCATGAGAAAACTCCAACGGTAAACTGGTCGATCGGTAGAAATCATCAGCCACAAAGGAATACGATGCACCAGAATCAAACAATACACCTGCAATACATGCAAAAATAGGGAGAATACCCTCAACGACCCCTCCTGATGACTAGGGTCCTGCTTGGTGACATAAAATCTGCCTTGAGCTGTTGAGGAAGTGCATGTCCCCTCTGTGGTCTCTACTGCTACTGTTGCCACTGTGTCAGCCTGATCTGATACCTCTGCTGTTACGGGGGAAGTCCAGGAGGCTAACGCTGTAGTCGTTGTTGTTGCTGTGGGGGCTGCCGCGGAGGCTGATACAGTGCCCTCGGCTGCTACTGCTGAGGATGAGGACACTCGTGCTTACGATGTCCTGTCCTGTCATATCCAAATCGGTCCTAGAGGTGGTGCTGGGGGTGTCACTAGTGCTCGGAATGCTGGGCGGGTCATGCATCGTTGTTATGGACGATGCTACTGCTATTGGGAGCTACTAGAGAACGCCTTCCTCTTCCGGTCTGCTCTCTGGTCACGGGCCCTCTGTAAACCGGCCCAATCTACCTCATAGACCTGGGCCCCCTGCACAATCTGCTTAAACGTTGGAAGCATGTGTCTGATCACACGACTCATGAGGTCAGGCGCAAGCCGTTCTCAAAACGGTGGACCTTCAACCCCTCATCAAGATAAGATACGTAGCGAATCTCGATAGCTCGACGAAACGCATCTTATACTGCGACACAGACTTGTCACTCTAGACCAGAGTCTCGAACTCTAATGCGCACTGCTGTCGAACGTGCTCAGGAAAGAACTTCCAGTCGAACCGGTCTACAATGTCCTCCCAAGTCCACTCGAAATTGGCCGCTGCCACTTGGGTGACTGATGCCCACCAATGCTGAGACCTGCCCTGGAGAAGAAATACACCTAACAGGACCCGCTGCTGAGTCGTACATCTCATAGTGTCAAAAATCTTCTCTAACTCGGAGGGCTATATCTCTACTGCGGTAGGGTCTGGTACCCCCTGGAAGCATGGGGGATCGTGCCATTGGAAGTCTCTGAGAAGGGCGTTCGCACGCTCCTGCTCTGCCTGGGCTGGCGTAACAACGGGCCACCTACCCTGCCCCTGAAGGATAATTGTCATCGTTTGCACCATCTGCTAAAGCTGTTCTGCAGTCACGGGTACTGTCGGGGCTGCGTCAGGCTCACACGGGGGAACGGGAGTCGCTCGGGTCACTCTTCTACGCGGCATGTCCTACAGGAAGGAACAAGGACCTATCACGAAGGCATAAACGTTAAGGGTCTATGTCGGAAAATTGCTAAGTTATTCGGACTCAGGACATTCATTCTAAGTTCATAGTAGATATGTGATGTGATCTCAGGTATTCCCAAGTTATACTTTGATACCAACTTCTGTTATGCTCCAAACTCGAAAAACGGGCTCACAAAACTCCCTATCATAGAATCCGGCGCCGACAGCCTCCGTAATGCCCCATTCTCGGCTCCTGGCACTCATATGCCAGATTCTGATCCTGGGATCCTACAAGGAGAATTTTCAATATGATTTTTTTAATGGAGCATAACCAAGTCACAAAACAACATCAGCACATATCCACTATATCAAAAACTTTAAGTATAATGCAGTAAGGGAAATACAAGTTGATCAAAAAGTACCAAAATAATCTGATGCGCGCTCCTGCCTCAGCGCTGCTGCAATCCAACATCACCTGCATGCAACGGTCGTGCATAAGCTTACAAAAGCTTAGAAGGTGGTGTAAGTGTGTGTACAAGGCAAGTGCCAAGTATGCAATATCAGAGTAACATGGAAATATGCTGGTAAGTACATGAATACTATCAGTCGTACCAAGGCTATGCGATGCAAGACATGAATGCTATTGGCCATACCAAGGTCATGCGATGCGAGGCCTATGTAGCCAAATGTCATATGCGAGATGCAACACAAACATGCCAGTCCTTATTAAGTACATATATTAGTACGGTTCCCCTCTGGGATATCACCGGGGTCTAGTACACTCCAGACTGACTGTTGCCTCCCTAGCCGCAAAGCCCAACGAGTGTAAGAGACCACACTATCTGCTTGACCAGTAGTCTGTCAATTCCAACCTGGCTCATCGATAATGGACCTAATTGCTAGTTGGTCAAACTCAGGCTAGCTTACAACCCCCTCACTCGGGCGGATAAGGCCACACCCCCTTCCAACCGACCATGACACAGTGGGAGATGAGGCCTACTGGTATTCGGCACTCGTGCACTCGTGTATCCACTCGGTCTAGACATCGGAGCATCTCCTGGTACTAAAAAGGTTCTGAGATTTTCAACCAAGGACATTCTATGTGCCCATAATGCTAGAGCCAATATTTTTGATATCCCATCCGGCCATCCACGATGTACCTGTGGAACCCATGGCCCTGATGTCGTTAGGGTGTACAATGATCATGTTACATATATGCGGGATGCATGAGTCATACCGTCCAGTCATGCAGCAATCCTGCGCGTACCGCGCGCTCATGTGGGTAACTCCTATCAGTGAGGCCCATAAATAATCTGCCCAATTGACATATGCTATGATCAGTCACTACTCATATCAAGCATACATATGATGCGTATGGCATGAGTTATGGAATTATACTAAGCATGTTATAGGGTGATGAACTATCCTCACAACGAAGATGGGCCTAGACGCCCTACACACAACAAGTATGGGCCTATCAATGGGCCCTTGGGAGAGTTACAATGCGAACATTTAACCATCATTGTTCTTACAATGTGGGCGTCAAGCCATCATTGTTCCCAAGGCATGGCCCGCCATAGACATCATTACATAAACCACGGTGGAATCACACATTACAATGGACTTTATATACATCCCATTGGGCCTCAATCCCATGGGCCTCGAATACATCATATGGGCCACGTTACACGGGTCTAACAATACAAATAGGTGGGCCCCACACATGGGCCAAAATACATTATGATGGGCCTCATGGATGGGCCGCACCAATGAGCCTCAAGTGGGCTTGAACCACACCAAAATCATTTCAATAGTTGTAGGTGTAACATATGTACCACTGTACCCTATTATTCCATGGGGTACATGGCCCACTAATGATGATGAGCACTATCCAAAGTTTGGGCAGCACGTCCAAACATTGTCTGGCACCGTCCAAACATTGTCCAGCACCGTCCAGTATAATCTGGTCGGTGTGGATGAAATAATACATCTTGGTGGTGTCCATGTGGTGGCCCACCAAAGATTTGAATCTACTTTAGTATAGTTTCAAGCCTTAAAACCGGCTTGCCAAATGGTTGGACGGTGTGGGTGAAACATATCAGGTCAAGGTGGGCCCCACACGCTTCAATGGTGGGGTCCACGTCCTGATGATGGACAGATAGGATAAAATACATGCATCATGATGGGGTCCACGCAGTGGACAATGTAGATAAACCAATACAGCATGAGATCCATAGCACTTATTGGCATCTGATATGCCAGCCAATCCCTTTCCCAATCAGATGGGTCCCCACGTGGGGCCCACCACATATTATATTAATATATATATATAATTACATATAATATATATATATATATAAATATATCATTATTTTTTGAAGTATGTTGCACGTCCAGCGTCCAGATGGACGGCTGGACAAAATACATACATCAAATGGCCTCTGGTGGGCCCCACCCTCACACGTGTGAGGTGGGTCCCACGCAAATAGGTGGGCGGCATTGATAAAACACATGCATCGTGGCTAGGACCCACAGTCCCTGCCCTTTCCATCCAGCGGCGCAGCAGGACGCTTCTGCAGCGTCCTCTGGATGTCAGTAGCAGCAGCACCTACTTCACGATTTCCTTTTCTTGTTTTGTTGTACATTTTCCTAGGTGGGGCCCGTATCAGGAGGATCCTCTCCATCCATTAGATCCTATGGCTTAAGACAGACTAAACAAGCCCAATATTCAACATGTTTTTGTGTGTGGAAACATCAAAGTGGGTCCTAATAGCTTTTAGCGGTCAATATTGTTATTTTCTATGATGTAGCCCACCAGATATTCGGATTGGCCTCATTGTTCGGTTCAACACCTATGATGAGTTGGGAAATAGGGTGAACGGCGTGGATTAGATCCATACATCAAGGTGGGGCCTACATAAGCGGGACACCGAAAATTTTGAATCAAGATAATATTTTTATTTTTACACAGCAACGTCCAGACCCTACTGGATGGTCTGGACAACAGACGTCCAGCAGGTTCTGGGCTGGCCCATCTGGCCATGTTGGGGTCCACCAAATATTTGTATTCCCCCATCATCTAGACCCTTCAAACAAAAGGGTAGCAAGGTGGGTTAGTCCCCATGTTTGGACAGCCATGGGGTCCATTGGATGGACGTCTGGACATCACATACACTCATCAAGTGGGCCACAAAATATGGGAAAGAGAGAGAGAGAGAGGGAGGGTGGGAGGGAGAGACATGTGCGATGAAAGGATCCGCCACTATGAGCCCTCCCTTTCCATGCATTTCAATCATACATCAAGTGGGTTCGAATACATGTGGGCCCACCAAATCAAAATCAATGGTAGAGATTCCTTTTCCATCAAAATGGAAGGTCTAGATGACCCCTTTCAAACTAAAAAAGTAAACATCATGATGGGGTCTATGGAGAATGGCCCCACCCTAGAATGATCATGTGAATCATGGTGGGCCATCGACCACATCTACTGATGGGATTCATACCATCAATCGGTAAGCCCCACTGGGCCCAACATCAAAACATGAAATCTAGGCTATAAAACACCCATCGTTTGATCTTCTTGCTCCAATGGAACACCAAACTCCTTGTGTCTCACTTTGATGGAAGATGATGAGGATTGAAGGGCTAGGATGATGGATCTTGGGATAGGAAATGGACCACACACAACACACTTTTCTCTCCTTGGATGTGCTTGGACGTGCACCTCTTTGGTTGCTTGGAGAATGTGAAGAGAAAGAGAGAGAGAGAGAAATGGTGGTTGTAAGAGAGAGGTGATGGGTGTTAGTGATGGATGTGAGTGATACATGTACTTGACTTGAGAGTTGACTTAGGGTAGGTTGCTTGTCTTGGGGAGAAAGAAAGCATGGGTTGTGTACATTGATTGATTGATTGATGGGATGGGTTATAGAGATTCTCTTGGGTTCGCAAATGCATGTTGTTTTTTTGAGATCAACGCGGACCCACATCTCCTGGCCAGGGTATCGAATCGGTGTGTACGACGCGGCGTTGGAACCGCGACGACGGCTCGGTCGTAATGGTACAAGTCTCAGATTAAGCTGACTCAAATATACAGAATACGACTTAGGGTCGCTCGTAAACGTCGATTATAGGTCGCGGGTTGCCGAAATTCGACGGGAAGGATCACGGGAGTCTATGGAACGGTACAGACTAGGATACGGGCCTTATAGCTCTCCCCACCTAATGTAAATTTCATCGTCAAAATTTATACTACCATCGCAACTAAACATAACTCAAAAGGTAATAGAAAACATAACATTATATATAATCAAAACACAATACAACATACCATCAAACTTCGAAAAGATGGAGATAGCGCTCTCGAATCTCCGTCTCGCGCTCCCAAGACGCCTCATCCACACTATGATGGCCTCGCTGCACCTTCACCAAGGGAATGACCTTGGTCCAGAGGACTTGTTCCTTCCGATTGAGGATATGAAGTGGCTGCTCAATGTAAGATGCGTCCTCACGAACCTCCAACGGCTGCCAATCAATAACAAGAACAATGTCTGACCCACACTTCCATAATATAGAAACATGAAAAATGTTGTGGATGCCAGACAACTGAGATGGCAAGGCAAGCCGATAGGCCACGGTGCCAATGCGCCGGGTGATCTCAAAAGGTCCTATGAATTTCGGGACAAGCTTCCCCTTCACTCCAAAACGAACCACACCCTTCATGTGTGAGACCTTGAGATACACATGGTCCCCCATAGCAAACTCTAAGGGATGACGCCGACAATCAGCAAAACTCTTCTGCCAACTCTGAGTTGTGCGCATCCTCTGCCTTGATGATGTATTTACCTCTGATGTCTTCTACACAAGCTCGGTACCTATGAGACGCCTGATAATGCCTCAAAAGGAGTCATGCCAATGGTCACTTGATAGTTGTTATTATATGCGAACTCAGCCAATCGAAGGTCCTCGTCCCAACTACCCGATAAATCCATCACGCAAGCCCGAAGCATATTCTCAAGGATCTGGTTGACCTTCTCGGTCTGCCCATTGATTTGCAGATGATACGCGGTGTTGAGCTACAAAACAGACCCCATTGCCATCTGGAAGCTCCTCTAAAATTGAGACATGAACCTCGAGTCTCGATAAAAAACGATCGAAACTGGAACGTTGTGCAGTCTCACAATCTCCTCGATGAATAACTTCGCAAGCCGGTCCAAAGTCCAGCTTCGTCAGACAATCGACGACAACCCAGATGGCGTCGTGACCGTGCTTAGTCCTCGGCAAACCTATGATAAAATCGGTGGATACGTGCTCTCATTTCCACAACGGAACACTCAACGGCAGCAAGGGACTGGGGAGTTTCTGATGATCCTCCTTGACACGTTAGCACGTGTCACACTCGACCACAAAACTGGCTATCTGGCGCTTCATCCCCGCCCAAAAATATTGACGCCTCATATCGCAATAAATGTTCGTCGAGCCAGGGTGGATAGAGAACCGCGATCGATGTGCCTCGGTCATAAGATCTTTACGCAACTCAGGAATATCCGGGACATATAATCGGCCTCTGAAGCGAAGTCCACCATCAGAACCAATCTGCTAATCTGACTGACTCTCAGATGCTGTCTCTGCTTGATGACTCAGCACTGACTCATCTGCCTGCTGAGCCTTGATTACCCTTGCAACAAGAGAGGGTTGAATCGACAGGCTCGAAAACTGCACAATAGAAGACAACAAGCCGATCTCGAAGTCAAATGCTAACAAATCCTCGAGCATCTTCCACTCCTGAATCATCATGTGTGCCACCAGGCCTCATGGCTGACGACTAAGGGCATCCACCACCACGTTCACGTTGCCCGAGTGGTACTAAAGATCAAAATCATAGTCCTCAGGAGCTCCATCCAACGCCTTTGCCTCATGTTCAGCTCGGATTGAGAGAACAAATACTTTAAGATCGTGTGCTCGGAGAAGAGCTCGAACCTCACCACATAGAGATAGTGCCTCCACACCTTCAGTGCGAAGACGATTGTTGCCAGCTCCAAATCATGCGTGGGGTATTTTAGCTCATGGACCATGATCTGGCGAGACGTATAAGCCACCGGCTTCCTGTGCTGCATCAGGACAGCACCCAAGCCAACTCGCGAGACATCGGTAAATACTACAAATCCATCACTCCCAGAGGAAAGAGTGAGGACAGGAGCGGACGTGAGGTGGTCCTTAAGCTTCACAAATGCCTACTCACAAGCGTCGCTTCAAATGAACTCGGCACCCTTCCGGGTCAACCTGGTCAATGGGGCTGCAATATGAGAGAATCCCTCAATGAAACATCAGTAATAGCTCACCAAACCAAGGAAACTGCGGATCTTGGACGCATTCATGGGCTGGCCCCACAGACGCATGGTATCAATCTTCGAGGGGTCCACTGCAATGCCCTACCTAGTCACCACATGACTGAGGAACTTTACCTCCTCCTGCCAAAACTCGCACTTCTTCAGCTTCCCGTAAAGCTGGTGCGCATGAAGGGTTACAAGGTAATCTCCGTTCATGCTCCTCACAGGTCCTTGAATATATCAGAATGTCATTGATGAACACCACAACAAACTAGTCGAGATACGGACAAAAGACCTCATTCATCAACTGCATGAATACTGCGGGTGCATTGGTCAGTCCGAAGGACATGACCTGGAACTCAAAATGATGATAGCGAGTCCTGAAGGCTGTCTTCGGGATATCCTAATCTCGAACCCGAACCTGATGATAATCGGACTACAAGTCTATCTTCGAAAAGAATTACCCTCCTGTAGCTGATCAAATAAATCATCGATCCTTGGGAGCGAGTACTTGTTCTTGATCGTGACCTTATTGAGCTCGTCGTAATCTACGCAAAGCCTCAATGAGCCATCCTTCTTCTTCACGAAGAGTACCGGCGCTCCCCACGGTGAACTGCTCAAACGGATAAAGCCTAGCTGGCGTAACTCATCCAACTACTTCTGCAGTTCCCGCAACTCCAATGGTGTCATACGATACGAGGCCTTCAAAATAGGCGTGGTACCTGGCACGAGATCAATCTGGAACTCGGTGTGCCGACGAGGTGGTAACCCTAGAATCTCTTGAAACACATCTGAAAAACCACAAACGACCACCAGTTGTTCAATACTCAAAGCAACTGACTCCTCAAAGGCACATGACAACAGGCAGGAAAGTTGCTCTCCTCTGGGCTCATTAACAAACTAGAATTTTGGCACGCCTGGTATACAGAACATGACTGTCCTCTCGAAGCAGTCCAATATGGTGTGGTAGTCGGTGAGCCAATCCATGCCTAGGATGACATCAAACTTAGACATCGGCAATACGAACAGATCAGCAGGCAAAAAGATATCCCCAATTAGAGTGGGGCAAGATGTGCAAAATCAGTCTATCACTGCAGTCTTCCCCAAGGGCGTCGATACCGACAAACCCTCACGAGCAAACACGAACGGTAAACCGGTCGATCGATAGAAATCATCAGCCACAAAGGAATGCGATGCACCCGAATCAAACAATACACGTGCAATGCATG
Organism: Magnolia officinalis; assembly: GCA_021015155.1. NCBI lineage: Eukaryota > Viridiplantae > Streptophyta > Magnoliopsida > Magnoliales > Magnoliaceae > Magnolia > Magnolia officinalis. Next base: position 64,307,309 of record JAJHSJ010000007.1, on the reverse strand, counting down.
CAGAAAGAGAGAGAATACCCTCGAAGACCCCTCCTGATGACTAAGGGTCCTGCTAGGCGGCATAAAATCTGCTTTGGACTTGCTAAGGAGGTGCATGTCCCCTCTGAGGTCTCTATTGCTACTGTTGCCACTATGGCGGCCTGATCTGCTACCTCTATACTGCGAGGGAGGTCCAGGAGGCTTATGCTACGGTCGCTGCTGCTGCTGTGGGGGTTGCCGCAGAGGCTGATATGGTGCCCCCAGCTGCTGCTGCTGCGAATGGAGACACTCGTGCTTACGATGTCCTGTCCTATTGCATCCAAAGCAAGTACTTGGGAACGGTCCCAGAGGTGGTACTGGGGGGTGCCACTGGTGCTCAGAATGCTGGGCGGGTCATGCGTCGCTTTTGTGGACGATGTTGCTGCTGTTGGGAGATAACGAAGGGCGCCTTCATCTTCAGGTCTCTTCTCTAGTCACGGGCCCTCTACAAACTGGCCCAATCTACCTCATAGACCTGGGCCCTCTGCACAATCTATTCAAACGTCGGAAGCATGTGTCTGATCACACAGCTCCTGAGGGAAGGACGCAAGCCATTCTCAAAACGGTGGGCCTTCAGTCCCTCATCAATGATAAGATACGTAGCGAACCTCGATAGCTAGACGAAACGAGCCTCATACTGCGACACGGACATGTCACTCTGGACCAGAGTCTCGAACTCTAATGCGCGCTGCTGTCGAACGTGCTCAGGAAAGAACTTTCGGTCGAACCGGTCTACAAAGTCCTCCCAGGTCCACTCGAAATTGGCCACTGTTGCTCAGGTGACTGATGCCTACTAGTACGGAGCCTCGCCCTGGAGAAGAAATACATCTAACGGGACCCGCTGCTGGGTCGTACATCTCATAGTGTCAAAATCTTCTCCAACTCGGAGAACCATATCTCTGCTGCAGTAGGGTCTGGTACTCCTTGGAAGCACAGAGGATCGTGCCGTCGAAAGTCTTTGAGAAGGGCGTCTGCACGCTCCTGCTCTGCCTGGGCTGGTGTAACAACGGGCCACCCGTAGTGCCCCTAAGGGATAGTGGTCATCGTCTGTAGCATCTGCTGAAGCTGTTCTGCAGTCATGGGTGCTGTCGGGGCTCCGTAAGGTTCACACGGGGGAACGGGAGTCGCTCGAGTCGCTCTCCTAAGAGGCATGTCCTACAAGAAGGAACAAGCGTCTATCAGCCTTGAGAATTCTTAAAGGCATAAACATTAAGGGTCTATGTCAGAAAATCACTAAGTTATTCGGACTCAGGACCTATTCATTCTAAGTTCACAGTAGATATGTGATGTGATTATAGGTATTCCCAAGTTATGCTTTGATACCAACTTCTATCACACCCCAAACTCGAAAAACGGGCTCGCAAAATTCCCGATCGCTGAATCCGGCGCCGACAACCTCCGTAGTGCCCCATTCTCTGCTCCCGGCACTCATGTAATGCCCTGAAAATCGGGGGTCAAGCAAAGCTCAGCTTTCGAGTTCCAACGCATCACTTATGCAACATAGACAATGATGATTATGATGAGAGCATTGAAACATGAATGGGATTATACCAAAACAATATATCATACTCCAGACACAAGTGAAATTGTAAGCAGAAGACTGTGATAGATATATAAACGATATAAAAGTGATAGTAAGCCCTCAGAGTATGAATGTCACTAGGTTAACAATTACAAGTTTGATTTCATAATATACAAAATGAGAAAGTGTAATGTCTTCTATCCCAAATACCATAGCCCCGTCAATGCAATTCCAGGTCTACATAGACCCGCCAGATAGTTACATGTAGGAGAACTCCTCTTCAACATCATAGTGGTAGTCCGGCTCTGCTTCATAAGCATCACCATCACCTGCAGCTAAGACAGTCTGGTTGGTGTTGCAAGCACCGTCCCATAACGTGGGAGTGAGTAACTAACTCAGTGGAATCATAGAGTAAAGATTAACATGTTATCAAATTAATCAAGCGATAATGATAAAGCAAGCAAATCAAACATTCCTAAGTACTGTAATTAATGCAAGGATGAGATGCAATAATGATGCATGCCCTCGCCAACATACTCCCTCATGTGACACCATCTTACGTCCGTGGCATGCTTTCATCCCTCAGTGCTCCACATCTTCCATGCACATGCTGTGCGATATGAACATGATTACCGAGTTGTTATTAATTCTTTTCATACAGCAGGATTGGGAAACTAAGATACCTCCCTTATATCATTCCCAAACAAGGATCCTGTCTAGGGTCGTCACTCCTAGTAAATCTCATACGATGTTGCATTTCTAGGTCGCTGCAAGGGCTGTCAGGGCCGTTACATGCACTCGTTGCACTGCTCCCCCATCACCTTATCAATACAGGCCTAGTTTATACTCTGTTACTATGGGAAGACTCGCCGCCTCACTACACTTTTAGAGTATGCTCGAGGTCACTACACTGGGCAAGGTTAGGGCTGTCAGGGCTGTTACACGCACTCGTTACACCACTCCCCCATTACCCATCAAAACAGTGTAGGCCGACAGCTCGAATACAGTGTCCCATACCACCATATTCAGCTCACGAGTCTGGGTTGCTCACTAGTCACTACGGGGAGGCTCGTGGCCCCAGCGTAGGCCGACAGCTCGACCACGGTGTCCCATACCACCATGCCCGGCTCATGAGTCTTAGCGGATCAAGGTACCAAGGTTGATAGGGTTTCACAATGGTAAGTTTGGTACTTTAGGTTCAAGCAGTTATGACAATTACAAGGTGAACATACAACGATCAATCGGGTTACTTAACGAGTTCGATTAGTACGAGTGCCCGTTGCGTTGTAAGACATGAAGTGCATAAACACTTCATGTGGCCTAACCACTGCCGACAAGCAACGCACGACTCAGGTTCATCAAACACGTCTTGCATGGCTAATAGAGGCCAACCACGAGCTCAAATTGTTACCGATTGCCTGGACTATAACATAGCACCAAACACATTCCATATTAACCAGTAAACATGTACAGTAGCTAGAACAAAAATAACCAAATAATTCAGGCATGTTTCCCAACATGTTATAAGTTACAACATGAACAAGAATCCATACGCATGCATTTCAAAGTAAAACGACTAAGTTAAACAACTTGCATGGAAGAAATCATAAACATCGCTAAGGTAGTTGAGAATCCTATCTCAACACCCAAGTAAAGCATTATTTACTACGTATATACTCATACAAGCATTTATACAAACACTTAGACTACACTTATTAGCCTACACATCATATGTTGGCTAAAACCTGTATCAGGGCGAATCCTTTCGCCAAACAGATACTGCATCCATAACTCACATGTATATATGACAAATACTCATGGCAATCACATTTACAAAATTTATACGTATACGGTATTTTCTACAAATACCTAAAATACATAAAATTCCATATACTTCGTCTGTATTCGAAATGGAAAACGGACAGCATGTTCTACATGTGAAATAGCATCCTCGTCGATAATCTACCATTAGATGACATTGAAAGCTTTGAAAAATGACAACCTAAGTGTCTAAAATCCGCACCTTACGCCATAGAAACGTAACGAACTCAACAAAGACTCTAAGTCTTCGTATACGTGGAATATCAACCTGTAATACAAGCTAGGTTAGCTATCTAACTACTAGCATCAATGGAAACCCTAAAACAAGTTAGGGTTAGGTCTTTCTTACCTAAGAACGAAGTTAGAATCGTTGGAATGACGATTTGATGGCAGGAAAGAAGCACGTGGATTAGCAGAACAACTGTTAAGAAGAACCTCTCACTCTTCACTCACTTTCTCTCTCTTTCTTCTTCTCTTTCTCTTCTCTTTTGCTAGGGTTTCTCTCAAATTCGTAGGTGAGGGAGAGAGAGGGTTTAAAGGCCTTATATAGGCTCTGTTTTGAGCTCAATAGCCCCAGAACCTAAAGTATACTTATTTTATAGCCAAAGTGTACCTGTTTCGGCTCAACGGAGGACTTCCGGAGCCCCCCCTTGAGCCAAGGTCAAACTTAAGCTTACTTATGATGGATCTAGGTCGAGTTAAGTTTTCATTCCAGTCGGGTTCCCAGATCACACGTGGCGGACCAGTTTCAGTTCAATGGTCACCGAAACTCGATCAGGGTTACAAATACATGGACATGTGCATGAAATTTCTCCTGATCCGAGGGTGTATTTGGGTCAGATTCTGATGGTCTGATTGCTCATATCAGGCCCGCAAGCGACAGGTCTCAGATTACTTAAATTATATTTAATTTCTAAAGAAATCTACGTTTTCTCACACACTTCACTCCGGGCTCAAGCGAATAGCCGTGGGATGCTATCTGGATTTGATCTCCGAGATGGTTGTCAAGCCCAGTAAGGCTGTCCTAAATGCTTAATCTCATGGTCATCGGACTTTCGACGTGCGGTCCAGATCCGATACAGAGTTTCAATGTGCTCCCGAGAGTAACTAGGTAATGAGATTGATCCTAGATTATAGGGTAATGTAGCGTCGATGATTCTACAAGTTTTGGGTCTTGTAGATCATATTTAAAGTGGTTCAAGCTAATTCTACTGAGTATTCAGTTTAGTACGCAACTAAATTATTGCTTAATTACGACAGAATATGGTCCTAGGGCAGTTCTACGTCCCTTTTTGGCATTTTTAGTTAGCATATTAATTTAATTATTTTTATAGTAGTTTATCATTAAGTTTACTTCATCTCCACCAAATTTCATTAGATTTCGTGTTGTAGAAAAATTCTAAAAATTTTAGAAGTAACCATTGTCCAAATTAATAACTTTTAAACAGTTGTCACATCAACCTGTATTAAATTAAATTAAAATTTTTATTATATTTTTTACTTATTTTTATATAAAACTAGACTTTCAAGCTTCAATCTAGCTTTTGAATCACCTAAATCGGAGTTATAACGAGGGAGATATGACTTTTCAAAGTCTAGTAAAAAATTATAGAAAATGGGGCATCAAACGGGCCGCCCGGCCCGCTGTGGCCCGCCTGGCCCGCTGGACCACGGTGCCGGTGCGCCGCGGTCTGCTGGACTGTCCGGTGGTGGTTTCCGCCACGTGATTTTTGAAACGGGCGTATCTTGCAAACTAGATTGAGTTATTCGACGTGCAATATATGATTTTGGGGTAGGAGAAGCTGCTCTATCCAAATAACATATCTATTCTATGAGATTCCAAAAGGTTAATGGTCAAAAACCCATTTTATTTATTTATTTACTATTTATAGTAAATTTTAATTTAAGTATTATTCTTCCTCACCTAAACTTTAGGATTCATGTCTAATATGAAAGTACTTAGAAAAATTTGGAGAATAAGGTGGTGAAAGGTGAGATTTTGAAGGAAATGAGTTAAAAAGCGATTTTTGACTTTGGGATTGAGTTTTAAGACATTAATAAGATGTTAGGATCGACCCATTGCCTAAGGACGTCTAACTCCAGGTTGGCAAAAATCCGGGGTGTTACAACTCATATGCCAGATTTCGATCCTAGGATCTTTCAAGGAAGATTTTCAATATGATTTTTTTTTTGTAATGGAGCATAACTAAGTCACAAAACAACATCACCACATATCCAATATATCAAAAACTTTAAGTATAATGCAGTAAGGGAAATACAAGGTGATCAAAAAGTTCTAAAATAATCTTATGCGTGCTCCTGCCTCAGCGCTGCTACGATCCAGCGTCACCTGCACGCAATGGTCATGCATAAGCTTACAAAAGCTTAGAGGGTAATGTAAGTGTGTCCGTAAGGTAAGTGTCAAGTATACAGTATCAGAGTAATGCAGAAATATGCTAGTAAGTCTATGAATACTATCAGCCGTACCAAGGCTATGTGATGCAAGACATGAAAGCTATTGGTCATACCAAGGCCATGCGATGCGAGGCCTATGCAGCCAAATGTCATATGCGAGATGCAATGTAAACATGCCAGTCCTTATTAAGTACATATATCATTACAGTTCCCGTCTAGGATATCACTGGGGTCTAGTATACTCCGCACTGACTGCCACCTCCCTAGCCGCACAGCTCAGCGAGTGGAAGAGACCACACTATCGGCCTGACTAGTAGTCTACCAATTCCTGTCAGGCTCATCGATAACGGACCCATTTGTGAGCTAGTTAAACTCAGCCTAGCTTACAACCCCCTTACTTGGGCAGATAAGGCCACACCCCCTTCCAACCGACCACGATATAGTGGGAGACACGGCCTACTGGTATTCGGTACTCCTGCGCTAGTGTAACCACTCGGTCTACATGTTGGAGCATCTCCTGGTACCAAAAAGATTTTAGAATTTTCACCCAAGGACATCCTATGTGCCTACAGTGTTAAAGCCAATATTTCCAGTATCAAATCCGTCCATCCACGATGTGCCTATGGAGGCCACGACCCTGATGTCGCTAAGGCGTACAATGATCATGTTACACAAATGCGATATGCATGAGTCACACTGTCCAGTCATGCAACAATCCTGCGCTACCACGCACTCATATGGGTAACTCCTATCAGTGAGTCCCATAAATAATCTGCCCAATTGGCATATGCTATGATCAGTCACTACTCATATCAAGCATACATATGACGCGTAAGACATGAGTCATGGAATTATACTAAGCATGTTATATGGTGATGAATTATCCTCACAACGAAGATGGGCCTAGACGCCCTACACACAACAAGTATGGGCCTATCAATGGGCCCTAAGGAGAGTTACAATGCAGACATTTAACCATCATTGTTCTTACAATGTGGAGAGTTACAATGCAGACATTTAACCATCATTGTTCTTACAATGTGGACGTCAAACCATCATCTCTCCCAAGGCATGGCCCGCCATAGACATCATTACATAAGCCATAGTGAAATCACACATTGCAATGGACTTTATATACATCCCATTGGGCCTCAAATACATCATATGGGCCACTCTCACGGGCCTAACAATACAAATAGGTGGGCCCCACACATGGGCCAAAATACATCATGATGGGCCTCATGGATGGGCCGCATTAATGGGCCTCAAGTGGGCTTGGACCACAACAAAATCATTTCAATAGTTGTAGGTGTAACATGTGTACCACTGTACCCTATTATTCCATGGGGCACATGGCCCACTAATGATGATCAACATTTTCCAAACATTGAACAGCACGTCCAAACATTGGACAGCTCCATCCAAATAATGGACAGCACCGTACAGTATAATCTGGTTGGTGTGGATGAAATAATACATCATGGTGGTGTCCACGTGGTGGCCCACCAAAGATTTGAATCTGCCTTAGTTTAGTCTCAAGCCTTAAAGCGGGCTTGCCAAATGGTTAGACGGTGTGGATGAAACATCTCAAGTCAAGGTGGGCCCCACACACTGCCATGGTGGGGTCCATGTCATAATGATGGACGGACATGATAAAATACATGCATCATGATGGGGTCCACGCAGTGGACGATGTAGATAAAGCCATACAGCATGGGATCCACAGAATTTGCTGGCGTCTGATACGCCAGCCAATCCCTTTCCCAATCAGGTGGGTCCCCACGTGGGGCCCACCACACACACACACACACACACACACACACACACACACATATATATATTACATATAATATATATTATTATTATTATTAATATTTTTTTAAGTATGCTGCACGTCCAGTGTCCAGATGGACGGCTGGACAAAATACATACATCAAATGGCCTCTGGTGGGCACCACCCTCACACATGTCACACTTGTGGGGTGGGTCCCACGTAAATAGGTGCACAACATTGATAAAACACATGCATCGTGGCTGGGACCCACGGTCCCTGCCCTTTCCATCCAGTGGCGTTGCAGGAGCTACAGCAGCGTCCTCTAGACGTCAGCAGCAGCAGCGCTTGCTGCACAATTTCCTTCTTTTGTTTTGTTGTAGATTTTCCTAGGTGCGGCCCGTATCAGGAGGATCCACTCCATCCATTGGATCCTATGGCTCAAGACAGACCAAACGATCCCAATATTCAACATGTTTTTGTGTGTGGAAACATCAAAGTGGGTCCTAATAGCTTTTAACAGTCAATATTGTTGGTTTCTATGATACGACCTGCCAGATATTCGGATTGACCTCATTTTTCGGCTCAACGCCTAAGATGTGTTAGGAAATAGGGTGGACGGCGTGGATTAGATCCATACATCAAGGTGGGGCCAACATGAGTGGCCCACCAGAAATTTTGAATCAAGATAATATTTTTATTTTTACACAGCAACGTCCAGACCTTGATGAACAGTCTGGACAACAGACGTCTAGTAGGTTCTGGGTTGGCCCATCTGGCCATGTTAGGCTCCACCAAACAAAAGGGTAGCAAGGTGGCTTGGTCCCCATGTTTGGACAACCATGGGGTCCATTGGATGGATGTTTGGACATCACATACACTCATCAAGTGGGCCACAAAATAAGGGAAGGAGAGAGAGAGAGAGAGAGAGAGAGAGAGAGAGAGAGAGACGTGCGATGGAGGGCTCCGCCACTATGAGCCCTCCCTTTCCATGCATTTCAATCATACACAAGTGGTCCCAATACAAGTGGGCCCACCAAATCAAAATCAATGGTAGAGATTCCTTCTCCATCAAAATGGAAGGTCTAGATGACCCCTTTCAAGCTAGAAAAGTAAACATCATGATGGGGTCCATGGAGAATGGCCCCATCATGGAATGATCATGTGAATCATGGTGGGCCATCTGCCACATCTAGGGTCCAAAGTAAGATCCATACCATCAATCGGTAAGCCCCACTTGGCCCATAATCAAAACATGAAATCAAGGCCTATAAAACATCTACCGTTCGATCTTCTTGGTCTGATTGAACGCCAAACTCCTTGTGTCTCACTTTGACGGAAGATGATGAGGATCGAAGGGCTAAGATGATGGATCTTGCGATAGGAAATGGACCACACACAACACACTTTTCTCTGCTTGGAAGTGCTTGGACGTGCACCTCTTAGTTGCTTGGAGAATGTGAAGAGAAAGAGAGAGAAAGGGTGGTTGTAAGAGAGAGGTGATGGGTGTGAGTGATAGATGTACTTGACTTGAGAGTTGACTTAGGGTAGGTTGCTTGTCTTGGGGAGAAAGAAAGCATGCGTTGTGTACTTTGATTGATTGATTGATTGATTGATGGGATGAGTTGTAGAGATTCTCTTGGGTTCGCAAATGCGCGGCGTTTCTTCGGAATAAACATGGGCCCACATCTCCTGACCAGGGTATTGAATCGGTGTGCAAGACGCGACGTTGGAACCACGGTGACAGCGCGGTCGCAATGGTACAAGTCTGGGATTAAGCCGACTAAAATATACGGAATACAACTTAGGGTCGCACGCAAATGTCGATTATAGGTCGCGGGTTGTCGAAATTCGACGGAAAGGATCGCGAGAGTCTACGGAACGGTATGGACTAGGATACGAGCCTTACAGTCATGCCCCAAATCCAGGGACTGACAGCTTCCATGATGCCCCAAATTCGGCACTCATCTTCCATACACCAAGTCCCGAGTTCAACGTACCACAAGGAAGATTTTTGACTGATTTTTTTTAATATATATAATAATACCTGAGCATGAAGATTTATGATCAAAATACCAAGCAACACTCTCCATTATAAATCCTTATGGTTACATGTACAATGCTTTCCAAAAGGTACACAACGTCAACATTGCCAAATCGGAAAATAAATACAATGCATTGAGAAAGCTAAGTCTTCCAAGCTACTCCTGCCCTGAAAAAATGGAAAATAGGAAACTTAGGCAAAAAGCTTAGTGAGTACACACGTGTGTGCAATGTGTCCTACATGTAAGCAAAATAAATATGCCACGAAGAAATCATGTATGGTGAAAGGTGTATAGTACGTAAGGTATGATACCAATGCCAATGCCAATGCATATGCATCATAGTAATACTCTGAGTCAATGCTACCAGCATCACCAAGTCATATTTTCATTTCTCCTATACCACAGCCATAACCATATTACACGCACCCGTGATCACATCATCATCATCATATTGTCATGTCATATCATAACTGTATATCTCAGGAAAGCACCGTGGTCGACACCCATGCACCAAACACCAGTAATCGACCTCGCATACCCGCCCTGCGGTGGACTTCCACCTGGCATGCCAGTAGCGGACCTCATTCGTGCTTCTCTTCACCGGCGAGTCAGACCAGTCCCTGTTTGCACCTCAGCCCTTAAACAAGTTGGACCCACCTCTTCTCAACCTGACCTCATCAGTGGGAGTCAAATCCATGACCAATGTATCCACTCGACTCGACGGTGAGGTATCCCTAGCTAGCATTGGGATTTAGGGACTTTCAACCCAAGGGGCACATCATCCCCTACTATTTCCGCACTTCCGGTGTCTTGTTTATTTTCAAGGATAACCCAAGTCATCATCATAGATGTACATTTCGTCATCAAGATCCAACTCATCTTATACGGCACTGTAACGCCCTGAAAATCGGGGGTCGAGCATAAACTCAACTCCCGAGTTCCAACGTATCACTTATGCAACAAAATGAATGATGATTGAATGTTGTCTGTATTAGTGCATTGAACATGAGTGAGATTAAGCTAAAACAACATATCATACTCCAGAGACAAGTGAGATTGCAAGCGGAAGACTGTGATAGATAAATAAAATATATAAACTGTGCTGAGTCTCTAGAGTGTGATAATGTTACCAGGTTAATTTATTACAAGTACAATTTCAAATTATACCAAATTGAGAAAGTGTAATGTCTTCTATCCCAAGTACCATAGCCCCGTCAATACAATACCAGGTCTTCATAGACCTGTCAGAGAGTTACATGTAGGAGAACTCCTCCTCAACATCATAGTAGTCCGGCTCTACTTCATAAGCATCGCCATCACCTGAAACTCAACAAATTTGGTTGGTGTGTACAACACCATCCCGTAATGTGGGAGTGAGTGATCAACTCAGTGGAACAATAAAGCATAGGTTAACATGTTATCAATGCAGTCAAGCAGTAATGATAAGCAGTATAATCAAACACTCCTAACTACTCTTGCTAATGCAAGTATGAAATGCAGTCATGATGCATGCCCTTGCCAAACCACCCTCGTGCGACACCATCTTACGTTCATGGCATGCTTGCATCCCTCAGTGCTCCACATCTTGCAGGCACATGCAATGCTAGGTTATGAGCGTGATTACCGAGTTGTTATTAGTCCTTTTCATACAGCAGTATTGGGAAACTAAGGTACCTCCCTTGTATCATTCCCAAACAAGGATCCTGTCTAGGGTCGTCACTCCTAGTTAGTCTCATACGATATGATGATTTGAGAGGCATCGCGAAGGCATCACAAAGGGCTCGTCACCCGTCAGCACGGATACAGATCTCACCGTATGCGGCTCAATTGTTGGCCGTCAGCTCGAATACAGGTCTCACCGTACTCGACTCAATCGCTGGCCGTCAGCTCGAATACAGGTCTCACCGTACTCGGCTTAACTCATGCTCTAGTTGTTGTGAAGGGTTCATCGCCAATCACGGACTTTAGAATATATTCCAAGACACTACGAAGGGCTCGTCGCCCGTCAGCACGAATACAGGTCTCACCGTATTCGGCTCTCGCCATAGGTGTCGACAGCTCGAATACAGTGTCCCATACCACCGTATTCGGCTCACGAGTCTAGTTGCTCAATGGTCACTACGGGGAGGCACGTGACCCCAGCGTAGGCCGACAGCTTGACCACGGTGTCCCATACCACCATACCCGGCTCATGAGTCTTAGCGGATCGAGGTACCTTGGTTAAAAGGGATTTCACTGGTAAGTTTGGTACCCTAGGTTTAAACAGTAGCGTCCAAACATGGTGAACATACATAAGACATAACGGGTTACTTGACGAGCTCGGCTAGCTCGAGTGCACAACAAGGTGAATGATATGAAGCGCATAAGCACTTCGTGTGGCCAACCACTATCGCCAACCGAAGTACGACTCGGGTTCGTCGAAAACATCTCACGTGGCGAAATGAATCTCAACCATGATCTCAAGTTTGGTACCAAATGTCTGGACTATAATCATAGTCCCAAACTCAATCAATCCTTATTTAGAGCATGTAGAGTAAAGCATATTAAACAAAGTAATTCAAGCATGTTAACAAGCATATCATAAAGCATGTTATAAAGCACTATATAAACAGGAATACAAACACATATATTTCATAAGTAAGCGGTTACATTAAACAGCCAACATGGAGGAAATCGTATACGTCTCTAAGGTAATTGAGAATCCCATCTCAACACCTACCTAAGGCACTATCATCCAAGCACTTACTCTCACAAGCATTTTCACAAATACTTAGAATACACTATTTCAACATACATAGTGTATGTTAGCAAAACATGTATTAGGGCGAGTCCTTTCACCAAACAAGTAATTTACGCATATATAATATGTTCATACAACAAATAATCATGGCAAACACATCTCCAAAATTTATACGTATACCGTACTTTCTAGAATACACTATTTCAACATACATAGTGTATATTAGCAAAACATGTATTAGGGCGAGCCCTTTCGCCAAATCAGTATTTTATCCATACATAATATATTCATACAACAAATAATCATGGCAAACATATTTTCAAAATTTATACGTATACGGTAATTTCTACAAATACCTAGAATATGTAAAATTTCATATTCTTCGTCTTTAATCGAAACGGAAAACAGACAACAGTTTGTACATGTGCAATTGCATGCAGATCATGAATCTATCATTATCTGACATTAAAAGCGTTGAAAACTGTAACCTATACACCTAAAGTCCTAACCTTTTATCGTAGAATCGTAACGAATCAGCTAGGTTTGTTAAGCTTCCGTATTTGGCAGTTTGGTAGCCTATAAAATGAAATAGGTTAGCTATTTCATAACCTACAACATTCACACCCCAAAACAGATTAGGGTTAGGGTTTCTTACCTAGAAACGAAGTCGGAATCGCCGGGAAAGCGATGAGAATGGGGTGGTGCAACTTGTGTAGCAGAAGGGGATAGTAGTAGGGAGTTTCTCCCACTTCTCTCACACTTTCTCTCTCTTTTCTCTCTTCTCTCTCTAGGGTTTCTCTCAAATTTGTATGGTTGTGAGAGAGAGGGTTCTAAGGTCCTTATATAGCCTAAAAATACACCGAAATTGACTTATGGTTAAGGTATACCTAAGTTATAACCAAAGTGAGCCTTTTCCAGCTCAATGGAGCACTTCTGGCGGGCCTCCTTAAGCCAAAGGTCGAACTTAAGCTCAACAACCTTGGATCTAGGTGGATTTAAGCTTTCATTTTAGTCGGATACCCATATCACAAATGGTGGACCAGTTTCAATTCAACGGTCAGCGGATCTCGATCGGAGATTTCGAGTACATGGATATGTTTGGGGAAATATCCCTGATCCGAGGGTGTAATTTGGTCTGATTCTGACGGTCTGGTTGCTTAATACTGATCTGCAAGCGAGAGGTGCCAGATTTCATAAATTTCTATTTTATTTTGAATTAATTTCACATTTCTCACACTCTTCACTCCGGGCTCAAGCGAATTACACTGGGACACTATCTGGATTTGATTTCTAAGATGGTTGTCAAGCCCAGCAAGGCGGTCCTAATTCCTTAACTTCGTGTTAATCGGACTTCCGACGTGCGGTACAGATCTGATACGGAGTTTCGTGATGCTCTCGAGAGCAATCGGGTAATGAGATTGATCCTAGATTTTAGGGTAACCTAGCGTCAATGATTCTACAAGTTTTGGATCTTGCAGATCGTATTTAAATTGATTGGTGCTAATTTCACAGGTACTCTAGTTTAACACTAGCTAATTCTCGCCTAATTTCTAAAGGATTTAGTCCTGAGTAATTTCTGTCTGAGGTGGTACCTGGGCCTTTGTAGTTTGTATATAAAGTGATCCAAGTTATAATACTTAGCTAGTTTAAGATAGTGTCTAGGGTGAAAGTACTTAGAAAAATTGAAAGAACAAGGTGGTGAAGGGTGGGATTGGTGAAGGAAATGGGTTCAAGAGCGGTTTTAGACTTTGGGATTGAGTTCTGACAAGTTAATAAGGTGTTAGGATCAACCCATTGCCTAATGACGTCTAATTTCAGGTTGGCAAAAAATCCGGGATGTTACAATCTACCCCCCTTAAAACAAAATTTCTAAGTACTTTGTGTGGCCAACCACTATCGCCAACCCATTGCCTAAACGATATGAAGCGCATAAGCACTTCGTGTGGCCAAACACTATCGCCAACCGAAGTACGACTCGGGTTAGTCGAACACATCTCACGTGGCGAAATGAATCTCAACCACGATCTCAAGTCTGGTACCGAATCTCTGGACTATAATCATAGTCCCAAACTCAATCAATCCTTATTTAGAGCATGTAGAGTAAAGCATATTAAACAAAGTAATTCAAGCATGTTAACAAGCATATCATAAAGCATGCTATAAAGCACTATATAAACAGGAATACAAACACATATATTTCATAAGTAAGCGGTTACATTAAACAGCCAACATGGAGGAAATCATATACGTCTCTAAGGTAATTGAGAATCCCATCTCAACACCTACCTAAGGCACTATCTTCCAAGCACTTACTCTCACAAGCATTTTCACAAATACTTAGAATACACTATTTCAACACACATAGTGCATGTTAGCAAAACATGTATTAGGGCGAGTCCTTTCGCCAAACAAGTAATTTACGCATATATAATATGTTCATACAGCAAATAATCATGGCAAACACATCTCCAAAATTTATACGATACCGTACTTTCTAGAATACACTATTTCAACATACATAGTGTATATTAGCAAAACATGTATTAGGGCGAGTCCTTTCGTCAAATCAGTATTTTATCCATACATAATATATTCATACAACAAATAATCATGGCAAATACATTTTCGAAATTTATACGTATACGGTACTTTCTACAAATACCTAGAATATGTAAAATTCCATATTATTCGTCTTTAATCGCAACAGAAAACCGACAGCACTTTGTACATGTGCAATTGCATGAAGATCATGAATCTATCATTATCTGACATTGAAAGAGTTGAAAACCATAACCTATACACCTAAAGAACTCACCTTTTATCGTAGAATCGTAACGAATCAGCTAGGTTTGCTAAGCTTCCGTATTTGGCAGTTTGGTAGCCTATAGAATGAAATAGGTTAGCTATTTCATAACCTACAACCTTCACACCCCAAAACAGATTAGGGTTAGGGTTTCTTACCTAAAAACAAAGTCGGAATTGCCGGGAAAGCGATGAGAATGGGGTGGTGCGGCTTGTGTAGCGGAAGGGGATAGTAGTGGAGATTTTCTCCCACTTCTCTCACACTTTCTCTCTCTTTTCTCTCTTCTCTCTCTAGGGTTTCTCTCAAATTCGTATGGCTGTGAGAGAGAGGATTCTAAGGTCCTTATAGAGCCTAAAAACACACCGAAATAGACTTATGGTCAAGGTATACTTAGGTTATAACCAAAGTGAGCCTTTTCCAGCTCAACGGAGCACTTCTGGCTGGCCTCTTTGAGCCAAAGGTCGGACTTAAGCTCACCAACCTTGGATCTAGGTGGAGTTAAGCTTTCGTTTCAGTCGAATACTCAGATCACAAATGGCGGACCAGTTTCAATTTAACGGTCAGCGGATCTCGATCGGAGATTCCGAGTACATGGATATGTTTGGGGAAATATCCCTGATACGTGGGTGTAATTTGGTCTGATTCTGATGGTCTGGTTGCCTAATACTGATCCGCAAGCGAGAGGTGCCAGATTTCATAAATTTCTATTTTATTTTGAATTAATTTCACATTTCTCACACTCTTCACTCCAGGCTCAAGCGAATTACGCTGGGACACTATCTGGATTTGATTTCTAAGATGGTTGTCAAGACCAGCAAGGCGGTCCTAATTCCTTAACTTCGTGTTAATCGAACTTCCGACGTGCGGTCCAGATTTGATACGGAGTTTCGTGATGCTCCCGAGAGCAATCGGGTAACGAGATTGATCCTAGATTTTTGGGTAACCTAGCGTCAATGATTCTACAAGTTTTGGGTCTTGCAGAACGTATTTAAAGTGATTGGTACTAATTTCACAGGTACTCTAATTTAACACTAGCTAATTCTCGCCTAATTTCTAAAGGACTTAGTCCTGAGTAATTTCTGTCTGAGGTGGTACCTAGGCCTTTGTAGTTTGTATATAAAGTGATCCAAGTTATAATACTTAGCTAGTTTAAGATAGTGTCTAGGATGAAAGTACTTAGAAAAATTGAAAGAACAAGGTGGTGATGGGTGGGATTTGTGAAGTAAATGGTTCAAGAGTGGTTTTAGACTTTGGGATTGAGTTCTGACAAGTTAATAAGGTGTTAGGATCGACCCATTGCCTAAGGACGTCTAATTCCAGGTTGGCAAAAAATCCGGGATGTTACAATCTACCCCCCTTAAAACAAAATTTCATCCCCGAAATTGCCTAAGGGTAATAAGGAAAGATTTAATTATTTCTTTTGCCTAAGTTTTATTTTACTCTAAATAGCCTGGTTCATTTTAGTCTACCTTCCTTAAAACTTATTTCTTTATCCATTTCTCATACCCTGATGGTTTGTTACAATTTATTTCTTTACCTATTTGGAGTCTTGTCGACGATTCCCAAAAATTTAGAGTAAGATATTTGTTTTCATTGTTTGACCAACACGGAGAGACGGTTATGTGGTCTTGATCCCGATACATTGATCATCTACCGGACCAGGGTAGAAAGCTCATCGTATCCCTTCCGAATCCTGGTGGATCCTGGTCGTCTGTTCGTCAGCAGAGAGTCCATTGGTAGTCGCCCAGGATTGAGAATTGGGTCAAGCCGCGAATGCTTTGCAGTTGTATATTTCAGTAACTCCGTAGACCGATCACTCTAAAAACTTAGGGAATGTCCATCATAGAAAGGTTCAAATTATCTATTTCTAAGGTTGCCCTTTAGGTCTTAGTCTAAGAGAGTCCTTGTCTCATTCTATGTCCGAGATAGGGTAGCTCATCCTATTTAGTGACCTGTCTTTACGTATAGTCTGGATCAACTCTATTCGATCCTGGGCCAGTGGGGCAAGGGTCCACCACGCTTTTGCTGCGCCACCCAGATCAAAGAGGTGTATTGATTTGACCTAGCATTAAATCTAAGGGACATATAAGTTTTCTCTGAACGTGAATAGTTTCTACGTCAAACAAGCTTCCTAAGAGTCACTAAAGAAGCCTAAAGTATTAAGGGGATTCAACGAAAGAATGAGATTTCATTCCAACCTAATCAAGCCAACTAACCAAGTCTATCTTTCAATGGTCTTAGCGAAATCAGTGTTTTATATTCCTTATTATAACCAACCACTAGTTGTAATCCAAAGTCTATGCTTATACACTAGATGATTTTATACCCTTTCCAATATAATAAATGGTTTATCGCTTATGGTTAAAGTTGTCTGATCGGAATTGAGTTGTCCGAACTAGAATGTAACTACGCTCGAGCACTCAACACATGACCATACCAACTAAGGAGGTCCTAGGGTTCACGTTATCAATCTATTGGGTTTCCCCTACTGTTAGGTTGTTCGTATCTAGGAACAACACTCTAGGTCCAAAATTCCAAGGGCCTATTTAGCCAGTGGTCTTAAGTTGTATTAAATGGGCTTGCATTGCTAATCCCTCCTCGGGATTGGGAATGACATGTTTGGTAGGAGGGTGGAAGGGGATTAAAA
Source organism: Magnolia officinalis (assembly GCA_021015155.1). Lineage (NCBI taxonomy): Eukaryota > Viridiplantae > Streptophyta > Magnoliopsida > Magnoliales > Magnoliaceae > Magnolia > Magnolia officinalis. The sequence continues at coordinate 64,289,527 of JAJHSJ010000007.1, read as the reverse complement.
TTAATGGTATAGGCTTTGAAAAATGAGCCTTATGTTGGAAAGTGTGAGATGGGATTTCCAAATCCCAGGATAATGAATTTCTAAGTGAAATTTGAAAGGAAATCTCAGAATTTACCTTTATTTGCATACATTCTAAACATGGTGTTGGAAACCATGGGATACACTCAATCTAAGGACCATACCTTACACATATATTTATTATTACTTTTACAATTCCATCCACCTAATCTCACTTAATGTAGTTGATCGAACGGGCCCCAAATGTCCCATCATTTGGAGGTTGTGAAGGCTATAAAAAAGTGAAGAAAAGGGGAAAAGAAGGGCTGATTTCTCTGGTTCCCCATGAACTTGAGCCTCAACAGAGATTGTAAAGGCCCCAACTAACAGGGATTGAAGGAGGACAATGAATAGATGGGATGGGTTGAGAGCTTACCCGAATTTGAGCTCCAAATGGGGCATGTAAGTGCTCAAATGAGAGAAAATGGAGAGTGTAGGGCGTAGGTTACGTTGTAAACATTGGAGGAGGATGAGTTGGGCAGGAAATGATGAAATGAGTGATTAGAGGGAAGGTTTGAGAGGGAAAACAACAAGTTGAAAAGGGAAAAGGGAGCTTAAAGGGCAAAATGAGAAAAAGGGGGCAAACAGACCTAAAATAGGGGTCTCCCAACAATTCCGCATGCACCATACGTGCCTAGGGGTCGGGCCGACCATGACCAGACCCAGCCCGACCAGCCCGACCAAGCCTGAACGCGGTCTACCGCGGTTCCGCCGCGGTCCACCGGACCAACCGCGGTGCTGCCGCGGTAGGGCGGTGTTCACCACCCTCCGAAGGTGCCAAATGCACCCTGGGTCCACCGTGGTTTCCCCCGGAATGACGTGTGTGGCCCCCGACTTCGTTTCGAGTCGTTTCGGGTCAAATCGGATGTATCTTGCAATCTGGAATGAGTTATCTGACGTAAAATATATGATTTTGGGGTAGAACGAGCTAACGAAGTCAACCAACCCTACTATGCCAGGTTGCGCAGCCCGAAATTATGAAAAAACCCTGGATCAATGGTCATTTCCCTGTTTCAATTTCGTCTTTACTATAAATAGTAGTTTTAGTTTGATTACTCTTCATCCGTTGGGCTTTAGGAGGTGCGTCCAACGTGAAAAGAGCTTAGAATAATTAGGAGAATGGTTTGGTGAAGCCAAATAGAACACTTACTATTTTTGGCCGAAAACCTTGCGCACTAGTAGACATTACGACCTTATAGTAAGTCGCGAATTCTAGGAGTTTTAGTTGTAGTTTGTTTCTGATTTCTTTCCCATTACTTGGTATCCCTATTTAAAGGGTTGTGAACTCATTTTTTTTTTAGTCATTCATTAATCAATTTCAAATTTATTAGAATTTATTTCTATTTTTTGCTTTCTTTTCTCGTAGAGTTGAGAAGTCTCTATGAGGAGTCCAGAGAAGCTCCGAGGATTCGGAGTAGTTATCCTCATCACGTTTATCCCGTATTCTACCGATTTTCAATGGTTGGGATGAGGTGGATTGTGATATAGACTCATCAATAGAAGGCCTAGGAATGTTTTAAGGTCGACCCGTGCGACCATGGTTGAATACAGACTCAATTTTAGCGTTCGTTTTCAGTGAACTAGCCGTTGGACGGAACAGGGATGCCTAAGACTGTTTCTACATTGTTTTCGCACCCTCGTATGTCAAAAGGCGTCAGCGTGCATCGTGTGACCATAACCCAGGTCTGGTTTAATCCAAATCATGCTCTGATACCATCTTGTAACGCCCTGAAAATCGAGGGTCGAGCATAAACTCAACTCCCGAGTTCCAACGCATTACTTATGCAACAAAATCAATGATGATTGAATGTTGTCAGTATTAGTGCATTGAACATGAGTGAGATTAAGCCAAAACAACATATCATACTCCAGAGACAAATGAGATTGCAAGCGGAAGACTGTGATAGATAAATAAAATATATAAACTGTGCTGAGTCCCTAGAGTGTGATAATGTTACCAGGTTAATTTATTACAAGTACAATTTCAAATTATACCAAATTGAGAAAGTGTAATGTCTTCTATCCCAAGTACCATAGCCTCGTCAATACAATACCAGGTCTTCATAGACCTGTCAGAGACTTACATGTAGGAGAACTCCTCCTCAACATCATAGTAGTCCGGCTCTACTTCATAAGCATCGCCATCACCTGAAACTTAACAAATTTGGCTGGTGTGTACAACGCCGTCCCGTAATGTGGGAGTGAGTGATCAACTCAGTGGAACAATAAAGCATAGGTTAACATGTTATCAATGCAGTCAAGCAGTAATGATAAGCAGTATAATCAAACACTCCTAACTACTCTTGCTAATGCAAGTATGAAATGCAGTCATGATGCATGCCCTTGCCAAACCACCCTCGTGCGACACCATCTTACGTTCGTGGCATGCTTGCATCCCTCAGTGCTCCACATCTTGCAGGCACATGCAATGCTAGGTTATGAGCGTGATTACCGAGTTGTTATTAGTCCTTTTCATACAGCAGTATTGGGAAACTAAGGTACCTCCCTTGTATCATTCCCAAACAAGGATCCTGTCTAGGGTCGTCACTCCTAGTTAGTCTCATACGATATGATGATTTGAGAGGCATCGCGAAGGCATCACAAAGGGCTCGTCACCCGTCAGCACGGATACAGATCTCACCGTATGCGGCTCAATTGTTGGCCGTCAGCTCGAATACAGGTCTCACCGTACTCGACTCAATCGCTGGCCGTCAGCTCGAATACAGGTCTCACCGTACTCGGCTTAACTCATGCTCAAGTTGTTGTGAAGGGTTCATCGCCAATCACGGACTTTAGAATATATTCGAAGACACTACGAAGGGCTCGTCACCCGTCAGCACGAATACAGGTCTCACGGTATGCGGCTCTCGCCATAGGTGTCGACAGCTCGAATACAGTGTCCTATACCACCGTATTCGGCTCACGAGTCTAGTTACTAAATGGTCACTACGGGGAGGCACGTGACCCCAGCGTAGGCCGACAGCTCGACCACGTTGTCTCATACCACCATACCTGGCTCATGAGTCTTAGCGGATCGAGGTACCTTGGTTAAAAGGGATTTCACTGGTAAGTTTGGTACCCTAGGTTTAAACAGCAGCATCCAAACATGGTGAACATACATAAGACATAACGGGTTACTTGACGAGCTCGGCTAGCTCGAGTGCACAACAAGTTGAATGATATGAAGCGCATAAGCACTTCGTGTGGCCAACCACTATCGCCAACCGAAGTACGACTCGGGTTCGTCGAAAACATTTCACGTGGCGAAATGAATCTCAACCATGATCTCAAGTCTGGTACCAAATGTCTGGACTATAATCATAGTCCCAAACTCAATCAATCCTTATTTAGAGCATGTAGAGTAAAGCATATTAAACAAAGTAATTCAAGCATGTTAACAAGCATATCATAAAGCATGTTATAAAGCATGTTATAAAGCACTATATAAACAGGAATACAAACACATATATTTCATAAGTAAGCGGTTACATTAAATAGCCAACATGGAGGAAATCATATACGTCTCTAAGGTAATTGAGAATCCCATCTCAACACCTACCTTAGGCACTATCATCCAAGCACTTACTCTCACAAGCATTTTCACAAATACTTAGAATACACTATTTCAACATACATAGTGTATGTTAGCAAAACATGTATTAGGATGAGTCCTTTCGCCAAACAAGTAATTTACGCATATATAATATGTTCATACAACAAATAATCATGGCAAACACATCTCCAAAATTTATACGTATACCGTACTTTCTATAATACACTATTTCAACATACATAGTGTATATTAGCAAAACATGTATTAGGGCAAGACCTTTCGCCAAATCAGTATTTTATCCATACATAATATATTCATACAACAAATAATCATGGCAAACACATTTCCAAAATTTATACGTATACGGTACTTTCTACAAATACCTAGAATATGTAAAATTCCATATTCTTCGTCTTTAATCGAAACGGAAAACAGACAGCAATTTGTACATGTGCAATTGCATGCAGATCATGAATCTATCATTATCTGACATTAAAAGCGTTGAAACCCGTAACCTATACACCTAAAGTCCTAACCTTTTATCGTAGAATCGTAACGAATCAGCTAGGTTTGCTAAGCTTCCGTATTTGGCAGTTTGGTAGCCTATAAAATGAAATAGGTTAGCTATTTCAAAACCTACAACATTCACACCCCAAAACAGATTAGGGTTAGGGTTTCTTACCTAGAAACGAAGTCGGAATCACCGGGAAAGCGATGAGAATGGGGTGGTGCAACTTGTGTAGCAGAAGGGGATAGTAGTAGGGAGTTTCTCCCACTTCTCTCACACTTTCTCTCTCTTTTCTCTCTTCTCTCTCTAGGGTTTCTCTCAAATTCGTATGGCTGTGAGAGAGAAGGTTCTAAGGTCCTTATATAGCCTAAAAACACACCGAAATATACTTATGGTCAAGGTATACCTAAGTTATAACCAAAGTGAGCCTTTTCCAGCTCAACGGAGCACTTCTGGCGGGCCTCCTTAAGCCAAAGGTCGGACTTAAGCTAAACAACCTTGGATCTAGGTGGATTAAAGCTTTCATTTCAGTCGGATACCCATATCACAAATGGTGGACCAGTTTCAATTCAACGGTCAGCGGATCTCGATCGGAGATTTCGAGTACATGGATATGTTTGGGGAAATATCCCTGATCCGAGGGTGTAATTTGGTCTGATTCTGACGGTCTGGTTGCTTAATACTGATCTGCAAGCGAGAGGTGCCAGATTTCATAAATTTCTATTTTATTTTGAATTAATTTCACATTTCTCACACTCTTCACTCCGGGCTCAAGCGAATTACACTAGGACACTATCTGGATTTGATTTCTAAGATGGTTGTCAAGCCCAGCAAGGCGGTCCTAATTCCTTAACTTCGTGTTAATCGGACTTCCGACGTGCGGTACAGATCTGATACGGAGTTTCGTGATGCTCTCGAGAGCAATCGGGTAATGAGATTGATCCTAGATTTTAGGATAACCTAGCGTCAATGATTCTACAAGTTTTGGATCTTGCAGATCATATTTAAAGTGATTGGTGCTAATTTCACAGGTACTCTAGTTTAACACTAGCTAATTCTCGCCTAATTTCTAAAGGATTTAGTCCTGAGTAATTTCTGTCTGAGGTGGTACCTGGGCCTTTGTAGTTTGTATATAAAGTGATCCAAGTTATAATACTTAGCTAGTTTAAGATAGTGTCTAGGGTGAAAGTACTTAGAAAAATTGAAAGAACAAGGTGGTGAAGGGTGGGATTGGTGAAGGAAATGGGTTCAAGAGCGGTTTTAGACTTTGGGATTGAGTTCTGACAAGTTAATAAGGTATTAGGGTCAACCCATTGCATAAGGACGTCTAATTTCAGGTTGGCAAAAAATCTGGGATGTTATAGGCACGACTGCGGTATTTCGATCATCATGTATGTCATGATTATGCATGAATTCAGGCAATTGTGATAAGGCATACATTCAAGGGCATGTGGTATGCATATAATGCCATGAGTTTAGGGTCTGCTTAACCTTTAAGCCAAAATGACATATAATCATCATGTGCCACTATCAATTATATCAATCCATGGTCATGTGACTAAACTAAAGAGGACATATCTTACACATGAACAAATGTATTGAAGTACACTTGCACATACTATCATTCCATGGTGCATGAGTATGATCAATATCTACATGGTTAAGTAGATGAATTTAATATCCTAGGAAGTGGAACAACATTAATCAATATATTAAATCACATACTTCTATTAACCAGAATCACTAACATCACTAATATCATCCATAGCTATCATAATCACGAGCATTAATTATATTCAAAATACACCATATTCTTCGTAAGATAGATATTCCATTAGCGGCTTTGGCCTGACATGATTTTCTTCTATTGGGACCACATGGTTATACCCTAACTGGGCCTTATGGTTAATGAGTGGTGGTGACGCAAAGTACATGCACCAAGTGGTTATGAGATGAAAGGCATATATATAACATATAGTAAATGGGCCACAGGATGGATGGTGTCGGTGAAACTCATATAATGTAGTGGGCTTCACTTTCAAGTGGTTTGTTAGTAGGTTGAATTTGCAAATAACTATCATAGTAGTTCTACAATGGTTTGGAAGGCACAGGTAAACCTCAGAAGATACAGTGAGCCCTAAGTTGAACAACTTGGGTATATAATATACAGATAAGAGTTAGTCACGGTTGGATGACGTGGGTTTGTCTCATACAACGTAGTGGGCCGATCCTACTTCCAAGTGGTACTGCAAGCAAATGGGTCCACACACAAACATTACGGTGGGTGCCAACAAGTAGATAGTATAGGTAACTCACATACATTAAGGTAGTACAAGGAAGAACAGTTCAGATGCACAAGACACACATCAGCGGGTTCCATGATCGAACTGTTTGGTTGGTAAAACAATTGAACAGTACGAATAAAATACATACACCGAGTGGGTTCACAAGTGTTCAGAAGTTATACGTTCAATTAACACTATTTCACATCGTCTGACTTATTTAGGAATTTGATCTAGGTTGTTTTGGAATCATGTTCTAAAATTAGCTAGTCTAATGGATAAATCGTAAAATATGCAATACTTACATCAAGGTAGGGTCTATAATCAATTTGACATGCATCCTAAGTTCACATACCCAAGAGGTTACACCATCAACATAATCCACGAGTCTAAGTAATCACAAAATTCTCATATGCCCACATGGTCTTATGGCCACTCCATTATCAGAAGTCCATATGGTTTAGTGGCCACACAAATGTCACTCTACTTGCCATAATAAAGGATTTAAGGTCACGTGGTTATTATTATTATTATTATTATTATTATTATTATTATTATTATTATTATTATTATTATTATTATTATTATTATACTATACCATAGCTCGCATAATGGGGCAACTGCTTTACTAAACTTTTACATAGTCAGGCGGCCAGTACCAGAATTTCACATAGTTTAGTAGTCATCTAAGCACTACATGATTTACAGCTATCCACGTCACGCATGATCACAAGATTTATAAGCTACATATTCAACACCATTTTGCCAAATCTACCTGCCATTCATCCCGTCAATGATCATATGGTTAAGGGTCACAACAATTATAAATCCACTTAGACGAGTAGTCACACAATTGCCCCAATTTCATATAATTAAGTGAGCTATAAAAATCACGCACTCACATGGTGTGGTGGCCCACACAACTTCCACCAATTCACACGACTAGTTGGGCCACCTAAAATCTCAAATTCCTATAGTGTAGTGATCCACATGATTCCTACCAACTGACGGTCTAAATGATGAATAACCATTACAATGGGTACCATGAAAACGACTTAGATTGCAATAAATATATAGGTAGCCCCACACTCTAAAATGATCTAATCAAAATAGATGAATGGCTGGTAGAACATGTATATTAGGTGGCCCATGATCGGTTTTTTTTTTTTTTTTTTTAAAGAATAGATGGATAGATTTCTCACAAACATTACTGTTGCTCTAAGAAATATTTAACGGTGGACAAGTGATCAATATTGCTCCCGTGGCATGAGATTTGGATCTGATAGTTTATGGGACTATACCTTAAAATGATAAGGATAAACCGATGAATAGCATGGATCTACATCATACTATAAGGTGGAGTCCATGGTCAAGGAAGCGTTCCAGCATATAAGGGGCACACTAGATCCTAAGAATTTCCAATGGTTGTTACCACTGTTTCTACTTACAGCGTGGCCTAGCTAAAATTGAGTTCTACTTCATCTTCTGTCCATGGGCAGGAGGTGGGCCCACTTCCCAAGTGACTGGAAAATATAGGCAGTGTACGTATACAACACATGCGCCTAGGTAGGCTTCACATGCATCACATTATGTCCAGGGAAGTTTTCATTGGTAAGCATGCAATTCCCTTTCCTTATTATTATTATTATTATTATTATTATTATTATATTTTTTATAATTGTGGGTCCCATTGACATGGTGGGGTCCACCCCATGAACAATTTGTACAACAAACAACATCATAGTTGATACCACCCACTAGATGAATGACATGGATATAAGGTACATACGTCGGGTGGGGCTCATAACATTTGGATGGTTTAAATGATGGATGACTTGGATATAAAATACATGTAACGAGTTGGCTCCATGATTTAATGACCGACCCAACTTTGGTGGCAGTTTCACATCATGGTAGAACTCAAAGGATTTAATAGTAATATTTTTTATAATTGTGGGTCCCATTGACATGGTGGGGTCCACCCCATGAACAATTTGTACAACAACAACATCATAGTTGATACCACCCACTAGATGAATGACATGGATATAAGGTACATACGTCGGGTGGGGCTCATAACATATGGATGGTTTAAATGATGGATGACTTGGATATAAAATACATGTAACGAGTTGGCTCCACGATTTAATGACCGACCCAACTTTGGTGGCAGTTTCACATCATGGTAGAACTCAAAGGATTTAATAGTAGGGATTTTTATTGCCACTTTTTCATATAGTGTGGTCCACCTAAGGTGTGGATCTGCCTCATTCTTTTACTCATGACTTAAAATAGTCTGAAGGAGTGGATGAATGGCCTAGATATACTTTTCATCACCAAGGTAGGCCCCAGAAAAATCTTAGCATTTTTTAGTACAATTTCCACTGTCCAAGTGGCATGGCCTGCATGAGCTTCTAATCGGCCTGATTTTTGGGACCATACAATTAATGGGGCTAGTAAGATGGATGAATGGTGTGGATTTAGCACATACATCATTGTGGGGATGGGGCTTAAAATCAAGTCAATTTGTGGCTCTTGTGGGCCACACCACACACACAAAGGTTGAGAGGGTAATCCTCCATTAAAACATTTACAATCATTTGTTGGGCCATCGAAACGTGGTTCACGAATCCAGCTCATCCATTATGTGTGTCCCACTTGGTTGAGGGGTCAGTCCAAGTTTCAAATGCATCCAAATTTCAGGGGGGGCCCCAGCAAGTGCCCTTATATGTTTTAGGCATGTCTTCACATGATTTTTGATGGTATGGGCCACCTAAGTTCCATGTACAACTGATTTTTTATGGATCCCATCATTTAAAGGGGACCCATCAAATGCATGGTGCTAATGTTCGACATACATCATGGTGGGGCCTATGGCTGGGACCCACGGTCCCTGCCAACACAAGTAGCAAGACGCTGCTTGCTGCAGCGTCCGCTGGATGCGAACAACAACATCGTCAGATGTAGAGGTGGGCATCGGACCGAGTCAGATCGGATTAGGTCTAACCCGATTCGGTCCGAAATGTAGCTGGACTGACCCGAACTCAATTCGATCCGGGATCGGGTGCAGGACGTACGACTCGATCCGATCCGACACACGGTTGGCCTGACCCGAACCGAGTCCGACTCAGTCAGGGAAACTGAGTCGAATCTGGTTGGGTGCGATTTGGATCAACTTTTTTTAACGGTGAAAATCATTATCCTTGTTATTATTTTCGGTGTGGTCTCCAAATGATCTAAAATGATCACGAAAAATGGATAAACGGTATGGATATAAAAAATACATCATTATGGGGCCATGTAATGCTGATATCATTTGAGCCATTCGTACAACTCGGAGCTCGAGGCGTTACAGCTGTGAACGTCACAACAGCTATAACGTGTTGTGCAAGCTTTCACGTTAGGAAGTTCTGTAGGTTCGGGCTATAAATCATATCATGGGATAGTTTTTATATCCAAACCATCCATCCATTTGGCGAGCTCGTTTTAAGGCTTGAGACGAAAAATAAGATAGATCTGACTATCAAGTGGACCACGCTTGAAAAATCATTCTCAGCTACTATTTGTGGTGTGGTCTAGATGATCTTTGGATATGATTTATTTTTTAGATAATACTCTATAATGATCTCTAAAACTATATAAACGGTGTAGATATAATAAATACATCACTGTGGGGTCCATATAACTTTGATCTCCTTTGAACCGTTCATACAACTCAGAGCTTGAGGAGTGTTAGTGCTCATTTTCGCACGACACGTGCCTACGCTATAGGCTTATGGACGCGGATTGCGCACTACCCTCGCCCCGTCCCTAGCTCCGAACGGACAATTCTGTGGGCGGGCCCACCGTAATGTATTTGTACATCCAAACCATCTATCCCTTTTCTCGTATTATTTTAAGGCATCAAAATACAAAATGAGGCAGATCCAACGATCAAATGGACCACACCACAGATGACTCTTACAGTTAATGTAACTGACATTTAATGTTTTGTGCATTTTAATGCAACCAAGTTTAAGATTATTATTTGGTGTGGTCCACCTGAGCGTTGGATATGCCACATTTTTGTGTTCATGCCTTAAAATAATCTGAGAAAAGGGATTGACGGTTTGGATGTACAGATACATCACGGTGGGCCCACCCATAGAACTGCCCGTTCGGAGCTAAGGACTGGTGGGGGTAGTACGCAATCCGCATCTTAGGCTTATACTATATATATATATATATATATATATATATGTATATATATATATACACACACACACGAGAGGGGGAAAACTTGTAATTTACTAGTTACTACACCCGGTCCGGTCCGGATCGAATCGGATTGGATCCAAACGGATCGGATTTCGGTTCAGTTCAGTTGAATTTGTTATTTACCTGAATCTAATCCGATTATCGTTTGGATTTGCCCGGTCCTACCCGAACCTGACCGATCCAGGCCATCGGTTCTGTTCAAATCGGGGTGGATCGGGTCCATCTTGCCCACCTCTAGTCAGATGCTGTATTTTTTTTAAAATTTTTTTATTTCCTTATGGTTTTTCATAGGTGGGGCCCACATTAAGATGATCTAGTCCATCTGTTGCATCCTATGGCCCAGGACAGACCTATCAAGCCCAATATTCAATATATTTTAACGTGTAGAAACATCACAGTGGGCCCTAACAGATCTTAATAGTAAATATTACTATAGAAGGTAGTTTTTCGATGGTGTGCCCTACCAGAGATTTGGATTGGCTTCATTTTCAGCTCAACGCCTAAAATAAGCTAGGGAATTAATGGACGGCGTGGATTAAATACATACATTATTGGTGAGGCCTACTGTTGTCCCACAACCCCTCCCTTGCTTTAAAGCAGCTGGGACGCTGCTTGCTGCAGCGTCCTCTGGCAGCAACAGTGTCCACCCCTCCTTTATTATTATTATTATTATTTTATTTATTTATTTATTTATTTTTTATGGTGTTGTAATGCCCTGAAAATCGGGGGTCGTGTAGCAACTCAATTCCCGAGTTCCAAAACATCACTTATGCAACATATATGCTTATGATTAAATGTTGTCTGTGTTAGTGTATTCATCATGAGTGGGATTATACCAAAACAGCAATTCATACTCCAGATCAGTTTATACAACGCAAGCAGAAGACTGAAAGACATAAATAAATGTATATAAGTCAAAAGATCACGATCGGTCCCCAGAGTATGAATACATCACTGAGTCACCATATACATGTAATAGTCTCAAAATCAAAATGTCAAACAGTACAACTACAATCATAGTCCTTGTAGCCCCGTCGATCCGGATGGACTAAGCGAAGCCGCCGGAGAATTGCATGTAAGAGAACTCATCCTGATCGTCATAGTAATTAGGCTCCGCCTCTGGGGGTACGTCGTCATCTGAAATCAAGACAGGGTCTGGTTGGTGTTTAAAACACCGTCCCGTAACGTGGGAGTGAGTAATCAACTCAGTGGAATCATAGAGCAAAGGTTACCATGTTATCAATTCAGTCAAGCAGTAATGATAAAACAATAAAATCAAACATCCTAGATACTCTTATTAATGCAAGGATGAAATGTAGTCATGATGCATGCCCTCGCCTACACTCCCTCGTGCGACACCATCTTATGGTCGTGCCATGCATTCTTCCCTCTGTGCTCTTCAACCCGGGGCACATGTAGTGCGATATTATGAGCGTGATTACCAAGTTTTTATTAGTCCTTTTTCATATAGCAGGATTGGGAAACTAAGGTACCTCCCTTATAACATTCCCAAACAAGGATCCATTCTAGGGTCGTCAGTCCTAGCAAATCTCATACGATGTTACGGTTTTAGGTCGCTGCATAGGGCTCATCGCCAAATCAGTATAGGCCTAGTGTATACTCTGATTATTACGGAAAGGCTCGTCGCCTCTACGCAGGTTCAGAGTATGCTCGAGGTCACTACAAAGGGCTCATCACCAAATCAGTGTAGGCCGACAGCTCGAATACAGTGTCCCATACTACCGTATTCGGTTCACGAGTCTGGTTTACTCACTGGTCACTACGGGGAGTCTCGTCGCCCCAGCGTAGGCCGACAGCTCGACCACGGTGTCCCATACCACCATGTCCGGCTCATGAGTCTTAGCGGATCGGGGTACCAAGGTTAAATGGGATTTCACTGGTGAGTTTGGTACCTTAGGTTCAGGCAGTGGCGTCCATACATGATGAACATACATCGGGTCAATCGGGTTACTTGACGAGGTAGACTATGACGAGCGCACCTAAAGTTGATCGACATAAAGTGTGTAAACACTCCGTGTGGACTAACCACTGTAGACAACTCTAGTACGGCTCGGGTTCGTCAAACACGCCCTACGTGGCGAATAAATCTCAGCCACGAACTCAAGCCTGTTACCGATTACCTGGACTATACTGTAGTCCCAACACATTCAATCCTTAACTAGTAAGCATGTGGAGTAGTCAAAGTAGAATTAACCAAGTGATTCAAACATGTTAATAAGCATGCTGTAAAACACAACGTAAACAGGAAATTCAAACACATACATTTCATAAGTAACCGATTAAACTAAACAACTTGCATGGAGGAAATCATACACAATACACTTATTAACATACATAACACATATTAGCCAAAACATGTATTAGGGCGAATCCTTTCGCCGAGTAGTTATTACACATATACCTAGCATATACACACAGTAATTAATCATAGCAAACACACTTTCATATTTTGTACGTATACGGTAATTTCTACAAATATACGGAATACGCTAAACTCCATATATTTTATATATAACTAAATCGCAAAACGAACATCGCATTTTGCATGTGAAATAAAACCCACATCATGAATCTATCATTATCTGACATTAAAAAATTTGAAAACCATAACCTATACGTCTATAGTCTGCACCTTACGTTGTAGACGCGTAACGAATTTGACAGAGACTCTAAGTCTTCGTCAACGATGGAAGGACAACCTACAACACGATTTGAGTCAGATATTTCGTTACTAGTGACAATTGAAAACCCTAGAATAGATTAGGGTTAGGTTTTCTTACCTAGGAACGAAGTCAGATTCGCTGAAATAGCGGTTTGGTAGTGATGGATAGGCACGTAGAATAGCAGGGATCGAATCCCAGGAGTGACTCCAACTTCTCTCTTACTTTCTTTCTCTTTCCTCACTTCTCTCTCCTAGGGTTTTACCAAATTCGTATGGAGTGAATGAGAGAGGGTTTAAGGTCCTTATATAGGCCTAAAACTGATGGGAATGACCCCAGGGCCAAGGTATACTTAGGTTATAGCCAAAGGGTATCTGTTTCAGCTCAACGGAGCACTTCTGGAGCCCCCCCTTGAGCAAAGGTCGGACTTAAGCTCCCTGACCATGGATCTAGGTCGAGTTAAGTTTTCGTTCCAACCGGGTTTCCAGATCGCATGTGGCGGATCAGTTTCAGTTCAACGGTCATCGAAACTCGATCAGGGTTACAAGTACGCTACCATGTATGGGAAATTTCTCCTGATCCGAGGGTGTATTTGGGTCAGATTCTGACGGTCTGATTGCTTATATCTGGCCCGCAAGCGACAAGTCTCAGATTACTTAAATTAGATTTAATTTCTAAAGAAAACCACATTTTCTCACATTCTTCACTCCGGGCTCAAGCCAATAGCCCCGGGACACTATCTGGATTTGATTTCTGAGATGCTTGTCCAGCCCAGCAAGGAGGTCCTAAGCATTTAGTCTTGTTGTCATCGGACTTTCGACGTGCAGTCCAGATCCGATACAGAGTTTCAATGTGCTCCCGAGAGCAACTGGGTAATGAGATTGATCCTAGATTTTAGGGTAACCTAGCGTCAATGATTCTACAAGTTTTGGGTCTTGCAGATCATATTTAAAGTGGATCAAACGGATTTCGTAGCTAATCTACTTAAGCACTTAGTTAAACTTGTCTAATTTCTAAAGGATTTGGTCCTAAGTGATTTCTACCTGAGGTGGCACTCGGGTCTTTGTACGGAATTTTTCAAGACGTTACAGGTGTGGTGTGCACATGTGTGCATGGATATGTGTGTGTGTTTGGCCAGTCCAATGGGCCACACTTTTGACAGTTTTGATGGCCTATAAAATTTTGGTGGGGCCCACTATCATTGGGTCCCACATAAAGTCTATATAACAAATTATTATTATTATTATTATTATTATTATTATTATTATTATTATATATGTTTTTTTTGTATGGATTCTCCTCTGCATGCACACCATTATTCACATCATAACCATCATATCATCACCACTATTAATCATTTTTTTAATATGTATTCTCCTATACATCCACACCATTAATCACGTCATTATCATCATATCATCATCACTGTTAATCATCCAAATAATCAAGAAAGAAAATAAATCATAAGAGTGGAGAGGGTGTACTCACCTCGATGGATTAGATGGATGGTTGAGATGCATGGAAGGGATGAGATTGATGGAGTTAATGGCCCACCAAGATCACTCCTCTCTCTCTCTCTCTCTCTCTCTCTCTCTGTGTGTGTAGAAAAATGGTGAAATGTTAAGGATTGAAGGGATATATGTAGAGAAATTGTTAAAATGTGGTTAGATTCAATTAATGTGATCTTGGTTAGCTTAGACTAGGATTATGGCAATCAATTCATGATTAGTAATTAATGGTGGATTAAAGGGACATGGGATGGCAAGGTGTGATGACATCATGCATAGGGTATGGTATGGAGAAGAGTTGACTTTGGGGAGCACATAAGAGAGGGATGGCATGGGAGGGTGACATCATACACATGGGTAGAGATTCTCTCACCCATGTGTGGCATGTACAGGTGTGTTTGGCATGTGTTGTGCACATGTGTGGAATGGAGTACATGGCGCCATGCGCACATGATATACTAACGATTCTTCGCGGCGTATCTCACTAACGGAGCATCGTACAGACGCAAGGGTGGTACCTACGCGATCGCGGCGATGGGGCGGTCGATATGAAATCGGTTTCGAAGCCTTGGGGATCCGGTCAATTGGGTGTGCACTATGTACGGATAGTCCAGGTCTAGCCAAGGGCGTTAATCATGGTGCACATAGGCATAAAAGTGGTACGGAATGGACGGAGTGTTACATTCGGTTCACTCATATGGAATATCCTTTTAAAGTAGATTACGTAAAGGACGAGAAATGTGATTGAAGTCCTTTATGAATCTTCTATAAAACCCAGCGTGTCCTAAGAAGGATCGCACGTCTCGTATGCTTTTGGGTGGACGTAGGGTAGAGATAAGATAAATCTTAGCTTTATCTACCTTAATTCCCTTGGACGAGATGATATGTCCAAGAACAATTCCCTTACGAACCATGAAATGACACTTCTCCCAATTGAGTACTAAATTTTTTTTCTTCACATCTTTTCAGCAAACATTTAAGATTTTCCAAACAATTGTTGAAAGATGGACCAAAGATGGAGAAGTCATCCATGAAGACCTCTAGATATTACCCCACCATGTCAGAAAAAATACTCAACATGCATCACTGAAAAGTGGCAGGGGCATTACACAGTCTGAATGACATCCTTTGGTAAGCAAATGTGTCGAAGGGACATGTGAACGTGGTCTTTTCTTGATCTTCAAGGGTTATCTCTATCTGGTTGCAGCCCGAATACCCATAAAGGAAGCAATAGTATGAGTGACCAGCTAGCCTTTCCAAGATTTGATCAATGAAGGGCAGGAAAGTGGTCCTTCCTAGTAACGGTATTCAATTTTCGGTAGTCAATGCACATTCTCCAACCGGTAGTCACCCTAGTTAGCATGAGTTCGTTGTTGGCATTGTCTATTATGGTGCTTTCAGACTTCTTGGGAACCACCTGAATTGGACTCACCCATTGGTTATCCGATATAGGGTATATGATACCCACATCTAATAGCTTAAGAACCTCGGCCTTAACCACTTCCTTCATGTTTGGATTTAGTCTATGTTGTGGATGTCGAGAGGTCTTTCCATTATCTTCTAGATAAATGCAGTGAGTACAAATCGCAGGGTCAATTCCCTTGAGGTCCGCAATCGACCGTCCAAAGGCTCCCTTATGCTCGATGAGAGTAAAGATGAGCACACTCTCTTGTTCTTGCTCAAGGTGGGAAGAAATCACCACCGGGTATGTCTCATCTTGACCTAAATAGACATATTTCAAATCGGAGGGCAAAGGTTTTAAGTCAAGCTTCAATGCCTTGAGGTTAGACGGTAGAGACACTACATCAGTTTGGGACAATTTTTCGAATTGTGCCAGTATCCATCATGGTCCCCATGTAACATCCCGGATTTTTGCCAACCTGGGATTAGACGTCCTTAGGTAATGGGTCGACCCTAACACCTTATCAACTTGTCAAAACTCCGTCCCAAAGGCTAAAATTGCTTGTGAACCATTTTCTTCACAAATTCCACCCTTCACCACCTTGATTTTTCAATTTTTTAAAGTACTTTCACCCTAGACACTATCTTAAACTAGCTAAGTAGTATAACTTGGATCACTTTATATACAAACTACAAAGGCCCAGGTACCACCTCAGACAGAAATCATACAGGACTAATCCTTTAGAAATTAGGTGAGAATTAGCTAGTGCTAAACTAGTGTACCTGTGAAATTAGCACCAATCGCTTTAAATACGATCTTCAAGACCCAAAACTTGCAGAATCATTGACGCTAGGTTACCCTAAAATCTAGGATCAATCTCATTACCCGGCTGCTCACGGGAGCATCTCGAAACTCCGTATCGGATCTGGACCGTACGTCGGAAGTCCGATTAACACGAAGTTAAGGAACTAGGACCGCCTCGCTGGGCTTGACAACTATCTCGGAAATCAAATCCAGATAGTGTCCCAGCGCTATTCGCTTGAGCTCGGAGTGAAGAGTGTGAGAAATGTGAAATAATTTCAAAATAAAATATCTTGAATAGTAATCTGGCACCTCTCGCTTGCGGATCAATATTAAGCAACCAGACCGTCAGAATCAGACCAAATTACACCCTCGGATCAGGAGAAATTTCATACACATTTACATGTACTCGGAATCTTCGATCGAGATCCGCTGACCGTTGAACTGAAACTGGTCCGCCATGCGTGATCTGGAATCCCGACCGAAACGAAAACTTAATAGAACGTAGATCCAGCGTTAGTGAGCTTAAGTCCGACCTTTGGCTCAAGGAGGGCCGCCAGAAACCCTCTTTTGAGCTGAAACAATGCCGATTTGGTTATAATGTAAGTATACTTTGAACATAAGTCTATTTCGGTGAATTTTTAGGCTATATAAGGACCTTAAACCCTCTCTCATGGCAGCCATACGAATTTGAGATTGAGAGAGAGAAAAGAGAGAGAAAAGAGAGAAAGTGTGGGAGCAGTGGGAGAATCTCCCTGCCACTCTTCCCTGCCGCTATTCGGGCTCCATCGCCAGATTCTCATCGCTTTCCCGGCGTTTCCGGCGTCATTTCTAGGTAAGGAATCCTAACCCTAATTTGTTTTGGGGTTTAGACAGTTGTAGGTTGTGAAATAGCTAACCTATTTCGTTCTATAGGTTGCCAAACTGCCGAATACGGAAGCTTAGCAAACCTATCGACTCCGTTACGATTCTACGACAAATGTAACATCCCGGATTTTTGCCAACCTGGGATTAGACGTTCCTAGGGCAATGGGTCGATCCTAAGACCTTATCAACTTGTCAAAACTAAATCCCACAGTCTAAAATCGCTCCTGAACCCATTTCCTTCACAAATCCCACCCCTTTACTACCTTGTGCTTTCAATTTTTCAAAGCACTTTCGCCCTAGACACTAACTTAACCTAGCTAAGTAGTAAAACTTGGATCACCTATATACAAACTACAAAGGCCTAAGTACCATCTCAACCAGAAAACAATTAGGATTAAATCCTTTAGAAATTTAACAAAGTTAACTAAGTGCAAACTCGACTAGCCATGAAATCCGTTGGGATCGCTTTAAATACGATCTGCAAGACCCAAAACTTGCAGAATTAGTGACTCTAGGTTACCCTAAAGTTTAGAACCAAACTCATTTCCCGCTGCTCTCGGAATGAAACGAAACTTCGTATTAGGTTTAGATCGCACATCGGGAGTCCGATTAACTCGAAGCTAAGGAACCAGGACCGCCCCACTGGGCTTGACAATCATCTCAAAATCAGCTCCGACCGATGTCCTACGGTCATTTATTTCGATCCGGAGCGAGGGAGTGTGAAAAACACTATTCCCTTTCCAAAATAATATCTGGAATAGTGATCTGGCACCATTCGCTTGTGCATCAGTATTAAGCAACCTGACCGTCAGAATCAGACCAAATTACACCCTCGGATCAGGAAAAATTTCATACACATTTACATGTACTCAGAAATTCTGATCGTGGCCCACGGACCGTTGAACTGAAAGTGGTCCGCCACGTGCGATCTGGGAATCCGATCGAGTTGAAAACGTAATCCCTCATAGATCCATGTGTGGTGAGCTTAAGTCTGACGTTTGGCTCAAGGAGGGCCACCAGAACCTCTTTTGAGCTGGAAAAGTGACGAATTACCTATATTAGCAGTAACCTTTGAACAGGAGTCTATTTCGGTGAGTTTTGAGGCTATATAAGGACCTTAAACCCTCTCCCATTCCAGCCATACGAATTTGGATTTGAGAGAGGAAAAGAGAGAGGAAGTGAGGGAGAAGTGGGAGGATCTCCCTGCCGTCGTTCCCTGCCACCACACGGGCTGCGCCATCTCGTTCTCATCGCTTTCCGGCGATTCCAGCCCCGTTTCTAGGTAAGAAACCCTAACCCTAATCTGATTTGGGGCTTGGGTGGTTGTAGGTTGTGAAATAGCTAACCTATTTCGTTCTCTAGGTTGCCAAACTCCCGTATACGGAAGCTTAGCGAACCTATCAACTCCGTTACGATTCTACGACAAAAGGTGAGGACTTTAAGCGTATAAGTTACGTTTTTCAACGCTTTCAATGTCAGATAATGATAGATTCATGATCTGTATGCAAATGCACATGTACAAAGTGCTTTCCGTTTCCTGTTTCGATTAGCGATAAAGAATATGGATTTTCACATACTCTAGATATACGTATAAATACCGTATACGTATTTTCTTGGAAAATGTTTGACATGTTTATTTAATGTTTGATTATATCATGTGTGGATAAAATGTTAGTTTGGCGAAAAGAATCGCAAAAATACATGTTCATGTGTAACGTCATGTATGTTGAAATTGCGTATTTTAGAAATTCCGCATACGTGCGGATTTTGGAAATATAATTGTCATGATTAATTGTTGTATGAATATGGTATACGCGGATAAAATAACCGCTTAGCGAAAGAATAGCCCTAATACATGTTTGCTAACATACACTAGGTATGTTGGAATAGTGTATTCTAAGTGTTTGTGAAAATGGCTGAATGAGTATAGCATTCTCATTCGTGCTCGCCATGACTAATTGTCATGGATATATGATTGTTGTAATGGCGATATCCCTTTGACGAAAGGATTTGCCCTAAATCACGCCACGGCCAGTTACACTATATATGCTAAAATGTGTGGCCCAAGTGTTTGTGGAAATGACTGAATGGATATGGAACTTGGATTCCTGCTTGCCATGACTATCCGTCGTGGGTGTACGCGTGTTATGATTGGGGCAACTCCCTAGCGAAAGGATTTGGCCTAATGCCTATGTGATCGACATATGTCATGTATGTTGATGTATGGTTGTTTAAGTGTTTCTTGAAATGTCTGAATGTGTAGTAGTTGGCAAATTGTAATATATAAGGGTGTTGAGATATGATTCTCAACCTCTTTTCACTATGTGTATGATCTCCTTTAATAGTTGTGTGATTAGGATTTGAACATGTACAAACTCATGCTTGTGTGTGCTCATAACATGCTCAACTGTTTTATGATTTTAACTATGTAATGCATATGTTTGAATTTATATTATGTTGTATGATCCGTCATGGGTGATGGGGGAGCGGAGCAACGAGTGCGTGCAACAGCCCTGGCAGCCCTAAACGGATAATACCCGACTGATTGTATGATTTGAATCCTGATCTATTACTGCTTTATATCTCTGTAATTGATTGTGTTTGGGGCTATGATTATAGTCCAGGCAATCGGTAACGAGATTGAACTCGTGGCTGAGATTCATTTGCCACGTGGGATGTGTTCGACGAACTCGAGTCGTGCGTTGCCTGTCGGCAGTGGCTAGGCCACACGAAGTTGTTTATGCACTTCATGTCGTGCAGCTCAACGGGCGATCGTGCTAGTCGAGCTCATCAAGTAACCCGATCTGCCTTATGCATGTTCACCCTGTTTGGTCGCTACTGCTTGAACCTAGGGTACCAAACTTACCAGTGGCGATCCCCGTTGAACCATGGTACCTAGATCCGCTAAGTCGTATGAGCCGGGCATGGTGGTATGGGACACCGTGGTCGAGCTGTCGGCCTACGCTGGGGCCATGTGCCTCCCCGTAGTGACCATTGCGCAATCAACTCGTGAGCCGAATATGGTGGTATGGGACACTGTATTCGAGCTGTCGATACCTCGGCGAGAGCCGAGTACGGTGAGATCTGTGCTCGTGCTGACGGGCGACGAGTCCTCCGTAGTATCATCGAGTACACTCCAAGGGTCTGTGATTGGCCACGAGTCTTTCACAGCAACTAGAGTGTGAGTTGAGCCGAGTACGGTGAGACCTGTACTTGAGCTGACGGCTAGTGATTGAGCCGAGTACGGTGAGACCTGTACTCGAGCTGACGGCCAGCAATTGAGCCGCATACGGTGAGATCTGTATCCGCGCTGACGGGTGATGAGCCCTTTGCGATGCCTTCACTACGCTTCTCAAACCATAACATCGTATGAGAATAACTAGGATTGACGACCCTAGAATGGATCATGTTTGGGAATGATACAAGGGAGGTACCTTAGTTTCCCAATACTGCTGTTTGAAATGGACTAATAAAAACTTGGTAATCATGAGCATCATCGCACCGCATGTGCTTTGTAGATGTGGCGCACTGAGGGAGTAAGCATTCGCGAACGTAAGATGATGTCGCTTGAGGGTGGTTTGGCAAGGGCATACAGCATCATGTCATTTCATTCTTGCATTTAATAAGAGTAGTTAGAATTGTTTGATTTGTACTGCTTTATCATTACTGCTTGATTGATTTGATAACATGTTAACTTATGCTTTACTGTTCCACTGAGTTGATCACTCACTCCCACGTTACGGGACGGTGTTCCGAACACCACCAGATTTGTTGAGTTTCAGGTGATGGCGATGCTTGTGAAGCAGAGCCGGACTACTTCTGTGATGATAGGAGGAGTTCTCCTATCTGTATCTCTCTGGCAGGTCAATGAAGACCTGATATTGTATTGACGGGGCTATGGTACATGGGATAGGAGGCATTACACTTCCTCACATTTGGTATTATCTAGAACTGCACTTGTATTTATTTAACCTGGTAATGTTATCACACTCTGGAGACTCATCATATTTATATATTTTATCTATCTATCACAGTCTTCCGCTTGCAAATTTAACTGTCTCTGGAGTATGATATGCTGTTTTGGCTTAATCTCACTCATGTTCAATGCACGAATTCAGTCAACATTCAATCATCATTCATTTTGTTGCATAAGTGATGTTCTGGAACTCGGGAGTTGAGTTTATGCTCGACCCCCGATTTTCAGGGCGTTACAAGATGGTATCAGAGCATGATTTTGATTAAACCGGACCTGGGTTATGGTCACACTACGCACACTGACGCACTCTGACTTAGGAGGGAGCGACGGAATGTAGAAACAGTCTTAGGCATCCCTGTTCCGTCCAAGGGCTAGTTCACTGAAAACGAACGCCGAAATCGAGTATGTATTCAACCATGGTCGCACGGGTCGACCTAAAACAGTTCTAAGTTGTCTAGTGAAGGGTCTAGATCACAATCCACCTCATCTCAATCATTGAGGATCAGTAAAATGTGTCGATAAACGTGATGATGATAACTACTCTGAATCCTCGGAGCTTCTCTGGACTCCTCACCGAGACTTCCCGAATCCATGAGGAAAGAAAGCAGACAATATAAATAAATTCTAATACATTCGTAATTGATTAATGAATGTTTAAAAACATGAGTTCACAACCCTTTAAATAAGGATACCAGGTAATGGGAAAGAAATCAGGAACAAACTACAACTAAAACTTCTAGAATTCGCGACTTACTATGGGTTGTGATGTCTACTAGTGGGTAAAGTTTTCAGTCAAAAAAATAGTAAGTGTCCTAAACGACTTCACCAAACTATTCTCCTAATTATTCTAAACTCTTTTCTCATTGGGCACAACTCCTAAAGCCCAACCGATGAAGAGTAATTAAACTAAAACTACTACTTTGGCAAAACGAAATTCAAGCGTGGAAAATGACCATCAATAAGAGGGTTTTCTCGCAATTCCGGGCTGCGCAACCCGGCGTAGCTGGGTTGGTTGGTTTCATTAGCTCGTTCTACCCCAAATTCATATATTTTATGTCAGACAACTCATTCCGGATCGTAAGTTATGTCTGATTGTTCCGAAAATACCCGAAATGGAGCGAATCGGAGTCGGGGGCCTCTCCACTTAAAACCGATGGGACCCAGGGTCGAACCAGGGTGCATTTGGCACCTTGGGACCATGGAAAACAGGTCCCCACCGCGGCGGCGCGGTTCCGGCCAAGTCCGGCCGCGGCGGCGCCGCGGGTCGGGCGGCGCGCCGCCGCCCGGTCGGTCGATTTTCCGGCGCTGGTCCGAGCATGGGCTGGGTCGGTTTGACCCCCTACCTCATGGCACGTGCCATTTTTGGTTTTGGTTAGGATAAATAGGGTTGGAAGCACCCCCTTTCCATTCCACCCCTCTTTTCAAGCATCTCCACCCATTTTCGATTTTCTCCAAAAACCCATCCATACAACCTCCAAATCTTCCATTTTTCTTCCATATCTCACCCATCCCAACCTTCCACAACAGCCCTAGCTTCTCCTTTCCCCATTTTCTCAAGTTGGAGCTCTCATATCCCCCTTGGAGAACCAAACCTCCAGCCCTTTTTTTTTCTCTCTCCATCACTTTTCATTCGCTTTTCCATGGCTCTACCCGAACATGTACGGCCATTCTCTTGGATGTCTAATCATCCATACTGCTGCCTCGTAGTTCGCATGGGCTACTGTCTTAGGGTGCTTATGATTCATGTTGATGATTGTAGTTGTTGGTAGAATCTTTTAGATGTTTGAGGACGTTTAGGGCCCGTTCGGCCAAATTGCATTAAGTGCGATTCGGTGGATGGAATTGTAAAAGTAATAATAAATATATGGGTAAGGTATGGTCCCTAGATTGAGTGATCCCATGGTTTCCGATCCTAGGTTTGAAATGTATGCAATAAACTGTATACCCTAGGTTGCTCCTCTTACACTTAGGAGTTCCGATTCCTGGGATTTGGAAATCTCATCTCACGTTTTTTCGACACCAGGCTCATTTTCCAAAGCCTATACCAATAATTTTGATCCCCACCCACCCTCCTACCAACCATGTCACTTCCAATCCCGAGGTAGGATTAGTAATGCGGTCCCATTCAATACCACTTAAGACCACTTGCCAAATAGTGTTGAAGTGATAAAGTCCCTTGATATACATT
Organism: Magnolia officinalis; assembly: GCA_021015155.1. NCBI lineage: Eukaryota > Viridiplantae > Streptophyta > Magnoliopsida > Magnoliales > Magnoliaceae > Magnolia > Magnolia officinalis. The sequence goes on along the minus strand of JAJHSJ010000007.1, from coordinate 64,265,447 downwards.
AACCTACCGCACTCTGATAGCTTAAGCTTTTAGAGTAAATGGTTGTTTGACAAATAGACCATCGGAGTTTTGGACCTAGAGCAGTGCTTCAACAGACCTGACGGTATAGGCAATCCAACCAATTAAGAACGTGAACTCTAGAACCCCCTTAGTTGGTTTGAGCATATGTGAAGTGCTCGAGCGTAGCTACATTCATGTTCAGGCAACTCAAATTCCAAATAAACAAACAAACAATTTCCTTTATTTAAAATGGTATGAAATCATCTAGTGTAGAAGCATAGGCTTTGGATTACAACTAGGGGATTATGCTACTCATACGTTGCGACTAGGCACTAAAGAATGTAAAAGATTCATTATGCTAAGATAATTGAAAAAAAAAAAATAATAATAATAAAAATAATAATAAATAAATAAATAAATTTCGTTTGTGGGCTTGATTAGGTTGGAGCGAGACCCCGTTCCGTTGTTGAATCCCCTTAATACTTTAGGCTTCCTTAGTAACTCTTAGGGAGCTTGTTTTGACGTAGAGAAACTATTCACGATTAGAGAATTAATGTTAGGTCAAATCAATACGACCCTTAGAATTGCCTTTTCAAGCACTTAGTACTATCGGGAACACGGAGTAGAGAAAACTATCCATAAGCGAGGTATTCGCGGTCTGAATCGAATTCTCAATTCTGGTAGTGACCAATGAACCCTATGCTCTGATCAAGCAGAAGGTCGGAATCGACTAGGATTAAGAATTGATATAGCAACTTTCTGTTCTGGCTAGGTAGGAGGTCCATGTATCCGACTCAGACCAACTACACAACATTCCTTCTGTGTTGGCCGAACCACTTGCAACCAAAAGTTTATAACTTCGTCTTTGAAAGGTATTAGGAGTATATGGCCAATAGCGACTTTGACTTTTAGGCCCAAGGAATTACCCAAATGGGCGACAAATAGTTAGGAATTAGGTCCCAAATTACATGCCATGTCGGCATACATTTTATCCATATGAATGAAAGAAAGATAACCTGCCTGTTAAGCTAGGCATGAATAAATAGGATAAGTCTGGGCCGGGATAAAACTCCTTGGTAGAATTAGGCATCTTGCCTCAAACTCACACCCATTCGTGATAACCCCTTTCTATAATCCTAGGTACCAAAACTGATGTAGTGGGAGACCGCATCTCCTTTCATGTCAAGGATAAGACTTAAATTACACCTTGTTCCGACATACGGAGCAGGACATAAATCTTGAGCCTTAAGGGTGAAACTAAAATTTTAAGGGGGGTAGAACATTATGAGCCCAATCTAGTTAGGTCACCTAATACACCTCTTTGATCTGGGTGGCGCAGCGGAAACGCGGTGGACCCTACCCCACTGGCCCAAGATCGAAACGGTGCTCGTTGAATGCGAACATTATTGAAGCCGTAGCCTGTCCTACTGTGAGAAACCGTTTTAGGATGATCTAGTAAGATTTGATTCACCTTTCCTTTGACATAGATAATAACGAGGACTCTCTTAGATGAAGACCTAAAGGGTAACCTTAGACATGGACAATTTGACCTTCCTATGATGGACATTCCCTACGTTTCTAGAGTGATCGGACTACGGAGTTACTGAAATATACAACTGCGAAACATTCGCGGCTTGACCCAATTCTCAATCCTGGGCGACTACCAATGGACTCACTGCTTGACCGAGCAGAAGACCAGGATCCACCAGGATTCGGAAGTGATACGATGAGCCTTCTACCCTGGTCAGGTAGATGACGATGATGTATCGGGATCGAGCCCACTATTATCGTCTCTCCGTGTTGGTCAAATAATAAAAACAGCTATCTTACTCTAAATCGTTGGGAATTGTCGTTGAGACTCCAAATGGGTAAAGAAATAAATGGCAGCCAAACCATTAGGATATGAGAAATGGATAATAAAGAATTTTTAAGGGGGGTAGACTAAAATGAACCAGCTGGTATATACCCTACCACGCGTGGAAACTTGGAATCAATAAGTCTTAGGCGAATGAAATAATAGAAATCTTCCCTTATTACCCTTAGCAATTTCGGGGACGAAATTTTGTTTTAAGGGGGGTAGATTGTAACATCCCGGATTTTTGCCAACCTGGGATTAGACGTTCTAGGGCAATGGGTCGATCCTAAGACCTTATCAACTTGTCAAAACTAAATCCCACAGTCTAAAATCGCTCCTGAACCCATTTCCTTCACAAATCCCACCCCTTTACTACCTTGTGCTTTCAATTTTTCAAAGCACTTTCGCCCTAGACACTAACTTAACCTAGCTAAGTAGTAAAACTTGGATCACCTTATATACAAACTACAAAGGCCTAAGTACCATCTCAACCAGAAAACAATTAGGATTAAATCCTTTAGAAATTTAACAAAGTTAACTAAGTGCAAACTCGACTAGCCATGAAATCCGTTGGGATCGCTTTAAATACGATCTGCAAGACCCAAAACTTGCAGAATTAGTGACTCTAGGTTACTCTAAAGTTTAGAACCAAACTCATTTCCCGGCTGCTCTCGGGAATGAAACGAAACTTCGTATTAGGTTTAGATCGCACATCGGGAGTCCGATTAACTCGAAGCTAAGGAACCAGGACCGCCCCACTGGGCTTGACAATCATCTCAAAAATCAGCTCCGACCGATGTCCTACGGTCATTTATTTCGATCCGGAGCGAGGGAGTGTGAAAAACACTATTCCCTTTCCAAAATAAATATCTGGAATAGTGATCTGGCACCATTCGCTTGTGCATCAGTATTAAGCAACCTGACCGTCAGAATCAGACCAAATTACACCCTCGGATCAGGAAAAATTTCATACACATTTACATGTACTCAGAAATTCTGATCGTGGCCCACGGACCGTTGAACTGAAAGTGGTCCGCCACGTGCGATCTGGGAATCCGATCGAGTTGAAAACGTAATCCCTCATAGATCCATGTGTGGTGAGCTTAAGTCTGACGTTTGGCTCAAGGAGGGCCACCAGAACCTCTCTTTTGAGCTGGAAAAGTGACGAATTACCTATATTAGCAGTAACCTTTGAACAGGAGTCTATTTCGGTGAGTTTTGAGGCTATATAAGGACCTTAAACCCTCTCCCATTCCAGCCATACGAATTTGGATTTGAGAGAGGGAAAAGAGAGAGGAAGTGAGGGAGAAGTGGGAGGATCTCCCTGCCGTCGTTCCCTGCCACCACACGGGCTGCGCCATCTCGTTCTCATCGCTTTCCCGGCGATTCCAGCCCGTTTCTAGGTAAGAAACCCTAACCCTAATCTGATTTGGGGCTTGGGTGGTTGTAGGTTGTGAAATAGCTAACCTATTTCGTTCTCTAGGTTGCCAAACTCCCGTATACGGAAGCTTAGCGAACCTATCAACTCCGTTACGATTCTACGACAAAAGGTGAGGATTAGGACTTTAAGCGTATAGTTACGTTTTCAACGCTTTCAATGTCAGATAATGATAGATTCATGATCTGTATGCAAATGCACATGTACAAAGTGCTTTCCGTTTCCTGTTTCGATTAGCGATAAAGAATATGGATTTTCACATACTCTAGATATACGTATAAATACCGTATACGTATTTTTCTTGGGAAAATGTTTGACATGTTTATTTAATGTTGATTATATCATGTGTGGATAAAATGTTAGTTTGGCGAAAAGAATCGCAAAAATACATGTTCATGTGTAAACGTCATGTATGTTGAAATTGCGTATTTAGAAATTCCGCATACGTGCGGATTTTGGAAATATAATTGTCATGATTAATTGTTGTATGAATATGGTATACGCGGATAAAATAACCGCTTAGCGAAAGAATAGCCCTAATACATGTTTGCTAACATACACTAGGTATGTTGGAATAGTGTATTCTAAGTGTTTGTGAAAATGGCTGAATGAGTATAGCATTCTCATTCGTGCTCGCCATGACTAATTGTCATGGATATATGATTGTTGTAATGGCGATATCCCTTTGACGAAAGGATTTGCCCTAAATCACGCCACGGCCAGTATACACTATATATGCTAAAATGTGTGGCCCAAGTGTTTGTGGAAATGACTGAATGGATATGGAACTTGGATTCCTGCTTGCCATGACTATCCGTCGTGGGTGTACGCGTGTTATGATTGGGGCAAACTCCCTAGCGAAAGGATTTGGCCTAATGCCTATGTGATCGACATATGTCATGTATGTTGATGTATGGTTGTTTAAGTGTTTCTTGAAATGTCTGAATGTGTAGTAGTTGGCAAATTGTAATATATAAGGGTGTTGAGATATGATTCTCAACCTCTTTTCACTATGTGTATGATCTCCTTTAATAGTTGTGTGATTAGGATTTGAACATGTACAAACTCATGCTTGTGTTGTGCTCCATAACATGCTCAACTGTTTATGATTTTAACTATGTAATGCATATGTTTGAATTTATATTTATGTTGTATGATCCGTCATGGGTGATGGGGGAGCGGAGCAACGAGTGCGTGCAACAGCCCTGGCAGCCCTAAACGGATAATACCCGACTGATTGTATGATTTGAATCCTGATCTATTACTGCTTTATATCTCTGTAATTGATGTGTGTTTGGGGCTATGATTATAGTCCAGGCAATCGGTAACGAGATTGAACTCGTGGCTGAGATTCATTTGCCACGTGGGATGTGTTCGACGAACTCGAGTCGTGCGTTGCCTGTCGGCAGTGGCTAGGCCACACGAAGTTGTTTATGCACTTCATGTCGTGCAGCTCAACGGGGCGATCGTGCTAGTCGAGCTCATCAAGTAACCCGATCTGCCTTATGCATGTTCACCCTGTTTGGTCGCTACTGCTTGAACCTAGGGTACCAAACTTACCAGTGGCGATCCCCGTTGAACCATGGTACCTAGATCCGCTAAGTCGTATGAGCCGGGCATGGTGGTATGGGACACCGTGGTCGAGCTGTCGGCCTACGCTGGGGCCATGTGCCTCCCCGTAGTGACCATTGCGCAATCAACTCGTGAGCCGAATATGGTGGTATGGGACACTGTATTCGAGCTGTCGATACCTCGGCGAGAGCCGAGTACGTGAGATCTGTGCTCGTGCTGACGGGCGACGAGTCCTCCGTAGTATCATCGAGTACACTCCAAGGGTCTGTGATTGGCCACGAGTCTTTCACAGCAACTAGAGTGTGAGTTGAGCCGAGTACGGTGAGACCTGTACTTGAGCTGACGGCTAGTGATTGAGAGCGAGTACGGTGAGACCTGTACTCGAGCTGACGGCCAGCAATTGAGCCGCATACGGTGAGATCTGTATCCGCGCTGACGGGTGATGAGCCCTTTGCGATGCCTTCACTACGCTTCTCAAACCATAAACATCGTATGAGAATAACTAGGATTGACGACCCTAGAATGGATCATGTTTGGGAATGATACAAGGGAGGTACCTTAGTTTCCCAATACTGCTGTTTGAAATGGACTAATAAAAACTTGGTAATCATGAGCATCATCGCACCGCATGTGCTTTGTAGATGTGGCGCACTGAGGGAGTAAGCATTCGCGAACGTAAGATGATGTCGCTTGAGGGTGGTTTGGCAAGGGCATACAGCATCATGTCATTTCATTCTTGCATTAATAAGAGTAGTTAGAATGTTTGATTTGTACTGCTTATCATTACTGCTTGATTGATTTGATAACATGTTAACTTATGCTTTACTGTTCCACTGAGTGATCACTCACTCCCACGTTACGGGACGGTGTTCCGAACACCCACCAGATTTGTTGAGTTTCAGGTGATGGCGATGCTTGTGAAGCAGAGCCGGACTACTTCTGTGATGATAGGAGGAGTTCTCCTCGTATCTCTCTGGCAGGTCAATGAAGACCTGATATTGTATTGACGGGGCTATGGTACATGGGATAGGAGGCATTACACTTCCTCACATTTGGTATATTCTAGAACTGCACTTGTATTTATTTAACCTGGTAATGTTATCACACTCTGGAGACTCATCATAATTTATATATTTATCTATCTATCACAGTCTTCCGCTTGCAAATTTAACTGTCTCTGGAGTATGATATGCTGTTTTGGCTTAATCTCACTCATGTTCAATGCACGAATTCAGTCAACATTCAATCATCATTCATTTTGTTGCATAAGTGATGTTCTGGAACTCGGGAGTTGAGTTTATGCTCGACCCCCGATTTTCAGGGCGTTACAACAAAAGGTGCGGACTTTAGGTGTATAGGTTATGGTTTTCAACGCTTTCAATGTCAGATAATGATAGATTCATGATCTGCATGCAATTGCACATGTACAAAGTGCTGTCTGTTTTCCCTTTCGATTAAAGATGAAAAATATGGAATTCTACATACTCTAGGTATTTGTAGAAAGTACGGTATACGTATATTTTTTGGAAATGTGTTTGACATGTTTATTTGTTGTATGGATATACGATATACGGATAAAATACTTATTTGGCAAAAGGATTCGCCAAAATACATGATTTACTTATATACACTATGTATGTTGAAATTGCATATTCTAGAAAATACTGTATACGTATAAATTTTGGAGATGTATTTATCATGATTATTATTTGTCTAGTAGTAGTATATTATCCATGGATAAAATACTCGTTTGGCTAAAGGATAGCCCTAATACATGTTTTGCTAACATGCACCATGTATGTTGTAATAGTGTCTTCTAAGTGTTTGTGAAAATGACTGAATGAGTATTGAATTCTCATTCGTGCTCGCCATGACTAATTGTCATGGATTCATAATTGTTGTATTGGCGATACCCCTCTGACGAAAGGATTTGCCCCAAATCACGCCACGGCCAATATACACTATATATGCTAAAATGTGTGGCTCAAGTGTTTGTGGAAATGGCTGAATGAATATGGAACTTGGATTCCTGCTTTCCATGACTATCCGTCGTGGGTGTACGCGTGTTATGATTGGGGCAACTCCCTAGTGAAAGGATTTGGCCTAATGCCTATGTGATCAACATATGTCATGTATGTTGATGTATGTATTTTAAAGTGTTTGTTGAAATGTCTGAATGAGTAGTAGTTAGTAAATTGTAATGTATAAGGGTGTTGAGATATGATTCTCAACTCCTTTAACTATGTGTATGATTTCCTTGGATGGCTGTGTGATTAGGAATTGAATATGTACAAACTCATACTTGTGTTGTGCTTCATAACATGCTCGACGGCTTTTATGATTTTATCTATGTAAGGCATATGTTTAAATTCATATTTACGTTGTATGATCCGTCATGGGTGATGGGGGAGTGGAGCAACGAGTGCGTGCAACAGCCCTGGCAGCCCTAAACGGATAATACCAGACATTGATTATATGAGTTGAATCTTGATCCATTACTGCTTTATCTATCTGCAATTGATTGTGTTTGGGGCTATGATTATAGTCCAGACAATCGGTACCAGAATTGAATTTGTGGCTGTGAGTCATTTGCCACGTGAGATGTGTTCGACGAACCCGAGTCGTATTTCGGTTGGCGATAGTGGTTAGCCACACGGAGTGCTCTTGCGCTTCATATCGCCCAACTTGTTGTGCGCTCGAGCTAGTCAGGCTCGTTAAGTAACCCGATTGTCGAATGTGTGTTCACCATGTTTGGTCATTACTGTTTGAACCTAGGGTACCAAACTTACCAGTGGCAATCCCGTTAACCATGGTACCTCGATCCGCTAAGACTCATGAGCCGGACATGGTGGTATGGGACACCGTGATCGAGCTGTCGGCCTACGCTGGGGCCACGTGCCTCCCCGTAGTGACCAGTGAGCAACCAAACTCGTGAGCCGATTATGGTGGTATGGGACACTATATTCGTGCTGTCGGCCTACATTGATAAGGTGATGGGGGAGCGATGAAACGAATGCGAGCAATAGCCCTGACAGCCCTTTGTAGTGACCTCGAGCATACTCTGGAATCGCGGTGAGCCTTAGAGTTTTGCCGCGGTATATAGAGTATGAACTAGGCCTGTTTTTGTATAGTGATGAATCGTTAAAGAGGTGATAGGGGAGCGGTGTAACCTTTGTGCGTAACAGCCCTGGCAACCTTTGTAGTGACCTAGAAAACACACCGTCATCTGATATTAACTAGGACTGACGACCCTAGAATGGATCATGTTTGGGAATGATACAAGGAAGGTACCTTAGTTTCTCAATACTGCTGTTTGAAATGGAATAATAACAACTCGGAAATCACGCGCATCATTGCACCGCATGTGCCTTGTAGATGTGGAGCACTGAGGGAGTTATGCATTCGCGAACGTAAGATGATGTCGCATGAGGGTGGTTTGGCAAGGGCATACATCATGTCATTCATACTTGCATTAATAAGAGTAGTTAGAATTGTTTGATTGTACTGCTTTATCATCATTGCTTGACTGAATTGATAACATGTTAACCTATGCTTTATTGTTCCACTGAGTTGATCACTCACTCCCACGTTACGGGACGGTGTTGTACACACCAACCAGATTTGTTGAGTTTCAGGTGATGGCGATGCTTGTGAAGTAGAGCCGGACTACTTCTATGATGATAGGAGGAGTTCTCCTATCTGTATCTCTCTGGCAGGTCAATGAAGACCTGATATTGTGTTGACGGGGCTATGGTACTTGGGATATGAGACATTACACTTCCTCACATTTGGTATATTTTAGAACTGTACTTGTAATTATTTAACCTGTTAATGTTATCACACTCTGGAGACTCATCATAGTTTATATATTTTATCTATCTATCACAGTCTTCCGCTTGCAAATTTAACTGTCTCTGGAGTATGATATGCTGTTTTGGCTTAATCTCACTCATGTTCTGTAACGCCCTGAAAATCGGGGGTCGAGCATAAACTCAACACCCGAGTTCCAGAACATCACTTATGCAACAAAATGAATGATGATTGAATGTTGACTATATTCGTGCATTGAACATGAGTGAGATTAAGCCAAAACAGCATATCATACTCCAGAGACAGTTAAGTTTGCGAGCGGAAGACTGTGATAGATAGATAAAATATAAAACTTATGATGAGTCTCCAGAGTGTGATAACATTACCAGGTTAAATAAATACAAGTGCAGTTCTAAAATTTACCAAATGTGAGGAAGTGTAATGCCTTCTATCCCAAGAACCATAACCCCGTCAATATAATACCAGGTCGTCATTGGCTTGTCAGAAAGTTACATGTAGGAGAACTCCTCCTCCACATCATAGAAGTCCGGCTCTGCTTCGTAAGCATCGCCATCACCTGAAACTCAACAAATCTGGTGGGTGTTCGGAACACCGTCCTGTAACGTGGGAGTGAGTGATCAACTCAGTGGAACAGTAAAGCATAGGTTAACATGTTATCAATTCAATCAAGCAGTAATGATAAAGCAGTACAAATCAAACATTTCTAACTACTCTTGTTAATTGCGAAAATGAAATGACATGATGCTGTATGCCCTTGCCAAACCACCCTCAAGCGACATCATCTTACGTTCGCGAATGCTTACTCCCTCAGTGCGCCACATCTACAAAGCACATGCGGTGCGATGATGCTCATGATTACCAAGTTTTTATTAGTCCATTTCAAATAGCAGTATTGGAAAACTAAGGTACCTCCCTTGTATCATTCCCAAACATGATCCATTCTAGGGTCGTCAATCCTAGTTAATCTCATACGATATTATGGTTTGAGAAGCATAGTGAAGGCATCGCAAAGGGCTCGTCACCCGTCAGCGCGGATACAGATCTCACCGTATGCGGCTCAATTGCTGGCCGTCAGCTCGAGTACAGGTCTCACCGTACTCGGCTCAATCACTAGCCGTCAGCTCAAGTACAGGTCTCACCGTACTCGGCTCAACTCACACTCTAGTTGCTGTGAAAGACTCGTCGCCCATCACAGACCCTTGGAGTGTACTCGATGATACCACGGAGGACTCGTCGCCCGTCAGCACGAGCACAGATCTCACCGTACTCGGCTCTCGCCGAAGTATCGACAGCTCGAATACAGTGTCCCATACCACCGTATTCGGCTCACGAGTTAGTTGCGCAATGGTCACTACGGGGAGGCACATGGCCCCAGCATAGGCCGACAGCTCGACCACGGTGTCCTATACCACCATGCCCGGCTCATGTGACTTAGCGGATCTAGGTACCATGGTTAACGGGGATCGCCACTGGTAAGTTTGGTACCCTAGGTTCAAGCAGTAGCGACCAAACAGGGTGAACACACATAAGGCAGATCGGGTTACTTGACGAGCTCGACTAGCACGATCGCCCGTTGAGCTGTACGACATGAAGTGCATAAACAACTTCGTGTGGCCTAGCCACTGCCGACAGGCAACGCCCGACTCGAGTTCGTCGAACACATCCCACGTGGCAAATGAATCTCAGCCACGAGTTCAATCTCGTTACCGATTGCCTGGGCCATAATCATAGCCCCAAACACAATCAATTGCAGATAAATAAAGCAGTAATGGATCAGGATTTAAATCATACAATCAAAGTCTGGTATTATCCGTTTAGGGCTGCCAGGGCTGTTGCACGCACTCGTTGCTCCGCTCCCCCATCACCCATGACGGATCATACATCATAAATATAAATTTAAACATATGCATTACATAGTTAAAATCATAAAACAGTTGAGCATGTTATGAATCACAACACAAGCATGAGTTTGTACATGTTCAAATCCTAATCACACAACTATCAAAGGAGATCATACACATAGTGAAAAGAGGTTGAGAATCATATCTCAACACCCTTATATATTACAATTTGCTAACTACTACACATTTAGACATTTCAAGAAACACTTAAACAACCATACATCAACATACATGACATATGTCGATCACATAGGCATTAGGCCAAATCCTTTCACTAGAGAGTTGCCCCAATCATAACACGCGTACACCCATGACGGATAGTCATGGCAAGCAGGAATCCAAGTTCCATATCCATTCAGTCATTTCCACAAACACTTGGGCCACACATTTTAGCATATATAGTGTATAATGGCCGTGACGTGATTTAGGGCAAATCCTTTCATCAAAGGGATATCGCCAATATAACAATCATGAATCCATGACAATTAGTCATGGCGAGCATGAATGAGAATTCCATACTCATTCAGCCATTTCCACAAACACTTAGAATACACTATTACAACATACATGGTGTATGTTAGTAAAACATGTATTAGGGTTATCCTTTAGCCAAGCTAGTATTTTATCCATGTATAATATATTACTACAGCAAATAATCATGATACATACATCTCCAAAATTTATACGTATACAGTATTTCTAGAATACACAATTTCAACATACGTAGCATTTACAAGTGAACATGTATTACGGCGATTCCTTTCGCCAAACTAGTATTTTATCCATATATATATAATCATACATTAAATAAACATGTCAAACACTTTCCAAAAAAAATACGTATACGGTATTTCTACGTATACCTAGAGTATGTTAAATTCCATATTCTACAACGTTAATCGAAACAGGAAACGGAAAGCACTTTGTACATGTGCAATTGCATGCAGATCATGAATCTATCATTATCTGACATTGAAAGCGTTGAAAACCCTAACCTATGCACCTAAAGTCCGCACCTTTTGTCGTAGAATCGTAACGGAGTTGATAGGTTCGCTAAGCTTCCGTATACGGGAGTTTGGCAACCTAGAGGACGAAATAGGTTAGCTATTTCACAACCTACAACCACCCAAGCCCCAAATCAGATTAGGGTTAGGGTTTCTTACCTAGAAACGGGGCTGAAATCGCCGGGAAAGCGATGAGAAAGGGATGGTGCAGCCCGTGTGGTGGGAGGGAACGACGGCAGGGAGATTCTCCCACTTCTCCCTCACTTTCTCTCTCTTTTCCCTCTCTCAAATCCAAATTCGTATGGCTGCCATGAGAGAGGGTTTAAGGTCCTTATATAGTCTCAAAACTCACCGAAATAGACTCTTGTTCAAAGGTTACTGCTAATATAGGTATTTCGTTACTTTTCCAGCTCAAAAGAGAGGTTCTGGTGGCCCTCTTTGAGCCAAACGTCAGACTTAAGCTCACCACACATGGATCTATGTGGGATTACGTTTTCGACTCGATCGGGTTCCCAGATCGCACGTGGCGGACCATTTTCAGTTCAACGGTCAGTGGGCCACGATCCGAAATTCCAAGTACATGTAAATGTTCCTGAAATTTTTCTTAATCCGAGGGTGTAATTTGGTCTGATTCTGACGGTCTGGTTGCTTAATACTGATGCGCAAGTGAAAGGTGTCAGATCACTATTCCAGATATTTATTTTGGAATGGGAATAGTGTTTTTCACACTCCCTCGTTCCGGATCGAAACGAATGGCCGTGGGACGTCGGCTGGATCTGATTTTTGAGATGATTGTCAAGCCCAGTGAGGCGGTCCTTAGCTTCGTGTTAATCGGACTCCCGATGTGCGGTCTAGACTTAATACGAAGTTTCGTTTTATTCCCGAGAGCAGACGGGAAATGAGTTTGGTTCTAAACTTTAGGGAAACCTAGAGTCACTGATTTTGCAAGTTTTGGGTCTTGCAGATTGTATTTAAAGCGATCCCAACGAATTTCATGGCTAATCGAGTTTTGCACTTAGTTAACTTTGTTAAATTTCTAAAGGATTTAATCCTAATTGTTTTCTGGTTGAGACGGTACTTAAGCCTTTGCAGTTTGTATATAAAGTGATCCAAGTTTTACTATTTAGCTAGTTTAAGATAGTGTCTAGGGCGAAAGTGCTTTGAAAAATTGAAAGCACAAGGTAGAGAAGGGTGGGATTTGTGAAGGGAATGGGTTAAGGAGTGATTTTTTGACTGTGGGATTTAGTTTTGACAAGTTGGTAAGGTCTTAGGATCGACCCAATGCCTAAGGACGTCTAATCCCAGGTTGGCAAAAATCCGGGATGTTACATGTTCAATGCACGAATACAGTCAACATTCAATCATCATTCATTTTGTTGCATAAGTGATGTTCTGGAACTCGGGAGTTGAGTTTATGCTCGACCCCCAATTTTCAGGGCGTTACACCCCATCTCCTTAATCATGTCGTCATTAAAATCATGGGAGTGGGCCAGACACGTCTCTAGAGGGTCAAAGGATAAGGTCAGAAGTGTTCTATCTTCCACGAAAGAATCAATCAAGTTAATATCGTGGGAATCGTCTTCATCCTGTAAATGTTTACCTGTGTTGAAAAAAAATATTCAACTCGAATGTCATATTCCCGAAAGACATACTCATGACTCCATTCTTGCAATTAATGATTGTGTTTGAAGTGGCAAGGAATGAGCAACCAAAAATGACGGGAATTTGAGTGCTCATGTCCACGATGGGTTAAGTATCCAGGACGATAAAATCTACTGGGTAGTAGAATTTGTCAACCTAGACCAACACATCCTCAATTATCCCTCTCAGTACTCGAACTAAGCGATCGACAAGTAGTAATGTAGTCTGGGTGGGTTTTAATTCACGTAGACCTAGTTGTTTGTATATCGAGTATGGGATCAGATTTAAGCTCGCTCCTAAATCAAGAAGTACGTGCTTAATGCAGAAATTCCCAATTACACAAGCAATGGTTGGGTTACCGTGATCTTTGTATTTTTGTGGCATATCTTGCTTTAGGATGGCACTGACTTTTTTAGTTAATAAGATTTTCTTTTGAATATTTTGTCGTCTTTTGGTCGTACACAAGTTTTTCAGAAATTTAGCATATGATGGTATTTGTTTAACCGCATCTAGTAAAGGAATATTGACCTTCACTTGTTTCAAAACATTTAGAATGTCCTGAGAGTTAGAGAGAGATTTTGGTGAAATCAACTGTTGGGGGAATGGTGCAATCGGCTTGCCTTGAAGTTCCGGTTCTAACTCTTGTGGAATGTTGCTAGGTCTATCAATTTCATCTACTTCCAGGTCCTTAGACTTTTTAGCCTTTACCGGAATAGATTTGTCGATTATCTTCCCACTTATAAGTGTGGTGATAAACTTAACTTGCTCCACTTGTTCTGAAGAGCTTGGATCACTTATTTCGTATTGTGGTTTAGGATTGGGGAAAGGTCGGGCTGGAAAAATCCCTTTTTTCCCAATTGAATTTTTTGTCTCATGCCCTTGTATGGCCCTTGAAAGGTCTTGAAGGGTTTGTAATATATTCTGATTGATAAGCTCTTGATTTTGAATATGTTTCCAGACCGGATCCTCTTGAGGTTTACCTTGATTCAAGAATTGGTTAGGGATTCCTTGAGAAGTAACAGTTTGTTCATTCCTCTAACTAAAGTTCGAACGATTTCTCTAACTAGGATTGTATGTGTTAGAGATGGGTCCACTGAAAGGTCTTTGGTAGTTGTTAACGGCATTCGATTGCTTGTTCAGTGCCTCTTGAAAAGCAGGTATCGTTGGACAATTTTCAATTGTATGTATGTTGCAAGCACATATGCCGCAAACAACTTCCTTAGCCTTATCCTTCTTAAGTTTCATGGCCTCGACCTTCCTTGCGAGACTAGCCACGTAGCATTTATATCATCATCCTCTTTCAGCAAGTATATCCCACCTCTCTCCCTTGCTTGAGTAGGCTTATATGTGGTGCTCAATTTTGGTGAGATATCCCATGATTGTGCGGTTTCAGCGAGTTTGTCATAATAATCCCACACCTCATCGACATTTTTGTTCATGAACTCCCCATTGCACATCGTCTCGACGAATTGACGCATGGAAGATGTCAGTCCATCGTGGAAGAAAGTTGTTACGTGCCACATTTCGAAACCGTGTAGTGGGCATGAACTGATGAGATCCTTGAACTTTTCCCAACATTGGAAGAATGTTTCATCTTCCTTTTGGGCGAAGTTCATGATCGACTTCCTATGGCGTTCGTCTTATGGTATGGAAAGAATTTTTAATGAACTCCTTCATCATGTCATTCCATGTGCCAATAGATTACGGACTTAGTGAGTGCAACCATGTCTTAGCTTTTTCTTTCAATGAGAAAGGAAAAAGTTTTAGCCTAACCGTGTCCTCAGACACGTTAGGAAAGTATAAATTGGCTATAACTTCATCAAATTCTTGCAAGTGAAGATATGGACTTTTAGATTCAAGTCCAAGGAACTTTGGAATGAGTTGATTCACTCCAGGCTTGATATCCATGTTTCTTGTGTTTCCTGAAAAAAATCATACAAGAAGGGGTGCTCACCCCCGCCGGTTGTAAGTAATCTCGTAAAGTACTAGGCGGGGGGTGCATGATGCACCTCATTTTCATCCTAAACTTCCATAACTCAAGGTTGTGGCTGATTCACCGGTTGATTTACAGGTTGATTTGCAGCCATAACCACAATTAACTCTGAGGATCTCGAGTGGTGTCTAACCCTGTGACGGATAAATAACCCCTCAATTAATCCTCCTTCACTCAAAAGACATTAAGTGTTGTCACGGACCCACTTAGGCAGGAAACAGTCTCATCCCTCAATTTCAGAATCTAACTTAAACTTAAAAGAAATAAGGAAATAATAATCTAGAAATAGAAAAGGAGAGAATTAGAAAGAAGTTACAAAATTAGAAGTTCCTAAATTAAGATCCTGCAGAACAAACAAAACAAGTCAGTTTCTAAAAAACAATAAAAGTAAGAAAGCAACCTAGTTTCTAAAAACGAAAAAGGAAAGTTCCTAAAAACAGAAATTAAAAAGTTTCTAAAAAGAGAAAAAGTTAGTTTCTAAAATCAAATTAGGAAAGTTTCTAAACCTATAATTAGAAAGTAGTTTCTAAAAACAGAAAAGGGAAGTTCCTAAACCTAGAAATAGAAAGCTAAGTTAGTTTCTTAAAAAAATCAGAAAAAACCGTAACCTAAAAATAAAAAGTAGAAAAACCCTAATCTTAACCTAATTCCAAAACTATTTAATCTCAGAAAAATGCAACCATTAATCCCCGACAACGGTGCCAAAAACTTGTTCACAACCCCAAGTGTAGGGTCGCGATGTAGTAATAATCTCAGTAAGATCGAGGTCAAATCCACAGGGACTAATCTTGTGTGTATTCTGAAAGCAACTTGAAGTAGAACAAGAAGAAGATGCAAATCCAAATATGGAAATAAAGGGAGTAATTGTGAAGTGTGTAATTAGAAACTTAAGAAATTCAAAGGTGGAAACTAGGGTTTTCAAGGATCCACTTATAGGTTCTCAAGATGCTACCTCGCTTGATTCAAGGACACAACTAGAATCAGAGTCCTATCTTATCCAATTGGTAAGAAGAGATTTGTTAGATCTCTGAACTTCACATGGATTTAATCATCAATGGATGAGAGTTGTGAGGATATGGAAGTAATTCCATCACCTAACCATGCCTAGGAGATAAGGCAAATAACATGATTTACCAATCCCACAACCAATCATAAGAGAATTGTGAAGGCTAGGAAGGATTCCGTCATCCTACCATGCCCAAGGGACGATGGTGAACAACAAGAATTACTAATTTCGTAATCTCAATTCAGGAAAAGAAGATATTCAAAGTAATTGTAGATCTATTGTAATTTGTCACAACAAACCATTAACAACTAAAAATATTCTTTATAATCAAACTAGAATCAATAGAGTTCAACAGAACATGAATCAAAACAAAGCTAACATCCCAATCACGCAACAAGTTTCACCTCTTAGCCCTAACTAAGAGGTTTAGCCAACCATAGATGTGATTAGAACTAAAACCCCTAGAAGAAAGTATGAAAAACTAAGGAGAAGGGAAGAAAAACTCTTGGGAAGCGGTTCCACCCTTTTGCTCTGCTCCTCCAAACCCTAGATATCCTAGAAAGACTTAGGAAACCCCTATTTGTAAGTCAAGTTTCACAAAATCGCAAAATCGGATAAAATTTACGTAGTCCACGTCAACACTGCATAACTAGTTCGATGTCATTGAACACCCTTCGATGTCATCGAAAGGGTTTAAATCCGGAAGTCACGCCTTTTCTTCTTTTGCACTGCGTAATTCTCTGTGTCATCGAACCGTCCTTCGATGTCATCGAACGAAGCTTCGATTCATCGAACAGGTCTTCGAGTCATTGAGAATGTGTCCAAAACAGTCTAGCGAGTTACTTCAATTTCTTCAATAAATTTGATGTCATAGAGAACCTTCCTTCGAGTTACCGAATATGTCTTCGATGAATCAAGAATTGCACCCAATATGTCCAGCGATCAACTCAATTTTCTTGTATAAATTCGATGTCATCAAATGATGGCTTCGATGTCATCGACCGATGGTCGATGACACAGTCTTTGTGATTTATGTGCTTTATTCTTTCCACTTCTTTCCTTCTCCACTTGGGTTTCTTCGATCTTGGGACCTTGAAATCTTCAATCTTGGTATCCATAGGTCTATTCTTTGCCTTGGTGACTTTTTAGCACTAAATCCATGCTTTTAGCATTCTTTTCAATCCAAGCTCTTAAATTCACCTTGCAACACAAATACATGTAAAATATACCATTAAGCCATATTATGTTTGTAAAATCAAGAGATAAATGGGGGATAATATGCAATATTTGAGCCTCAACACTCCTCGGGCCGATGGCAAAAATGAAGGTATAGACTAAAATCATGTGGACAGTGATCTATGAATGCATTTTCTTATAGAAAAAAATGGAAGCTTTTCACCGGGAGAGTTAGTTAACCATACAAGGGTTACAGGCAACCCTCAACCGTAATGTAGATGCACTAATTTCGCCTCAAGCCCAAGGCGATGCTCAACCACCCGTGGTCGTTGTACGACATGACACCAAATTTTGTAGAGCACCACCCAATGATGGCGAATCATAAGCCATCACTTTGATTATGAAGAAGTCATTGTACATACCAAAGGTAGAGAAATATTTACAACGTCACAACATCTTTCGAACAAGGTGCACTATAAACCAAAAAGTCTACAATGTGATCATCGATGTCAGGAGCAGTGAGAATCTCGTGTAAAAAACAATGGTGGAAAAGCTGCAACTAAGAGCAAAAGGCACCCATCTCCGTACACGATTGGATGGATCAAGGAGGTTAACAAAATAAAGGTAACCGAACAATACACTGTCTCGTTTTTAATTGGTAAAAATTATAAGGATCAAGTACTTTGTGACGTAGTCGACATGGAAGCTTGTCATACGTAACTTGGTCGACCATGGCAAAATAATATTGATGCTACACATAGAGGTCGGGATAATTTATTTATATTTATTAAAGATGGTAGAAAGATTATCCTCATCTCTATGGGAACGGAGAACCAACCCAAGACTTCTAAAGTTGATGAACAGTCTCTCATACCCAAACATGATTTCGTTAAACATTATGAGGAGATAGGAGATGTAGAAAAATTAGTTGAAAGGGAAAATTATATGGAGCCTATGAACATCCCAAATAATTTGAAATCAGTGTTGTAGGAGTTTAAGGTGATTGTACTCAATGAACTTCCTAATAAATTACCTCCCATATGAGATATACAAAATCACATTAATCTTGTCTCAGGGGCAAGTCTGCCTAATTGCCCACATTATCAGGAAGAATGTGAGATCCTGTAAGAACAAGTGAAAGGACTGATCTATACTAGTCAAGTCAAGTCAAGGAGAGCATGGGTCAAGTCAAGGAGAGTGTGAGTATATGTATTCTTTCAGCTCAAGAGCCTAATGCAAACAATAAGGAAGAGGCTGATAAACATTGGAGCCAAAAATTATTTGAGTACTATGAGCGAAGTCCATTGAGTAAGTTGAGGACGAGTTTTTCTCAAGTGAAGGGGTCTAATGTAGAACATGACATAGATACATTCCTAACATGGTTGGACCAAAAGAAGGTGGACCGTAAATTGATCATAAATTTTGATTTGGGTATCGTTACGGGGCGCACAACATATTAATCTTTACTGAAGCAGGCCATCTAAGGAGAACTGACCCACATCGTAGGTCGCATCTGTTCGTTTCATCAGAAAACGCACGCTTTCATCTAGAAACAATTTTTTAAGGAAAGTTACTATTTTTAATAATTCCAAAATTTTTAATATTTTATTATTTTTAGAGTTTTACATTTTCTTCTTTTTTAGAAGCAACTTGTAATCATGTTAGGACTCTTCTAGAAAAAGTTTATTTAGAATTTTTATTTTTAAAAATTATGCTTTAGAAGAGTTTTATTAGAATTGAGATTTTTATTAGAGTTAGGATTTTGCTATTTTTGGTAATTATAAATTTTATTTTTTCTATATTAATGGTGTAACAAGGACATACATGTCAGATAATCAATTAAATTACGAATTTTATAGAATTAATTTATTTTCTATTTTCCTTATTTTTTCTTTGTGGATTCGAGAAGTCTCTTTGAGGAGTCCAGAGAAGCTCTGTGGATTCGAGAAGTCTCTGTGAGGAGTCCAGAGAAGCTCCATGAATTCGGAGTAGTTATCCTTGAGGAAGATGGTGATCAACCTCATCACGTTCATCCATGTGTCACCTAAATATGTAAGACAGTTTCCTCTTCAAAGAAAATCAACTGTGCATCACAAAAAGTTCTCTGAGACAGCGGGGATTATCCAAGAGCTACTTAGAGGTGGCCTTGGTGGACACATAGGGCGAGACAAGACACGGGTTCTTGTCGAGGAACAGTATTACTGGCCGCAATTGGTGTGTGACGTGGGTAGAGTGGTGCAGCATTGTCATGTTTGTCAGACCTCCAAGGGACAGTCTTAGAATACAGGCCTTTACACCTCGTTATCTATGCTTAACGGCCCTTAAGAGGACTTATCTATGGACTTCTTGCTTGGTCTCCCACAAACACAATGCTACATGGATTCAATATTCATGGTAGTAGATCGATTCTCAAAGATGATGCACTTTATCCCCATGTAAGAAGACCCTCGATGTAATACACATTGTGAATGTATTCTTCAAAAAGGTTGTGCAACTGCACGGGATTCCCAAGACCATTACTTCTGACCATGACACGTAGTTCATTAGTCACTTCTGGTGGACTTTGTGGAATCGGTTCGGTATGCGACTTCAATTCAGCAATGCCTACCACGCACAAACCAACAGACACACTATGAAAGTGCACCCACCTTTGCACATTTGTTTGTCAATCACGTGACTAGTTGTGTCAAGTAGTCGAATGAGTTCTTGGCAAATGAAGACCAGCAACGCCACTAGATCAGGAAGCACCAAAGGTACATTGAAGACAAAGAATTGCTTATACGATCTTGACCTTACAAATAGATGATCCCAACCCAAATAGGAAACCCTACTTAGGTCATCTATTCAAAGCCAATTCCGAGTATATATTTTCTACCCTTTAGTCTTGGCTTTAGCAAGTTTCAAGTAGATGAATGATTAAATGGACTAGGAATTAAAACAGGAAAAACTGTCCAAATTCGGTAAGAAAAAGGTGTCACCGAATAGCACCTTTGGTATCACCGAAGATACCTTCAGTGTTAACGAAATGGCTCAAAACAGTCCAACAACATTACAAAGGAAATTCGGTACCACCAATTGCCACCGACGAACAAAAATCGGTGTCACCAAAAGGGGTCCTTTTCATTCAGTAACTTGAGGATTTAATTCGGTACTACCAATTGGTAATTCGGTACTACTGAAACATGTTCAGTGATACCGAAGTCAACTTCGGTAGCACCGTAAACTAGCCATTTTCTATCCGTTGGAACTTTTTCTCTATAAAAGTGACTTGTAGAAACTTGTAAAAATAGTAGATTAAGCATCTTAGAGTCTCTAGTGTACCCCAAGTTTATCCTAGCCAACCTAGACTCTATTCATATGAGTTTCATGCTCTCTTTATTGTGATCTTTCACTTCTATGAGCATTCAAAGCTCCTATTAATGAAGAACATGAACTCGTGCCTTTTCTAGAGTATAAAGACAAAACTAATAGGAAAATCCTTTGTCTTTTGATACTCTAGAGCATCCATAGGTTGAATCCCTTAGGAAATCTACTCATTATCCTAAATAGGAGATTCAACCAACTCCCATTACCTTGATCACCTTTGTAGGTATATCTTATGCAAGGTTCTTGATCGTGAAGTTAAACTAACAGGAAAATCTATGTTACGCGATCGGGGGAGCATCGGGGAGCTAATTCAAGCACGGAAGAGCGAAGATTAAACAACCCAAGACAAGTGACAAGAGAGGACTCATTCTGACAAGTAAGTGTCATTTTAAGAGTCCAAAGTTTAGTCTCTATCCTCATGTAAGATTGAGGCTAAGAGTTTGTTATCAACAAACTCAATTAGGTGCCTAGTGTGGGACCTTGGCCGGTGGGCCTAAATATAGGTAAAAGTGCACCTGCTAGTGCCCTGGTTTGTCAAGTTACGTGTGTGGTGAGTCAGACTGGCTACAGAACTCGATAAGAAGATTATTTCAAGTGTCTGCCTCAACCGGATGTGTGAAAGCTCGCAAAAGGTGAATCATAGCCTCACATCCCGTGTCCCAAAACCCCAGGTGATTAAAACCCTTAAAACAAGATAGACATCTTAGGGTTTTATGGTGAGAAAACTTTTGGCAAAACAGGAAAATCTCTAAGTTTTTCGTGCCCTGTCGATTCTATCAAAGCACCCTCGATATGATCGACCTGCACTGTCGACGTCCTCGATACCTTAACGATACTATCGATAAGAGGACTAAAATGTCCAGCAACTATATATTATCTGGATGGATTTATCGATATATCGATACACCTATCGATATCATCGATAAAAGCACTAAATATGTCCAACAACTTCACAATATATCTGGACGAATTATCGATGTATCGATACACATATCGATATCATCGATATTCAAATCTCGAGACCATCGAGAGTGGCTCGATAAGATCGACAGGCTGATTTTCGGCGCCCCTGTTTTTTAATGAAAATCTCAAAATTCTTCGATATATCGATGACCGTCCGATATGATCTGAATTCAAACATCGATAAGATCGGAGGTCCTTCGATGATATCGACAGTGGGCGCGCATTTCTTACAGTACTAATTTCAGGTTGTTTTTAACTATGAACGGGGGCCCTTCGATTTAATCGATATTCAAATATCGATGATATCGACACCAGATCGATTGCATCGAACAAAGCCATAAACTATCCAGCAAGTTCAAAGATAAATCAGCTGGATTTATCGATGCCTCGACTCTGATATCGATGTCATCAACATTCAAATTCCGATGACCTCGACGGTTCCCCCGATCATTCATGAAAACCTAAAATATCTTAAAGTCAAGTCTCTCTCATTTTTTAAGTGTCGATGGATCGAACCTGTCAACGATGGAATCGGAGTTCGAAATCCAATGACATCGACAATAACTTCGATTCATCGACCAATTGGCAAAGAGTTTCAAAAGCGTATGACATCGAGTCCGAGTCATCGAGCAGACCATCGATGCTATCGAGAGTATACGCTCGATGATATCGAACCTACTCGATGATATCGAACTCTGTCATAAATGTGACCATTTTATATCCGTTGGAACTTTTTGCCTATTTATAGAGGACTTGTCTTTTGTTGCTGTGAGAGAAAGTAGAGAGAGCTTTTGAGTGTTTCAACTTATATCCTATACCTAAAGCCCTTTCTCTCAAGGGAGTTCATCATTCAATCTACCCTCATCATTGATATTCAATAGAGTGGATTGGGGAATGAACTTCCGCGTTCAAGGATCCTCCAGCTACTACCTTAATAGAAAATCATTATGCTGGGATGCCTTGAATGCATAAGATTGGAACTACTCTATCTTCCTAACAGGGAAATCTTTAGAGAGTAGGATTTCATCTTCACCTTGACCCAACCTTAAACCTAGTCTTGGTATATCTTTTGTGTTGCGGATCAAGGGAGCAGAAGACTCTTCGTCAACAAGAAGGAGGAGATCTTCAGCGTTGTGCTTAACGGGACTCATCAACTTATTAGTAAGTATCTAGAGTCCAGGAGGACACTTGCGATCATTCCTTTCTAGGATTGGGTCTTAAGTGGTTCTCACCCTTGAAGTCCTCAAGGAGGCCTCCAGCAGGAGTGTACGCTGTGGGTGCGTTGTGTGGACCCTTGCTCTATGGAGAGCATGAACATCTGGTTAGGAGTGAACCAGTGAATTCCAGGGTTAGAGGTGAACTAAGTAGAAACCTCTGGGTGCATTGTGTGGACTCTTGCTCTATGGAGAGCTTAAACATCTGGTTAGGAGTAAACCAATGAAACTCCAGGGTTAGAGGTGAACCGAGTAGAAACCTCCGTGTCAAGGTTGAAGGTAAACCTGATTTAAAACCTTAGGTTTGAGGTGAACCCTGAGAAACCTCTTTAGTGAATTTCAGTACACTCAAGGGTTGAGTGCGACAGCCGGGAGTGGAGTAGACAAGTAGTCGAACCACTATTAAAGTGACTGTGTCTATGATTAATTTTTGTGCTTGCTCATTTGTATGATTATCCTAACTGCATTCATATCTACTCACACTTCACACACAATCACATCCATCATAGACTATAACTGCTTCATGCTTATCATTTAAATAGTTCTGTGATTGGATCCTCTACTGAGCTTGGAAGCTAGTAGAGTTACATTGGGTAATCCTAAACATTGCATACCTGTTAGGATTAGAGTGATAGGATTTTTTTATATAACTCGTAAATCTATAAAAAATCCTATTCACCCTCCTCTAGGACATATTGACATATTCCAACTTCTACTCAAGCGATCTTCACCGCTATTTTAATTGGTATCAGAGCCGGTCTCTCTTTAAGGGCTTCACCACCTAGAGAGTGATCTTGACTGAAGTTGGGGATATGTCCAAAGGAGAGGGCTCATCGGTCACTAGACCTCCAGTATTTGATGGATCAAATTATGCATACTGGAAGGCTAGGATGCACTACTTTCTGAGATCTTTGGATCATGACGTTTGGGATATTGTTGAAAGCGGATACGTGCCACCAACTGAACAAATCATACTTGACAGTGGTACAACTATTTCAAAACCCAAATCCAAAGAAAAGTGGACGGCGTTCGACAAAGAAAAGCAGACTGCTGAAGCTAAAGCTATGAATGTCATCTACTGTGCCGTGTCCCAAGATATTTTCAATCAAATAAGCATGTGTGGGACATCTAAAGAAGCATGTGATCTACTGGAAACAACCCTTGAAGGCACAAGTACTATGAAGAGGTCCAAACTACAACTCCTGACTTCAAAATTCGAAAATCTCAGAATGGAAGAGCATGAAACATTTATTGAGTTTTTCACAAAGTTAAATATGATTTGCAACTCCATGGGTGGATTGAGAGAGAAGGTTCCGATCCCTAAAATCTGTAGAAAAATCTTAAGATCATTACCGGAACGGTTTAATCCCAAAGTAACAACTATTGAGGAATGTAGAAACAAAGACGAGATGAAAGTAGAAGAACTAGCAGGTTCCCTACAAACTTTGAACTACACTTCACTCAATCCCAAAAATCCAAAAACATTGTCCTAAAAACTTCAAAGAAATCAACTAATGAAGACAGCGGAAGTGAAAAAGAGGATGAAGACGAGGAGGTGGCTTTACTGGCACAAAGATTCAGAAGGTTCTTTCAGAAGAACCGCGACCGTCCATCCAAGGGAAGAAATGTGAACTATAAACCTTCTACAAGCAAATTTGGTAAGAAAACCAATGAACCACAATGTTATGCCTGTCATGAGTATGGACACCTGTCAACCGAATGCCCAAACAGAAAACTAAGGGCAAGGCGATGGCCGCCACGTGGGATGATACTGAAGAGTCGAACTCAGAATCCAGTGACTCTGAGAGTAACAGAGATCAAAAGTCATTGAAAATTCTCATGGTCTCTACTACTCCAATCATTCCCACGGAATCTGAAACACAGAAAGATCAACAAGCCACTGAATCATCTCCGTCCGAAAATGAAGAAACAGAAGAAGACATAGAAAAGAACAAGTTGCAAGATGCTTACAATCATGTAACGCCCTGAAAATCGGGGGTCGAGCATAAACTCAACTCCCGAGTTCCAGAACATCACTTATGCAACAAAATGAATGATGATTGAATGTTGACTGAATTCGTGCATTGAACATGAGTGAGATTAAGCCAAAACAGCATATCATACTCCAGAGACAGTTAAATTTGCAAGCGGAAGACTGTGATAGATAGATAAAAATATAACCTATGATGAGTCTCCAGAGTGTGATAACATTACCAGGTTAAATAAATACAAGTGCAGTTCTAGAATATACCAAATGTGAGGAAGTGTAATGCCTCCCATCCCATGTACCATAGCCCCGTCAATACAATATCAGGTCTTCATTGACCTGCTAGAGAGATACAGATAGGAGAATTCCTCCTATCATCACAGAAGTAGTCCGGCTCTGCTTCACAAGCATCGCCATCACCTGAAATTCAACAAATCTGGTGGGTGTTCGGAACACCGTCCCGTAACGTGGGAGTGAGTGATCAACTCAGTGGAACAGTAAAGCATAGGTTAACATGTTATCAATTCAATCAAGCAGTAATGATAAAGCAGTACAAATCAAACAGTTCTAACTACTCTTATTAAATGCAAGAATGAAATGACATGATGCTGTATGCCCTTGCCAAACCACCCTCAAGCGACATCATCTTACATTCGCGAATGCTTAACTCCCTCAGTGCGCCACATCTACAAAGCACATGCGGTGCGATGATGTTCATGATTACCAAGTTATTATTAGTCCATTTCAAACAGCAGTATTGGGAAACTAAGGTACCTCCCTCGTATCATTCCCAAACATGATCCATTCTAGGGTCGTCAATCCTAGTGATTCTCATACGATATTATGGTTTGAGAGGCGTAGTGAAGGCATCGCAAAGGGTTCGTCACCCGTCAGCGCGGATACAGATCTCACCGTATGCGGCTCAATTGCTGGCCGTCAGCTCGAGTATAGGTCTCACCGTACTCGACTCAATCACTAGCCGTCAGCTCGAGTACAGGTCTCACCGTACTCGGCTCAACTCACACTCTAGTTGCTGTGAAAGACTCGTCGCCAACCACAGACCCTTGGAGTGTACTCGATGATACTACGGAGGACTCGTCGCCCGTCAGCACGAGCACAGATCTCACCGTACTCGGCTCTCGCCGAGGTATCGACAGCTCGAATACAGTGTCCCATACCACCGTATTCGGCTCACGAGTTTGGTTGCGCAATGGTCACTACGGGGAGGCACATGGCCCCAGCGTAGGCCGACAGCTCGACCACGGTGTCCCATACCACCATGCCCGGCTCATGCGTCTTAGCGGATCGAGGTACCATGGTTAAAAAGGGGGTTTCACTGGTAAGTTTGGTACCCTAGGTTCAAGCAGTAGCGTCCAAACAGGGTGAACATGCATAAGGCAGATCGGGTTTTGACGAGCTCGACTAGCACGATCGTCCGTTGAGCTGCACGACATGAAGTGCATAAACAACTTCGTGTGGCCTAGCCACTGCCGACAGGCAACGCACGACTCGAGTTCGTCGAACACATCCCACGTGGCAAATGAATCTCAGCCACGAGTTCAATCCCGTTACCGATTGCCTGGGCCATAATCATAGCCCCAAACACAATCAATTGTCATCCATAGCATGTGGAGTAAAGCATGATAAACAAAGTAATTCAAGCATGATAAATAAAGTAATTCAAACATGCTAGTAGGCATGTTATAAGCATATTATAAAGCATGATATAAAGCATGTTGTAAAACACTACATTAATAGGAATACAAACACATGTATTGCAAGTAAGTGGTTTAAGTGATCAACCTCATGGAGGTAATCATACACGTCACTAGGGTAGTTGAGAATCCAATCTCAACACCTACCTAAGGTTCTAACACTTAAGCACTTACACTCACAAGCAATTTCACCAACACTTGGAATGCACTATTTCAACATATGACTTATGTTAGAGGAAAGTGCACTAGGGTTGTCCCTTTACCAAACTAGTATTCTATACGTATGCATCATATTCTTACAGCAAATAATCATGACCATTACATCAGCCAATTTTATACGTATAGGGTATTTTCTAGGATACCCAATTTCAACATACATAGTGTTTACAAGGGAACTTGTAATACGGCGATTCTTTTTGCCAAACAATTCATTTATACGCACATAATGTATTTATATAACAATTAATCATGACAAATACATCGCTAAAATATACACGTATAGGGTACTTCTTACAATACCGTATTTCTACATACATGGTGTATATTAGTAAACATGTATTTAGGCGAACCCTTTCGCCAAATGAGTATTTTATCCATACGTTATATATCCATACGACAATTAAACATGTCAAACACATTTCCATAAAAAATACGTATACGGTATTTTATACGAATACCTAGAGTATGTGAAATTCCAAATTCTACAATTCTAATCGAAACAGAAAACGGAAAGCACTTTGTACATGTGCAATTGCATGTAGATCATGAATCTACCATTATCTGACATTGAAAGCATTGAAAACCGCAACTTATACACTTAAAGTCCTCACCTTTAGTCGTAGAATCGTAACGGAGTTGATAGGTTTGCTAAGCTTCCGTATTCGGCAGTTTGGCAACCTAGAGAACGAAATAGGTTAGCTATTTCACAACCTACAACAGTCTGAACCCCAAAACAGATTAGGGTTAGGGTTTCTCACCTAAAAACGAAGTTGACATCACTGGAAACGCGCCTGGAAAGACGCGGTGCAGCCCGTGTGGTGGCAGGGAACGACGGCAGGGAGGTTCTCCCACTTCTCCCTCACTTTCTCTCTCTTTTCCCTCTCTCAAATCCAAATTCGTATGGCTGCCATGAGAGAGGGTTTAAGGTCCTTATATAGTCTCAAATCTCACCGAAATAGACTCCTGTTCAAGGGTTACTGATAATATAGGTATTTCGTCACTTTTCCAGCTCAAAAGAGAGGTTCTGGTGGCCCTCCTTGAGCCATACGTCAGACTTAAGCTCACCACACATGGATCTACGTGGGATTACATTTTCGACTCGATCGGATTTCCAGATCGCACGTGGCGGACCACTTTCAGTTCAACGGTCAGTGGGCCACGATCCGAAATTCCAAGTACATGTAAATGTTCCTGAAAATTTTCTTAATCCGAGGGTGTAATTTGGTCTGATTCTGACGGTCTGGTTGCTTAATACTGATGCGCAAGCGAATGGTGCCAGATCACTATTCCAGATATTTATTTTGGAAAAGGAATAGTGTTTTTCACACTCCCTCGCTCCGGATCGAAATAAATGACCGTGGGACATCGGTCGGAGCTGATTTTTGAGATGATTGTCAAGCCCAGTGGGGCGGTCCTAGTTCCTTAGCTTCGAGTTAATCAGACTCCCGATGTGCGATCTAAACCTAATACGAAGTTTCATTTCATTCCCGAGAGCAGACGGGAAATGAGTTCGGTTCTAAACTTTAGGGTAACCTAGAGTCACATGTTTTACAAGTTTTGGGTCTTGCAGATCGTATTTAAAGCGATCCCAACGGATTTCATGGCTAATCGAGTTTGCACTTAGTTAACTTTGTAAAATTTCTAAAGGATTTAATCCTAATTATTTTCTGGTTGAGATGGTACTTAGGCCTTTGTAGTTTGTATATAAAGTGATCCAAGTTTTACTACTTAGCTAGTTTAAGTTAGTGTCTAGGGCGAAAGTGCTTTGAAAAATTGAAAGCACAAGGTAACGAAGGGTGGGATTTGTGAAGGAAATGGGTTCAGAAGCGATTTTAGCTTGTGGGATTTAGTTTTGACAAGTTGGTACGGTCTTAGGATCGACCCATTGCCTAAGGACGTCTAATCCCAGGTTGGCAAAAATCCGGGATGTTACAAATCAACTCTATACTCATAACATCAACATTCTTAAGAGACTTGGAATCTCGGAAAACAAGAAGATACTACTACAAAAAGATTTGGATAAAACACTGGAGATCAATTCACACCTAATTAATGATCTACAGCATATTATGCAGATAATGACAAGTTGGAAAGAATCAACCTATCCCTAAAAACTGAATCATCTAAGCTTACCAAACAAATTGAATTGTTAGAAGATGAGAATAGGCATCTCAAGAATGAGAATCACACACTCCGCTATGACTTAGAGAAATCTAGAAAATTTGCTGAAATAAACTATAAATTTTCTCAGAGTGGTGAAAAGCTTGAAAGGATGTTAGGGATGGGAAGGCCCGGAAAAGACAAGAGTGGCCTAGGGTATGAGAAAGCTAAGAAGAAAATAGCAAATGCAGCATCAATAACTAGATCATCTGCTGTTTCAGGAAGCAATATAAGAATCTCTCCTGTTTGTCATCTATGTGGTAATACGGGTCATTATGAGTTTGAATGCACAACACCTAGGAGGACTCAACTTAACCCTGGTCAAAACAATCTATTAACTAGAGAAACACAGAATGTCAAAACCCCTCTTAGGAATTTGAATATAAGAAATGTTCTTACATCACCACCTAAATTGATTAACAAGATGAAATGGATAAGGAAGAATTAGTTCAGATCATACATTAAGATCTGAATATGTGCCGAAATGAGAAATTTTTTTCACTAAGCATTCATTGTTTCATCTGAGGTTACACACCTCAAACTTTTTGTATATAAACATTGCCATGTTTATAATTTTTGAATTGTACATAAACTGTACAAAATTTTGTTGTATACTGACTATCATTGATACACTATAAGTATACATGAAGGAATGTCTGAAGTAAAAGTGTTGAAAAATCTTGAGTTGACTGATATATGAATTTTCGATCAAATCGGTAATCAGTCGATATCATCGATATCACTTCAGAAGTTGAAAAGGTGCATGAGCGGGAATGGTATCGAAGACAGGATCGATGAACTCGATAAAGAACTCTCGATATCATCGAAAAAAAGTATCGATCATATCGACGATTGCCGCCCGATATAAGTCTGCAGAGAGCAAAAAGGAATTTTTGTCCCAAGTTTTTTTTCCCTCCTCTGCTCGATTCGCTCGACCAAACCATTGGAGCCCTCGAAGGACTACCCAAATCACATAACGAAATCGGTAATACCTACTATTTTTTTGTGAGTCCATTTTTTTGGGTATTGCTGCTTTCTATTCAGGTCGTGTCCTCTTTCTAAATTCATAAAACCGTTTTTTTGGTCGTTATGGGAAAAGACAAAGGGAAAGTGTCGAGCCCTGGCGAATCGTCACGATCATCCCGATAAAAAGTACTTGCTCCTAAAGAAAGAGTAAAGGCCTCAGATGGTGGGACCCTCACTAGGCAACGTACAAGATCTCATGGGCCCCCGTCTGAGGCACAGCCATCTCCACAGGCACCTCCTCCTCCTCCGCCTTCGGTCAGCAATGCCCAGCAAAATACACCGGTCGGAAGTTGATCCATGAACGAAGAGTTGACAGAGGATGCTTGCACCCTACAATCTGGAACCTCTGTTTGCTGAAATCGGGTGGCTGCCCATCCTAGATGTTGGAGGACCTTGCCAACTTGAACAGACACGCAACTTTCTTGCAGCATGTCACTCTCCCGTGTCTGATCCTCCCTCGTTCATGGCCTCTCTGGATGGTGATGATGCGTTTATTACTCTTGCCACATTAGCTCACATTCTCAATCTACAAATGGCTCCAGAAGGCATCCTGAACTTGGATCTTGATCATCCTGACAATCGTTCTGTGGTTACCAAATACCTATGCAATAATAGAGACATTCCCTGGCATCAAGGGAATGCCTTAAAATCTAGGTACATGGAACCTCGTTTTCGGATTATGCATGGAATCTCCACTACAAATCTGTATCCAAGGAGTACAAATCAATCTGACCTCACGAGTCTTATGATCATGATTGTTTACTCTATTGCAAAAGGGACGAAGGTCTGCCTTCCAACACTGCTTGTCAATCAGTTGGTAAATGATATACATACATCCAGGAATCTACACTTACCATATCCCTGGATCATAAGCAGGATATGTCAAGTCATCGGTTTTCCTACTACCATTGATCCGGTTCTTCCAATTCATATCTTCAATGTAAAGAACATCCGGAAAATGAATTTGGAATTTCACGAGTACAAGGAGGAAACCGTGGGAGGAATCCAGGCAGAACATGTAGGAGGAGAAGGCGGCGATCCCATGGAAGGGACTGCAGTGGCTGAAGATGCCCTCCTGGACCTAATCTAGCTCCATCCACGTCATCAGCTGGATATGGCAAAAGGTTCAAGTTGGATAGAATTGGGGCGATTCAGCAGGACATCCACTTCGTCAAAGAAAGGCTGACTGTCCTGGAAAGGCTGGTACAAGGAGTACACCAGACCGTTCAGCAATTGGTCGATCTAATGACCTGTCGTCAGGATGACACAACTCTATCTCACTCTGCTCCATAATACTGATCTCTGAATACTATCACACATTCTCACTTCTTTAGCTCAGCGTATGAACATTAATATCTTTTTAATGTTCTATACTCCCTTGAGTGTATGTGACAATTCTCTGACTGGTTAGGCTGAAAATATTTTTTTGTTGAAGAACGCCCACGGTTGGGCTAAGAATACTGGTTACAATATTTGGGATGATTGTTAAGCTACTACTGTCTGTAGCAGTATACCTTTTGAAAATATGGATATAACTACCACTCTTGGGTAGTTTATTTTGTTATGGCTGAATATAATTCATACCTTTAAAGTCATCTAGTTCCCCCCTGGTTTATCAAGTCTCTGATTTGGAATGCATGTGATGCCTTTAATGAATATTTCAATTGCTTCACAACTGCTCTATCTTATCCTACATACATTCATGACTTCTGTAATTGATGTCTGTTTTCAAATTGTACTACTCATTTATACATCCGTATCTGTTGGTTCTCCCAAGAATTTTAAGCTTCAGTCAATATCACTTGCTATATACCTTTACCAATGACTGACAAAAAGGGGGAGAAAAATTTAAAACACCCCGAGCAGAAAATTGTATATCTAATGTGTTGCAGGTGTTAGGGGGAGCAGCTATACCAAGAAAAGGGGAGTTTTGAAGTAAGGGGGAGCAGATACTTCTAGATTATGTACATGGGTTAAGAAAAATTGTAAAATTGTGTAAATGCATGTACACACAATTTAGGGTGTGTCTAGAAGTGTTCTAGGGTGTTTTGGGTATTTTGTCACGTAATTGACAAAGGGGGAGATTGAAAGTGCACCTGCTAGTGCCCTGGTTTGTCAAGTTACGTGTGTGGTGAGTTAGACTGGCTGCAGAACTCGATAAGAAGATTATTTCAAGTGTCTGCCTCAACCGGATGTGTGAAAGCTCGCAAAAGGTGAATCATAGCCTCACATCCCGTGTCCCAAAACGCCAGGTGATTAAAACCCTTAAAACAAGATAGACATCTTAGGGTTTTATGGTGAGAAAACTTTTGGCAAAACAGGAAAATCTCTAAGTTTTTCTTGCCCTGTCGATTCTATCGAAGCACCCTCGATATGATCGACCTGCACTGTCGATGTCCTCGATACCTTAACGATACTATCGATAAGAGGACTAAAATGTCCAGCAACTATATATTCATCTGGACAGATTTATCGATATATCGATACACCAATCGATATCATCGGTAAAAGCACTAAATATGTCCAGCAACTTCATAATATATCTGGATGAATTATCGATGTATCGATACACATATCGATATCATCGATATTCAAATATCGAGACCATCGAGAGTGGCTCGATAAGATCGACAAGCTGATTTTCGGCGCCCCTGTTTTTTAATGAAAATCTCAAAATTCTTCGATATATCGATTACCGTCTGATACGATCTGAATTCAAACATCAATAAGATCGGAGGTCCATCGATGATATCGACAGTGGGCGCGCATTTCTTACAGTAGTAATTTCAGGTTGTTTTTAACTATGAATGGGGGCCCTTCGATTTAATCGATATTCAAATATCGATGATATCGACACCAGATCAATTGCATCGAACAAAGCCATAAACTGTCCAGAAGTTCAAAGATAAATCAGTTGAATTTATCGATTCCTCGACTCTGATATCGATGTCATCGACATTCAAATTCCGATGACCTCGACGGTTCCCCCAATCATTAATGAAAACCTGAAATATCTCAAAGTCAAGTCTCTCTCATTTTTCAAGTGTCGTTGGATCAAACCTGTCATCGATGGAATCGGAGTTCGAAATCCGGTAACATCGACAATAGCTTCGATTCATCGACCAATTGGAAAAGAGTTTCAAAAGCATATGACATCGAGTCCGAGTCATCGAGCAGATCATCGATGCTATCGAGAGTATACGCTCGATGATATCGAACCTACTCGATGATATCGAACTCTGTCATAAATGTGACTGTTTTATATCTGTTGGAACTTTTTGTGTAACATCCCGAATTTTTGCCAACCTGGAATTAGACGTCCTTAGGCAATGGGTCACTCCTAACACCTTATTAACTTGTCAGAACTCAATCCCATAGTCTAAAATCGCTTGTTAACACTTTTCCTTCACAAATCCCACCCTTCACCACCTTGTTCTTTCAATTTTTCTTAGTACTGTCACCCTAGACACTATCTTAAACTAGCTAAGTATTATAACTTGGATCACTTTATATACAAACTACAAAGGCTCAGGTACCACCTCAGATAGAAATCATACAGGACTAAATCCTTTAGAAATTAGGCAAGAATTAGCTAGTGCTAAACTAGAGTACCTGTGAAATTAGCACCAATCACTTTAAATACGATCTGTAAGACCTGAAACTTGTAGAATCATTGACGCTAGGTTACCCTAAAATCTAGGATCAATCTCATTACCCGGCTGCTCTCGGGAGCATCACGAAACTCTGTATCAGATCTGGACCGCACGTCATAAGTCCGATTAACGCGAAGTTATAGAATTAGGACCGCCTTGCTGGCCTTGACACTGGGAAATCAAATCCAGATAATGTCCCAACGCTATTCGCTTGAGCCCGGAGTGAAGAGTGTGAGAAATGTGAAATTAATTAAAAATAAAATATAAATTTAAGCAATCTGGCACATGTCGCTTGTGGATTAGTTATAAGCAACCAGACCGTCGGAATCAGACCAGATTACACCATCGGATCAGGGATATTTTCCCCTACGTGTTAGTGTACTTGAAATCTCCGATCGAGTTTTACTGACCGTTGAACTGAAACTGGTCCGCCACGCGTGATCTGGAAACCCGACTGGAGCGAAAACTTAACTCGACCTAGATCCAATATCTGTGAGCTTAAGTCCGACCTTTGGCTCAAGGGGGGCCGCCAGAAGTGCTCCGTTGAGACGGAACAGACCCACATTGGTTATAACCTAAGTATACCTTGACCTTAGGTCTATTTCGGTGAAGTTTTAGGCTATATAAGGACCTTAAACCCTCTCTCATTCACCCCATACGAATTTGAGAAAAACCCTAAGGAGAGAGGAGAGAAAAGAGAGAGAAAGTGTGAGAGTTGTGAGAGAAACTTCCTGCCACTCTATCCTCTTGCTATACGAGCTTAACCACACCATTCTAATCACTTTCCCGGCGATTCCGACTTCATTCTAGGTAAGAAAACCCTAACCTTAATCAGATTTAGGGTTTCCATTGATTCAATTAGCGAAATAGCTAACACTACTTGTGCTTTAGGTTGATATACTGTCGTGGAAGGAGTCGTAGCATTCCTACCAAATTCATTTCGCTTCTACGGTGTAAGGTGCGGACTTTAGATGTATAGGTTATGGTTTTCAACACTTTCAATATCAGATAATGATAGATTCATGATCTGCATGCAAATGCACATATACAAAGTGTTGTCCATTTCATTTTTCGGTTATACGTTAACTATGTTGAATATACTGTATTCTCCATATTTGTAGAAATACCGTATACGTATAAATTTTGAAAGTATGTTAGCCATGATTAATTACTGTATGAACATGCTATATATATGTATAATACTCACTTGGCGAAAGGATTCGCCCTAATACATGTTTTTGCTAGTACATATTATATATGTTAAAAGAGTGTATTCTAAGTGTTTGTGAAAATGACCGAATGAGTATAGAATTAGCATTCATGCTCGCCATGACTGATTGTCATGGATACATGATTGTTATATAGGCGATACCCCCTTTGATGAAAGGATTTGCCCTAAATCACGCCACGGCCAATATACACTGTATATGCTAAAATGTGTAGCCCAAGTGTTTGTGGAAATGACTGAATGAATATGGAACTTGGATTCCTTCTTGCCATGACTATCCGTCGTGGGTGCACGTGTGTTTTCCATAGGGCAGCTCCCTAGTGAAAGGATTTGGCCTAACACCTATGTGATCGACATACGTCATGTATGTTGATGTATGTAGTCTATAGTGTTTGTTGAAATGTCTGATTGAGTAGCAGTTAGTAAATTGTAATGTATAAGGGTGTTGAGATAGGATTCTCAACTACCTTAGTGATGTGTGTGATTTCCTTCATGTAAGTTGTTTAGTTTAATCACTTATTGGTTTATGAAATGTATGTGTTTGGATTTCCTGTTTGCATTGTGTTTTATAACATGCTTGTTAATATATTTGAATTACTTGTTTATTTAACTCTGCTCTGACTATTTCACATGTTTTAAGTTGTATTCCATAAGAGTCGTGAAGGGTGATGGGGGAGTGGTATAACGATTTCGTGCAATAGCCCTGACAACCCTAAGCGGACAATATTAGATATTTAACTGTATGAGTGAAATCTTAATCCATTACTACTTTGACTCTCTGTACTTGAATGTGATTGGGGCTATTGTATAGTCTAGGCAATCGGTAACAGGATTGAATTCGTGGCTGAGAATCATTCGCCACGTGAGATGTGTTCGACGAACCCGAGTCGTACTTCGGTTGGCGATAGTGGTTGGCCACACGAAGTGCTTATGCACTTCATGTCGTTCAACTTGTCGTGGGCTCGAGCTAGCCGAGCTCGTCAAGTAACCCAGTCTATCTAATATATGTTCACCATGTTTGGACGCCACTGCTTGAACCTAGGGTACCAAACTTACCAGTGTAACCCCGTTAACCTTGGTACCTCGATCCGCTAAGACTCATGAGCCGGGCATGGTGGTGTGGGACACTGTGGTCGAGCTGTCGGCCTATGCCGGGGCCACGTGCCTCCCCGTAGTGACCAGTGAGCAACCCTGACTCATGAACCGAATACGGTGGTATGAGACACTGTATTCAAGCTGTCGGCCTACACTGATTGGTGACGAGCCCTTTGTAGTGACCTCGAGCATACTCTGAAGCTGCAGAGAGGCGACTAGCCTTCCCGTAGTAAACAGAGTATAAACTAGGCCTGTATTGATAAGGTGATGGGGGAGCGGTGCAACGAGTGCTTGTAATAGCCCTGGCAGCCCTTTACATCGACTTAGAAACACATCATCGTATGAGATTGTCTAGGACTGACGACCCTAGAATGGATCATTGTTGGGAATGATATAAGGAAGGTACCTTAGTTTCCAAATGCTGCTGTTTGAAATGGACTAATAACAACTCGGCATTCATGCTCATCATCGCATTGCATGTGCCTGGAAGATGTGGAGCACTGAGGGTGACAGCATGCCGCAGACGTAAGATGGTGTCGCACGAGGGAGTATGTTGGAGAGGGCATGCATCATGACAACATTTCATTCTTGCATTAACAAGAGTACTTAGGATTATTGATTGTACTGCTTTATCATTACTGCTTAACTGTTTTGATAACATATTAACATATGCTTTACTGTTCCACTGAGTTAATCACTCACTCCCATGTTACGGGACGGTGTTCCGAACACCCACCAGACTTTGTCTGATTGCAGATGGCGACGCTACTCCTGAGGCAGAGCCGGAATTTTGTGACGCTGAGAAGGCTTTCTCATATACGCTGTTTTCGTGCGGCTTCAAGTGAGCTGTGTCTTGATCGACGGGGTTACAGGGATGTTGACTAGAGGACCTTACACATTTGATATATTTTGGAATTGTACTTGTAATGAATTAACCTGGTAACATTATCACACTCTGGAGACTCACCGCAGTTTATATATTTTATATACCTATCACAGTCTTCCGCTTGTAAATTCAACCGTCTCTGGAGTATGATACGTTGTTTTGGCTTAATCTCACTCATGTTCAATGCACTAATACAAACAATATTCAATCATCATTCATTATGTTGCATAAGTGATGCATTGGGACTCGGGAGTTGAGTTTATGCTTGACTCCCGATTTTCAAGGCGTTACAGGATGGTATCAGAGCATGATTTGGATTAAACTGGACCTGGGTTATGGTCACACGATGCACTCTGACTTAGGAGGGAGCGACGAAATGTAAGAACCGGCTTAGGATTTTCCAAATTCGCCGAACGGCGAAATCGACCGAAATCGACTGCTGAGATTGGGCCTGTACACACCCATGATCACGCGAAACGATCCCGAATCACTTCTAAGCCGTCAATCGACGGGTTTGAGTCGTTCCCTAGAAAACGAATGTCCTTACGTTGTGGGTCAACCACAACACCTTACACTTCATCTCAAAGCCTAAAACCCCTTTTACCCAATTCCTTCAAAATCTCTCCTTGCACCACTTCATTCTTCAATTTTTTTCTAAGTCCTTTCATACTAGACATAAATCCTAACGTATAAATAATGACGAATACTACTTAAACAAAATTTACTATAAATAGTAAATATATGTATGAATTAGACTTTTGACCATTCAAATTATGGAATCTCGTCAAAATAAATAGGTTAGTTGGATAGAATAACATCTCCTACCCCAAAATCATATATTACACGTCCAATAAAATCATTTCAGTTTGCAAATTGGACCCGAAAATGCCTCAAATGGAGTCGGGGGCCAAACAGGGCACTTGCAGGGGGACCCAGGGTGGGACCCATACTTTTTTGGGGCCTAGGGGTCATGAGGACGTTGCCCAAATGGCGAGGCATAGCCAACCACTCCAGAGAGTGGCGAGGCCCTCGCCAGGTCGGCGAGGCCTCGCCGGTTTTTTGGCCCGGCCGGTCGGGCCGATCATGTTTGGGGCCTAGGGGAACCCCCTGGTACATGGGCCGTGGTTTAAAACCACCCCAAATGCATACCTCCTTCATAAAGTGACCCTCCAAGCTCTCCTTTTCCTTCCAAAATCCGGTTTTCTCTCTCAAACCCTCCCTCCAATCGGCCATTCCACTGTTTTCTGTTAAAACCCGTACCCTTCCATCGTTTGCAGCAACACCTACCCTCTACCCTTTCCGTTTTTCCTCAATTGAGCTCCCACACCCCTCATTTGAAGCTTAAAACCGTGTAAGCTCTTAACCTATCCTATTTCTTCATTTCTTTTCTTCAAACCCTGTCTTTTGGGGCCTTTACAATCCCTGTTAAGGTTCAAACTCGTGAAGAATCAAAAGTTCCAGCCCCTATTCCCCCTAGTCTTCATTTTCATGGCCTTCTTTGAGCTCATTACTTCCATATTTTCGATCTCCACCTTTCTTTCTCTCATAGGAAAGAGAAAAGGGTGCCCCTCCTTCGCCAAACTCGGATGCCTAGTCATCCATGCCATTGTCTCGTAGTTGTTTGTTACTGCGTTAGGATCTTTGTGTTTTCATGTTGGTGGAAGGTGTAGAATGTTTGGCAAGTTGGAGTTGTACTTGACAATTGTGGACTCCTTCCACCCCTCCACCATTACTCCTCTTGGCCTCACCATTTCACACCCATATGGGCACAGCGATTCACATTTTTGTGTCTCATAGCTTTCAGAACCTCCAAACGTTAGGACGTTTAGGGCCCGTTCGACCAACTACATTAGGTGGGATTAAGGTGGATAGTGTGTAAGGTATTGTCCCTAGATTGGGTGTATCCCATGTTTTCCAATGCCATGTTTGAATGTATGCAATGAAAAGTAATTTCGAGATTTCCTTTCAAATTACACTTAGAAATTCATCATCATGGGGTTGGAAATCCCATCTCCCACTTTCCAACACAAGGCTCATTTTCCAAAGCCTATACCATTAATTTTAATCCCCACCCACCCTCCTACCATACATGTCATTCCCAATCCTGAGGTAGGATTAGTAATGCAGTCCCATTTAGTATAACTTAAGACCATTGGCCAAATAGGCCCCTGGAGTTTTGGAGTTAGAATCGGTACTCCTAGGTTTTGCAAATAAATCTGATAGTATAAGAAATCTACTGATGTAATGACCTGAACCCTAGGACCTCCTTAGTTGGTGTGGTCATGTGTGAAGTGCTCGAGCGTAGTCATATTCTAGTTCGGGCAACTCAATTCCGATCAGACAACTTTGACCCTAAGTGATAAGACAATTTCTTATATTAGAAAGGGTATAAAATCATCTCGTGTATAAGCATAGACTCTAGACTTCAATCAGTGTATTACCGCTACTCTAAAATTAAGACTAGACTACTGGTTAGGCTAAGGAAGGTAAAAGACTAATTAATTTTGCTAAGCCAATTAAATAATAGACTTAGTTATTCGGTTTAACCGACTCAGACCCACTACCCAACTTTTCTTCCATGTTGGCCCTACCATTTACACCCAAAGTTTATGATTTCATCTTCGAGGAGTGTTAAAAACATATAGTTAATAGAGATTTTCTTTTGAGGCCCCAGGAATTTCCCAAATGAGCAACAGACAGTTAGGAATTAGGTCCCAAATCACATGTCATGTCGGTATACATATTGTGCATATGAACGTAGAAAGATAGCCTGCCGGTTAAGCTAGACATGATTAAATAGGGTAAGTCTGGACCGTGGTAAAACTCCTTAGTAGAATTAGACATCTTGCCACAAACTCACACCTGTCCCTAGGAATCAACCTCAACACCCATTATTTTAGCACCTTTCTGTAAACATAGGTACCAATGCCATAATACGCATCATCAATGAAAAGAAGATCAATGTATTGCTAGATCGCTTCCCATGTCATACCAAAGATACGTTTCAAATTTCAACTCGTTCTGATATACAGATCGATGTACAAATTCTTAAACCCTGATAATAGAAACAATTTTTAAGGGGGGTAGAACATTATGAGCCTAATCTAGTTAAGTCAGTTTATACATCCTTTTGATCGGAGTGGCGCAGCGGAAACATGGTGGACCCTTGCCCCACTGGCCCAGGATCGAAAGGGATTGATCCAGACTGTACGTAAAGATAGGTCACTAAATAGAATCTGAATCTTCCTTAGAATGTAAGGAAATTAGGGTTCGAGTGTTAAACCCATTCATATTAGAGAACAGGCCTAACCAAGGGAGCTGAACTAAAATAGTTGAGGTCAGTGTATTCACAAATCCGCTCGTTAAATACGAACTTCATAGAAGCCTTAGTGAATTCTATTGTGAGAATCCTTTTTAGGATGAGTTATTAAGATATTAGTTTACCCTTACCTCGGACATAGATTAGAATGAGGACTCTCTTAGACCAAGACCTAAAGGGCAACCCGATGAATAGGACATAAGAACCTTTTAGTGATGGGCATTCCCTAAGTTTTTAGAGTGATCGGTCTACGGAGTTACTGAAATATACAACTGCGACACATTCTCGGCTTGACCCAATTCTCAATCCTGGGCGACTACCAATGGACTCACTGCTTGGCCGAGCAGAAGACTAGGATCTACCAGGACTAGGAAGGGATATGATGAGCTTTCTACCCTGGCCAGGTAGATGATCGATGTATCGGGATCAAGCCCACTATAACCATCTCTCCGTGTTGGTCAAACATTGAAAACAACTATCTTACTCTAAATAGTTGGGAATTGTCGTTAAGACGTCAGATAGATGACGGAATAAATTATACCAACCTGTTAGGGGATAAGCAAGGGATAAAGGAAATAAATTTTTAAGGGGGGTAGTGCCTAAAATGTATTAGACTAGCATGCACAATATACACCATACCACGCATATAAACTTGAAATCAATAAGTCTTAGACAAATGAAATAATAGGATTCTTACTTATTACCCTAACCAATTTCGGGGACGAAATTATTTTTAAGGGGGGTAGCTTGTAACATCCCGGATTTTTGCCAACTTAGAATTAGACGTCCTTAGGCAATGGGTCGCTCCTAACATGTTATTAACTTGTCAGAACTCAATCCCACAGTCTAAAATTGCTTGTTAACCCTTTTTCCTTCACAAATCCCACCCTTCACCACCTTGTTCTTTCAATTTTTCTAAGTACTTTCACCCTAGACACTATCTTAAACTAGCTAAGTATTATAACTTGGATCACTTTATATACAAACTACAAAGGCCCAGGTACCACCTCAGACAGAAATCATACAGGACTAAATCCTTTAGAAATTAGGCAAGAATTAGTTAGTGCTAAACTAGAGTACCAGTGAAATTAGCACCAATCACTTTAAATACGATCTGCAAGACCCAAAACTTGTAGAATCATTGACGCTAGGTTACCCTAAAATCTAGGATCAATCTCATTACCCGACTACTCTCGGGAGCATCACGAAACTTCGTATCAGATCTGGACCGCACGTCGGAAGTCCGATTAACGCGAAGTTATAGAATTAGGACCGCCTTGCTGGGCTTGACAACCACCTCGGAAATCAAATCCAGATAATGTCCCAGCGCTATTCGCTTGAGCACGGAGTGAGGAGTGTGAGAAATGTGAAATTAATTAAAAATAAAATATAAATTTAAGTAATCTGGCACGTGTCGCTTGTGGATTAGTTATAAGCAACCAGACCGTCGGAATCAGATCAGATTACACCCTCGGATCAGGGATATTTGCCCCTACGTGTCAGTGTACTTGAAATCTCCGATCGAGTTTCACTGACCGTTGAACTGAAACTGGTCCGCCACGCGTGATCTGGAAACCCGACTGGAATGAAAACTTAACTCGACCTAGATCCAATATCTGTGAGCTTAAGTCCGACCTTTGGCTCAAG
Organism: Magnolia officinalis; assembly: GCA_021015155.1. Lineage (NCBI taxonomy): Eukaryota > Viridiplantae > Streptophyta > Magnoliopsida > Magnoliales > Magnoliaceae > Magnolia > Magnolia officinalis. The sequence goes on along the minus strand of JAJHSJ010000007.1, from coordinate 64,223,552 downwards.
AGGGGGCGCCAGAAGTACTCTGTTGAGACGAAACAAACCCACTTTGGTTATAACCTAAGTATACCTTGACCTTAGGTCTATTTCGATGAAGTTTTAGGCTATATAAGAACCTTAAACCCTCTCTCATTCAGCCCATACGAATTTGAGAAAAACCCTAAGGAGAGAGGAGAGAAAAGAGAGAAAGTGTGAGAGTTGTGAGAGAAACTTCCTGCCACTCTATCATCTTGCTATACGAGCTTAACCACACCATTCTAATCACTTTCCCGACGATTCCGACTTCATTCTAGGTAAGAAAACCCTAACCCTAATCTAATTTAGGGTTTCCATTGATTCAATTAGCGAAATAGCTAACACTACTTGTGCTTTAGGTCGATATATTGTCGTGGAAGGAGTCGTAGCATTCCTACCAAATTCATTTCACTTCAACGGCGTAAGGTGCGGACTTTAGATGTATAAGTTATGGTTTTCAACCCTTTCAATGTCAGATAATGATAGATTCATGATCTGCATGCTAATGCACATGTACAAAGTGTTGTCCGTTTCGTTTTTCAGTTATACGTTAACTATGTTGAATATACTCTATTCTTCGTATTTGTAGAAAATACCGTACACGTATAAATTTTGAAAGTATGTTAGCCATGATTAATTACTAATGAACATGCTATATATATATATATATATATATATATATGATATATATATATGTATATATATATATATGTATAATACTCACTCGGCGAAAGGATTCGCCCTAATACATGTTTTTGCTAGTACACGTTATATATGTTAAAAGTGTGTATTCTAAGTGTTTATGAAAATGACCGAATGAGTATAGAATTAACATTCGTGCTCGCCATGACTGATTGTCATGGATACATGATTGTTGTATAGGCGATTCCCCCTTTGACGAAAGGATTTGCCCTAAATCACGCCACGGCCAATATACACTCTATATGCTAAAATGTGTAGCCCAAGTGTTTGTGGAAATGACTGAATGAATATGAAACTTGGATTCCTGCTTGCCATGACTATCCGTTGTAGGTGCACGCGTGTTATCCATGGGGCAGCTCCCTAGTGAAAGGATTTGGCCTAACACCTATGTGATCAACATACGTCATGTATGTTGATGTATGTAGTCTATAGTGTTTGTTGAAATGTCTGATTGAGTAGTAGCTAGTAAATTTTAATGTATAAGGGTGTTGAGATAGGATTCTCAACTACCTTAGGGCCCGTTTGGCCGGGTGGATTGGAATGGAGTGAATGGTATTATGGTGGATGGCGTGGATTTCTAGGTAATGATGGTGTTGTCAGTGGATTGTCTTGAGATCCATGGGATTGATATATCCCTGGATTCATACATCCAGTCCGTTTGGCACGCCCGGCCAATCCTGCGATTAAAGCTTCCGATCCTTACCAATCCCACGAACCAAACACGTCGCAGGCTAATTTGAATGGATTAGGATGGATTGGATGGGATTTAAAGGTAATGATGGTGTTGTCAGTAGATTGTCTGAAGATCCATCGGATTTGGATCAGTTCACCTACATTGTTTGGCACGCCTGGCCATTCCCGGGATTTATCATCCAATCCCTTCTACTACCATCTAATCCCTTCCAATCCAACAGGCCAAACGGGCCCTTAGTGATGTGTGTGATTTCCTTCATGTAAGTTGTTTAGTTTAATCTCTTACTGGTTTATGAAATGTATGTGTTTGGATTTCCTGTTTGCATTGTGTTTTATAACATGCTTGTTAATATATTTGAATTACTTGTTTATTTAACTCTGCTCTGACTATTTCACATGTTTTAAGTTGTATTCCATAATAGCCGTGAAGGGTGATGGGGGAGTGGTGTAACGATTCCGTGCAACAGCCCTGGCAGCCCTAGGCGGACAATATTGGATATTTGACTGTATGAGTGAAATCTTGATCCATTACTGCTTTAACTCTCTGTACTTGAATGTGATTGGGGCTATTGTATAGTCCAGGCAATCGGTAATAGGATTGAATTCGTGGCTGAGATTCATTCGCCATGTGAGATGTGTTCGACGAACCCGAGTCGTACTTCAGTTAGCGATAGTGGTTGGCCACGCGAAGTGCTTATGCACTTCATGTCGTTCAACTTGTCGTGCACTCGAGCTAGCCGAGCTCGTCAAGTAACCCGATCTGTCTATTGTATGTTCACCATGTTTGGACACCACTGCTTGAACCTAGGGTACCAAACTTACCAATGTAACACCGTTAACCTTGGTACCTCGATCCGCTAAGACTCATGAGCCGGGCATGGTGGTATGGGACACCGTGGTCAAGCTGTCGGCCTACGCTGGGGCCACGTGCCTCCCCGTAGTGACCAGTGAGCAACCCTGACTCGTGAACCGAATACGCTGGTATAAGACACTGTATTCGAGTTGTCGGCCTACACTGATTGGTGACGAGCCCTTTGTAGTGACCTCGAGCATACTCTGAAGCTGTAGAGAGGCGACTAGCCTTCCCATAATAAACAGAGTATAAACTAGGCCTGTATTGATAAGGTGATGGGGGAGCGGTGCAACGAGTGCGTGTAACAGCCCTGACAACCCTTTACAGCGACCTAGAAACACACCATCGTATGAGATTGTCTAGGACTGACGACCCTAGAATGGATCATTGTTGGGAATGATATAAGGAAGGTACCTTAGTTTCCCAATACTGTTGTTTAAAATGGACTAATAACAACTCGACAATCATGCTCATCATCGCATTGCATGTGCCTGGAAGATGTGGAGCACTGAGGGTGACAGCATGCCGCAGACGTAAGATGGTGTCGCACGAGGGAGTATGTTGGAGAGGGCATGCATCATGGCAGTATTTCATTCTTTCATTAACAAGAGTACTTAGGATTATTGATTGTACTGCTTTATAATTACTGCTTAACTGTTTTGATAACATGTTAACCTATACTTTACTGTTCCACTGAGTTGATCACTCACTCCCATGTTAAGGGACGGTGTTCCGAACACCCACCAGACTTTGTCTGGTTGCAGATGTCGACGCTACTCCTGAGGCAGAGCTGAACTTTTGTGACGCCGAGAATGCTTTCTCGTATACGCTATTTTCAGGCGGCTTCAAGTGAGTTGCGTCTTGATCGACGGGGTTACAGGGATGTTAACTAGAGGACCTTCACATTTGGTATATTTTAGAATTGTACTTGTAATGAATTAACCTGGTAACATTATCACACTCTGGAGACTCACCACAGTTTATTTATTTTATATACCTATCACAGTCTTCCGCTTGCAAATTCAGCTGTCTCTGGAGTATGATATGCTGTTTTGGCTTAATCTCACTCATGTTCAATGCACTAATACAAACAACATTCAATCATCATTCATTATGTTGCATAAGTGATGCGTTGGGACTCGGGAGTTGAGTTTATGCTCGCCCCCGATTTTCAGGGCGTTACATTTTGTCTATTTATAGAGGACTTGTCTTTTGTTGCTGTGAGAGAAAGTAGAGAGAGCTTTTGAGTGTTTCAACTTATATCCTATACCTAAAGCCCTTTCTCTCAAGGGAGTTCATCCTCCAATCCACCTTCATCATTGATATTCAATAGAGTGGATTGGGGAATGAACTTCCGCATTGAAGGATCCTCCAGCTACTACCTTAATGGCAAATCATTATGCTGGGATGCCTTGAATGCATAAGATTGGAACTACTCTATCTTCCTAACAAGGAAATCTTTAGAGAGTAGGATTTCATCTTCACCTTGACCCAACCTTAAACTTAGTCTTGTTATATCTTTTGTGTTGCGGATCAAGGGAGCAGAAGACTCTTCGTCAACAAGAAGGAGGAGATCTTCGGCGTTGTGCTTAACGGGACTCATCAACTTATCAGTAAGTATCTAAAGTCCAGGAGGACACTTGCGATCATTCCTTTCTAGGATTGGGTCTTAAGTGGTTCTCACCCTTGAAGTCCTCAAGGAGGCCTCCAGCGGAGTATATGCTGTGGGTGCGTTGTGTGGACCCTTGCTCTGTGGAAAGCATAACATCTGGTCAGGAGTGAACCAGTGAAACTCCGGGGTTAGAGGTGAACCGAGTAGAAACCTCTGGGTGTGTTGTGTGGACCCTTACTCTATGGAGAGCATAAACATCTAGTTAGGAGTCAACCAGTGAAACTCCAGAGTTGGAGGTGAACCGAGTAGAAACCTCCGTGTCAAGGTTGAAGGTGAACCTGATTTAAAACCTTAGGTTTGAGGTAAACCCTGGAAAACCTCCTTAGTGAATTCCGGTACACTTAAGGGTTGAGTGCGACAGCCGGGAGTGGAGTAAACAAGTAGTCAAACCACTATAAAAATGATTGTGTCTGTGATTGATTTTTGTGCTTGCTCATTTGTATGATTATGCTAACTGCATTCATATCTACTCACACTTCACACACAATCACATCCATAGACTATAACTGCTTCATGCTTATCATTTAAATAGTTCTGTGATTGGATCCTCTACTGAGCTTGGAAGATAGTAGAGTTACATTGGATAATCCTAAACATTACATACCTGTTAGGATTTGAGTGATAGGATTTTTTTTATAGAACTTGTAAATCTATAAAAAAATCCTATTCACCCCCCTCTAGGACATATTGACATATTCCAACTTCTACTCAAGTGGTCTTCACCGCTATTTCAGTAGGTGCCTTGTATGGGACTTTGGCCTGTGGGCCTAAACGTGGGTTCTTAGTGTAAGACTTTTGCTCTTACGGAGAGCATAAATTGGTGTCCTTAGTGTAAGACTGTAAAGGTTATTAGTGAACCTGTTTTAAAACCATTAATAGTGAAATCCGATGCACTCTAAGATTGAGTGTGGATGCCGGGAGTGAAGTATGCACGTAACCGAACCACTATACATGCTTGTGTTTGGAATTGTCATTTGCGCATCTATTTAATCATGCTTATATATATACTTGAATGTTTAAATTCTTATACATGATTGAATGCTATTGATTGATAGGTAGCACATTCCACACATAAGTTCACATTACTATAGGCTAGTTGCTCTATTTGTACATCTTGAGTAGTCTTTATAATTGGATCCTCTATTGGCTTGGAAGCCTTAAAGTTATATTGTCTTACTTGCTTTAAACTAAAATGATTATTTAAGTTAGGCAATTAGGATTTTTAAATAGGCAAAAATAATTGAAAAGTCCTATTCACCCCCCTTTAGGACATTGCCTCATATTCATTCTTCAGTATCAGCGGTATAAACCGTGATTTCACACTAAAGTTGTGAATCGCACATTGGGAAACATCATTTGGTGTATTTCAGGTGATAAATTGAAGCAGTGAGATTTGGCCTTGTCTCAAGCGAATTTTGCGTTCAACAATATGGTGAATCATTTGACAGGGTAGTCCCCATTCCACATTATTAAGGTCGAGTGTCCCACCACACACTTGACTTGGTCCCTTTCCCTAAGCTCCTGAGCATGAACATTGTAGTAGAACATATGGTGGACAGACTCGTGGGCATTCATGCGGGTGTGCAAGCCAACTTGTAAGCTTTGAACAACAAGTACAAGGAGCAAGTTGATAAGCATCGGTGGTAAAAGGTGTTCGAGGTGGGCGACCATGTTATGGTGCATCTGCACAATGAGAGATTTTCGATCGGGACCTACAACAAGTTGAAGAACAATAAGATTAGGCTGGTATCGATCCTTCGAAATATCAATGACAACGCATACGTTGTTGATCTTCTGGATAACATGAAGATTTTGCGTACTTTCTACGTTATGGACCTGACCGAGTATTATGAATTGAACCTAGACGAGAACTTGAGGTCGAGTTCTTATAAAGTGGAGGGGACTGATGTAGAGCGAGTCGCAGACACTTTCATAGCAAAGATAGACTAGAGAAGGCCCAATCAAAGGTAGAAATGATCCAGGCTGTTAGAACGTTAAAATAGTCGTATCTCGCACATAAGGATGAGTTTTTCGATATATCATATATGAACTTTGAGTAGGAAAAGTTACTTTAGCCAACCCACCCCCTATGTCAGGTTACCCATTCCGGATTTCGAGATTCTATCAGATCGACGATCAAAAGTCCCGTTTAATTTCATTTTTACTATAAATAGTAAGTTTTAATTCGAGCATAACTCTTGATCTTTTGAGTTGTAGGAGTCGTGCCAAACATGAAAAGGCATAGAAAAGTTAGGTGAATAAAGTGGTTGGGCCAAATTGGACACTTATTATTTTTGGCCAAAAACCATGAAAACTAGTATGAATGGCGACCATTAATAAATATTAAGTTAATTATTTATAGTAAGTCATGTTTTTAGAGTGTATAAGTTAGAGTTTGAGTATAAAACTCCGTCATAAGTTTGAGCTCATCATTTAAAAGATTATAATTTCATTTTTTTAAAAGCATAAATTAATTTATTCCAAATTTATTAGAAATTATTTCAACTTTTATTCCTCCTTAGCGAATTCGAGGAAGCTCCGTAGAAAGTTTAGAGAGCTCCGTGAATTTGGAGTAGATATCCCCATAGGAAGACACTGATCAACTTCATCACTTCCCTCCCTGCGTCAATCTTGTCCTCCCAATTTGTGGGTCACGAATAGATGTTATGGAAATACAACTGTGGTCCAAGTTCAATAGAAAAAGTCCCATGACTGGTGACCAGAATTGTCGGATCGTGGAGATTTTTGGACAGTCAATCTAAGATAGTAATCAACAAATCAATGGTCCAGATTTTCACACAATGGACCCCAGTTTTTGAATTGAGGACCATCGTGTGAAAATCGGGTTGAGTTTCTTCCAACTCCACGGAGAAGACATGGTATCTATGTGGGGCCTATCTAGTCATTGGTTTGGATTCATCAATGGTCCTACCTGTAGTGCACGTAATCTTGGTTAGTAAATGAGACGTACGGATCTTCAGACGAAATATTGAGACTCGGATTCGGTAGTGAACCCTCCAGTACCGAGGTTAGTATGGTCGGTTGTGGCCCACCATGATGTATACGTCCTATCTGCACGGTCCATCCATTTTGCCAGCTCATCTTAGGGCATGAGCTGAGAAATGACGCATATCCAAATCTCAGGTGACTACACCACAGGATTCAGTAATGTTTATTTGTCATCCAACCTTTTGATAAGGTCACACCGACCTAGATGCAGGGAAAACACAAATATCAGCTTGATCCAAAACTTTGGTGGTCTCCAAGAAATTTTAACGGTGGGTGTTCAATCACCATTATTTCCTGTGGTTTTGCCACTTCATCTTTGGACCTGCCTCATGTTTTGGTACAAACTCTAAAATGAGCTAGAAAAATGGATAGACTGTGTGGATAAAACACATACATTATACTGGGACCACAGAGAGCCAACCAATACGTAACTCGGTCGGGAGGGGTCCCTACCGAATTCGAGCAGGAAATATAGATCAACTACCATGCACCCACATATACTATACTGAGCGCTGATTACTAATTTAGATAAGAGATGTGGTGATGATGTTTTGTGACTTGGTACACTTGTGATTACGCTCCTTTACGAAAAAATTTACCCTAAAAATTTTCGTTGTTGGATTCGAGGATCGGGATCTGGCTAGGGAAGCTAGGATCTGAGTACGTCCGGAGGCTGTTGGCAACTGGAATTATGTGAACCGATTCCCAAGTTTGGGGCGTGACAAGCCCTCGTGTTATGCCAAGTGATTGGTTACCCATACCTCTAAAAATCACCTTTATTGGACAATCCCGACCATCTAATCAATGGTCAAGAAAATGGACCAGATCAATCATATGTAAGATACTTCATCATTAATCTAGATCGTTCATTATTGAGCATCGCATTTGATTTTACAAGAGTTTTAATAATTACTTTAATGGATGCTCTAATGATTTGATCAATGACTATAGAAATGGAAGGTTCCAATCGATCATGGTAGAAAAAAAATAACGATGTATCCTAATTGTCCAACTTGTTGGGCCTATCTCTGATATTCCATGCCTCTCAAGAGTTATTTTGATCAAACGATCCTAATAATATTTTCAATTATTAGGAAAATGGTCCAAATCAATTAATCTAAAAAATTGGCGTGATCAATAGTCTGGATTGCCCACCTTTGATTGTCCAAGATTCTCAATAATCAGCTCTGCTAAAGATGATTCTGACCATTCGATCAATGGCTAGAAAATGGCTGGTATGTTATTTATCAATTGGAAAAGATCTGCTTATTGATTTGGACCATCATTGAGTGCCAATCTTTGATGCCCATGCCAAGGAAGAATCATTTTGATTGGATGATCCCATCCATCTGAATAATGGTAAGAATAGTAGACAGTCCATTTTAATTTATCTAGAAGGCCAAACCATTAGTCTAAACTATCCATCATGTGGGTCCCACCCCAAGACACTCAGTAGCCATTTTGATTGGACGACTCTAAGTTAGATCAGTAGCTAAAATAATTGAAGGCCTGACTGATGGTATTAGAAAAGGTACAATCATATATCTGATGTGCCTATTGTCCATGACCCACCTTTCATTTCCATTCCCCACTTTGATCGACCGATTGTAAACAGATCTATAGTGGGACTACTCGGTGTCATCTACACGCATTCTGCACGGCTCCATTTACGAAAGAAAATTCGATAATCAGAATGAAAATCCGTTATCTAGAGATACGTATCGTACGGGGAACAAAGAAAGCCATTGATATCAATACCCCACGGAGTATCATCGCCGTCGATCCTAAATTTAATTAATATGCTTGTCCCGTAGCCATGAAGAAGGCCAGAGTCCATTGACGTAGATCCCGTGCATAAGGGGTGGTAATGGACCAGCCTGTCCGGACCAACCTGAGTAGGTCCAGGGCTTGGGCCCAAAAACTTGGTTCGCGGATCTGGCTCAGGCTTGAAATCTAGGCCCAGTGTTCAGCCAACTTGTCCTTGACAATGATGAATGGCCCGGTCCAATCATCAAATGGGCCACCATTATTTTTTCAAAAAAGATTGGATTTTTAAGATATTCATGATTTTTTTCCAACCATTATACAAAAAGATTTGATTTTTAAGACATTTGTGAGTTGTTTCCAATCACCAAACATGTGTAATTTAAAGATTATTGGATTTGGTTCATATTCCAATCATCCAATCCATTTATATGATTTAGGAATTAGGATACCCCTAAAATTTCTTAGATTAGCTTATTTCAAACCTTTCATTACTTAAATTTCCTTTACTTGGTTGGCCTTATAGGGCCAGGGCTAGGGCCTTTCAAGCTGAATTACGGCTATGGTCGGGCTACTAAACTTGGCCCGACCCATTGCCACCCCTAACATACTAAATTGACATGGGTCCAATTTTGTTGATCTAGGCCTACTTGCATTAACTTAACCACCTATAAAATATAACTTAGACCCACCTATGATGGTTTGACCACTCTTATAATGACTTGGGCTCACATCTGATCACATAAGCCTACATAGATTATCTAGGCCGACCAATGACAATGTAAACCCATTGGCCCAACTTACACCCAATCATATAACCCCAGCCCATTAATTTATTCTCTCGGCCCATTACCAATATCCAAACATTCATGCATGATCCCTTCTGTCAAGCCCACCTACATAACCTCCAAGCCCATCGCATGCTCAATACGAAAACCCACCGACGTGAGCCATGAACCATTTTTTAGCTTTCCGAAAATCCACCAACGTGAGCCGTGAACCATTTTTTTTAGCTTTCCGCCCTTTTCCAATCCATGACCATTTCTCAGCCCTAGAATGGATATGGGATTTGACCCCATTCCTTTACCCATGCCCAATCCTTGAACCATGACCCTGAATGTTAGGCTCATTTCTTAGACTCTAGACTTATACCAATTTCATTTCTTTTGTTTTATAGTCATTCTCAATCTAGGCTTATCTATTAAGAGTTATATGTAATAGGTTAAGCCATCAATCAGCAAAGGGCAAGCGAGAATATAAAGTAACTCCTAAAACATTTTCCCCTCTCGGGATTTTAAGATATCACAAGGCTTGCTAGGATTTGGTGGTTCACCTTATTACAATACAGAATATGATGTATCCTATCATTCCTTTCCCTATTCCAATCTCATTACTCAACCTAGGGACCATCCTTAGCTGAATAAAACTGATCTGGTAGCCAAGCCTAAGTCTAAGCCCACTTTCAAGGCTATAACACAAGTCTCCTTCAACCCATTCTTTACACCTTGCCAACGCAACTTCAGCATCACTTACACTTCACTCTAGAGATGCAACCCATAAATCTTAGTTTTGATTTGGTGTGTTTGATATTATTTTATTTCTTGTTAAACAAAAATTAGGTAACAGTTATTCGACAAATGTGCATGTTTGTCGGTCACATGCTACTTCAACAAGCTTGCAATGTTTAGAAGCCTAATTTGATTGATAGAATTTCAAAATGAGAGTCTAGGTAGGTTTTATTAATCAAATTGTTTAACAGCAAAGAATGAGATGAGGATTTCACCACTAAGCTTTATTATTTATAGAGAAATAACATACAAAGGCTTAAAAAAATAACCCCCACCCTAGCGGGCTATAGACTAAGTAGTCCAGTTCAATGGTCCTATACACTTTAATACTCCTCTTCACATGCCCAGCTTGGACACAACATTACCAAGCTAAGAAGATAGAAACGAAACTGCCGTAACATGAGCCAACTGATGTAAATAGAAGCAACATGAGGAAGAGAAATGAGGCATCTCATAGGGAGCTTTTCGTGAATAAAATGTCAGTCAACCTCAATATGCTTGGTGCATTCAGGGAACATGGGATTGGAAGCTATGTGCATTGTCACTGATTATTACAAAAGATACTGGCATTGTCACAAGTATACTAAGGTCCAATAAAAGGCATTGAAGCCAATGAACCTCTCACGTGGAATGTCTTGTAGAGTGATACTCGCCCTTAGAATATGAACAAGTCACAACTGTTTGTTTCTTGCTTTCCACGACATTAGATTCCCACTTACGAATAGATATTAGCTAGAAGTGGAGAGACAATCATTTGATAACCCTGCCTAGTAAGCACCATAATATGCCTACATAAGAATATGTTAATGATCAGAGAAAAAACAAAACCCTTGCCAGAGATGCCTTCAAGTAGCAAATGATATGGTAAACGACATCAAGGTGGTGTTGACTAGAGATCTACATAAATTGACGCACTAGGCTAATGACATAGATAATATCGGGTCGAGTCATAGAAAAGCAAATTAGTTTGCCCATTAGTTGGTGATAGTGATCTAGATCAAGAAGAGTTCTAGAATATGTGGTGGGAAGACGATGATTAACTTTAATAGAGTTTTAGACGGCCTCAATCCATCATACCATTCTTACAAAGAATGTCAAGAGTATATTTATGTTGAGAGAAAATGTACGTGCCAGAGATCCAGCAACTTCTATACTAAGAAAGTATCACAAATGGCCAGGGTTCTTAATTGAGAAGGATGGGCCCAAAATAACAATATGAATATCAACAGAGCTATCACTTGTACACATCAACATAGACAATGAGAGAAGCCATACTAGTTCCCTTCTTCTAAATGATTATGAGGTGATCACATGAACTATGAACAAATCCAACTGTAAAGATCGCTTTAGACAATTGTTCAAACACCATGAGGAGATTATTTGAGCCTAACTTATTTAACTTACAAACTTTTCTCTACAAATTTGGAGAATAAAAGATATGAGGGGTGCTCATGAAACTTTTCTCATGTAGATCACCATGTAGGAAGCCATTTATAATGTCCAACTCATATAGCAACCAATGTTGATGGACTATAATGGATAAGATACCTTGAAAATAATTCAATTCCGTGATTGGGGCAAACATTTCATGATAATTGATGCCATATTGCTGAGTATATCCTTTAGCAACCAAGTCTTGTGTGGGGGTAATCATGCCATCATGATTATATTTAAAAGTAAAAGCCCATTTGCATTTGACTATGTGATGCCCATTAGAGAGTTACAAGATCTCACGTATCTTATTTCTCTAAGGCATCTATTTCTTCCAATATTGTAGTTTTCCACTAGGATCCACTAAGGCATCGACTATATGAGATGGGATATAAATAGAAGAAATAATGGAAACAAAAGCATAAAATGATGGAGAAAGTAGATCAAATGATACAAAATCTTCAATGGATGAGCAGTACTTATACCTTATGTGAATAGATGGAGTTCTTTTATACTGGAAAGAGCAATAGAAATATTCCTAGAAGTGGAGTAGGAAAAAGGGTGTGCAACCGGAATAGAAGCTGGTGCATGATGAGGAGGCTCATTAGGTATGGATAGTTCCTTTTATGAAGAGTTCCCAGATGTTAAAAGAATGGGAAGAGGAAACTCATTTGAATGAGTTGTAGTGTTGTCATGATGGGAGGTAAAAAATGAGTATCCTCAAAGAATATTACATCCTTCCATACAAACTTTTATCAAGTAGTTAGAAAATAATACTGAAATATTTTTTAGTACGAAATACTAAAAATACAGATTTGACAGACCAGGGCCCTAGATTTGTCATGCTGATTGTTTGGGAGATGAAAAAAATAATCACAAAAAAGTATTTCCAAATTATTTTTATCCATTGTCTACTTTAGGCACATTGTTTGCTTAGGAAGAGTATGAATACTTTCTTACGTGTTTTGCAAGGGATTGATCTGTAAAATCCAGTGATCTATCATTGACTATGGGAATGATAGATGGTTTAAATTCCCTACAATCAAATCATTGATGCTTTATGAGGAAACCAATTCAATGAAAGTTTCAATTTGTTTTGAAGTTTAAGAATGACGATTTAACTGTTTTATTGTCTGGCTGGATAGGATAAGACTTCGATTCCAGTTGTATGATCTAATTGAATAAAGTAAATTAACATTAAGGAAGCTATAAGTTGATCCTTAGAATTCTAGTATTAAAACCAAACTTCAATAGATAGTTTAAATTCTAGTTCTAGTTCTGACGTATTCCAAAAATCGCATAATATCAAGTCCACGTGGGTACGACCTTGGTCTCATCGAGTTATTACAACATCGCAGCCTTGCACTTGAAGTTGTTATAACAAGTTTTTGGCACCATTGTGAGGGACTTTTGTTGCATTTTTCCTGAAATATAGTAGTATTAGAATTAGGTTAGGATTAGGGTTTTTTTTTATGTTTTCATATTAGTTTTTCTAAATTATCAGATACTAACTTTGTTCTTGTATTTTATAGAACCTAATATAGAATCATTGATTTGGTAATATCCTTCCAACCCTTCTTGCTGAAGTATTTTAGATCACTTATTTTGTTGTAATTTTGCTTCTTTGGAAGTAGGTTAGTTTAAACTTGGGATTGAGAATGTTTCATGCCTAAGTGGGTCTATGATAATACTCTACGTCTCCTAGGTGAAAGATGATTGGTTGAAGGTTTGCCTATCCATCACCGGATTAGACACATCTTGAGATCCTTTGGGTTAGCATAAAATATTGGTGCGAATTACCCTCACCATCTTGAAATTGTAGTTTATGGACCGCTAAGCCTTTTAGTGAGATAGTATGGTGGAATTAGAGAATGAAGGCTATGTCCTAGATGGGGAGGGGGAGTTGATTAGGACGTATTTAAAATTATGTCAATTAAAAATAGAAATTACCTAACTTAACTAATATGCAATTAAACTAAGTAAGGTAATATAACTCTATGGCTTCCAAGTCAATAGAGGGTCCAATCACATAAACTACAAATGATATGCAAATAAGCAACTAGTCTATATAGATAATGTATATGTATCTGTGGGATGTTGTAACACCCTAGTTCTCAAAACCTGTAACAGCCCAGATTTTTTCCAACCTGGAATTAGACGTCCTTAGGCGATGGGTCAATCCTAACACAGGTTTAACTTCTCAAATACTCAATTAAAGCCTCAAATCCCTTTTCAAACCATTTTCTTCACAAATCCCACCCTTCACCACCTTGATCTTTCAATTTTTCTAAGTACTTTCATCCTAGACACTAACTAAACTAGCTAAGTAGTATAACTTGGATCACTTTATATACAAACTACAAAGGCCCAGGTACCACCTCAGATAGAAATTACTCAGGACTAAATCCTTTAGAAATTAGGCGAGGATTAGCCATGTGAAACTAGAGTACCTATGAAATTAGCATCAATCACTTTAAATACGATCTGCAAGACCCAAAACTTGTAAATCATTGACGCTAGGTTACCCTAAAATCTATGATCAATCTCATTACCCGTCTGCTCTCGGGAGCATCTCGAAACTCCGTATCAGATCTGGACCACTCATCGGAAGTCCGATTAACACGAAGTTAAGGATTTAGGATCGCCTTGCTGGGTTTGACAACCATCTCGGAAATCAAATCCAGATAGTGTCCCAGCGCTATTCGCTTGAGCTCGGAGTGAAGAGTGTGAGAAATGTGAAATTAATTCAAAATAAAATATCTCAAATAGTAATCTGGCACCTCTCGCTTGCGGATCAGTTTTAAGCAATCAGACCGTCAACAATCAGACCAAATTACACCCTCGGATCAGGAGAAATTTCATACACATATCCATGTACTCGGAATCTCCGATCGAGATCCGCTGACCGTTGAACTGAAACTGGTCCGCCACGCGTGATCTGAGAACCCTACTAGAACGAAAATTTAATAGAACTTAGATCCATAGTTTGTGAGCTTAAGTCCGACCTTTGGCTCAAGGAGGCCCGTCAGAAGTCCTCTGTTGAGCTGAAACAGGTCCGCTTTGGTTATAACCTAAGTATACTTTGACCTGGAGTCTGTTTCGGAGAGTTTTTAGGCTATATAAGGACCTTAAAACCCTCTCTCTCACAGCCATACGAATTTGAGAGAAACCCTAGAGAGAGAAGAGAGAAAAGAGAGAGAAAGAGTGAGAGAAGTGGGAGAATCTCCCAACTGCTATTCCCTGCCGCTACACAAGCTACACCACCCCATTCTCATCGCTTTCCTGGTGATTACGGCGTCATTTCTAGGTAAGAAACCCTAATCCTAACCTGTTTTGGAGTTTTGATAGTTGTAGGTTATGAAATAGCTAACCTATTTCGTTCTATAGGTTACCAAACTGCCATATACAAAAGCTTAGCAAACTTATCGACTTCGTTACGATTCTACGACAAAAGGTGCGGACTTTAGGTGTATAGGTTATGGTTTTCAACGCTTTCAATGTCAGATAATGATATATTCATGATCTGCATGCAATTGCACATGTACAAAGTGCTGTCTGTTTTCCGTTTTGATTAAAGATGAAAAATATGGAATTCTACATATTCTAGGTATTTGTAGCAAGTACCGTATACATACAAATTTTGGAAATGTGTTTGACATGATTAATTGTTGTATGAATATATTATATGTGGATAAATTACTTGTTTGGCGAAAGGACTCGCCCTATACAAGTTTTGCTTATATACACTATGTATGTTGAAATTGTGTATTCTAGAAAGTACCGTATACGTATAAATTTTGGAGATGTATTTGCCATGATTATTTACTGTATGAATATATTATACATGGATAAAATACTTGCTTGGCGAAAGGATAGCCCTAATACATGTTTTGCTAACATACACCATGTATGTTGTAATAGTGTATTCTAAGTATTTGTGAAAATGACTGAATGAGTACAGAATTCTCATTCGTGTTCTCCATGACTAATTGTCATGGATATATGATTGTTGTATTGGCGATGCCCCTTTGACGAAAGGATTTTCCCTAAATCACGCCACGGCCACTATACGCTATATATGTTGAAATGTGTAGCCCAAGTGTTTGTGAAAATGTTCAAATGAATATGGAACTTGGATTCCTACTTTCCATGACTATCCGTCGTGGGTGTACACGTGTTATGATTGGGGCAACTCCCTAGTGAAAGGATTTGGCCCAATGTTTGTTGAAATGTTTGAATGAGTAGTAGTTAGCAAATTATAATGTATAAGGGGGTTGAGGTATGATTCTCAACTTCTTTTAACTATGTGTATGTTTTCCTTGGATAGTTGTGTGATTAGGAATTGAATATGTACAAACTCATGCTCGTGTTGTGCTTCATAACATGTTCAACTGCCTTTATGATTTTATCTATGTAATGCATATGTTTAAATTCATATTTACGTTGTATGATCCGTCATGGGTGATGGGGGAGTGGAGCAACGAGTGCGTACAACAGCCCTGGCAGCCCTAAACGGATAATACCAGACTTTGATTCTATGATTTGAATCTTGATCCATTACTGCTTTAACTATCTGCAATTGAATGTGATTGGGGCTATGATTATAGTCCTGACAATCGGTAACGGGATCGAATTTGTGGCTGAGTTTCATTCGCCACGTGAGATGTGTTCGACGAACCCGAGTCGTACTTCGGTTGGCGATAGTGGTTGGCCACACGAAGTGCTTATGCGCTTCATATCGTTCAACTTGTTGTGCGCTTGAGCTAGCCGAGCTCGTCAAGTAACCCAATCTGTCTAATGTATGTTCACCATGTTTGGACGCTACTACTTAAACATAGGGTACCAAACTTACCAGTGAAATCCCTTTTAACCAGGGTACCTCGATCCGCTAAGACTCATGAGCCGGGCATGGTGGTATGGGACACCGTGGTCGAGTTGTCGGCCTACACTGGGGCCACGTGCCTCCCCGTAGTGACCAGTGAGCAACCAGACTCGTGAGCCGATTATGTTGGTATGAGACACTATATTCGTGTTGTCGGCCTACATTGATGGGGGAGCGTTGTAACCTTTGTGCGTAACAGCCCTGACAGCCCTTTGTAGTGACCTCGAGCATACTCTGAAATTGCGGTGAGCCTTAGAGTTTTGCCGCAGTGTATAGAGTATGAACTAGGCCTATTTCTGTATAGTGACGAATCGTTAAAGAGGTGATGGGGGAGTGGTGTAACCTTTGTGCGTAACAGCCCTGGCAGCCTCTGTAGTGACCTAGAAAACACACCATCGTCTGAGATTAACTAGGACTGATGACCCTAGAACGGATCATGTTTGGGAATGATACAAGGGAGGTACCTTAGTTTCCCAATCCTGCTGTTTGAAATGGACTAATAAATACTCGGTAATCATACTCATCATGCATTGCATGTGCCTGGAAGATGTGGAGCACTGAGGGATGAAAGCATGCTGCGAACGTAAGATGCTGTCGCACGAGAGAGGGTGTGGTGAGGGCATACATCATGACTGCATTCATACTTGCATTAATAAGAGTAGTTAGGAGTGTTTGATTTTACTGCTTTTTCATTACTGCTAGACTGAATTGATAACATGTTAACCTATGATTTATTGTTCCACTGAGTTGATCACTCACTCCCACATTACGGGGTGGTGTTGTACACACCAATCAGATTTGTTGAGTTTCAGGTGATGGCCATGCTTATGAAGCAGAGCCGGACTATTGTGATGTGGAGGAGGAGTTCTCCTACATGTAGTTCCCTATCAGGTTTATGAAGACCTGGTATTGTATTGACGGGGCTATGGTACTTGGGATAGAAGCCATTACACTTACACATTTGGTATATTTTAATTGTACTTGTAAATAATTAACCTGGTAACATCATCACACTCTGGAGACTCACCATAGTTTATATATGTTATTTATCTATCACAGTCTTCCGCTTGCAATTTAACTGTCTCTGGAGTATGATTTGCTGTTTTGGCTTAATCTCACTCATGATCAATGCACTAATACAGATAACATTCAATCATCATTCATTTTGTTGCATAAGTGATGCGTTGGAACTCGGGAGTTGAGTTTATGCTCTACCCCCGATTTTCAGGGTGTTACAGTTAGTATCAGAGCATGATTTGGATTAAACCGGACCTGGGTTATGGTCACACGACGCACTCTGACGCACTCTGACTTAAGAGGGAGCGACGGAATGTAGAAACAGTCATAGGTATCTCGATTTCGCCAATTGGCGAAGTTCACTGAAAACGAACGTCGAAATCGAGTCTGTATTCAACCATGGTCGCGCGGGTCGACCTTAAAACATTCCTAGGCCGTCTATTAAAGAGTCTAGATTACAATCCACCTTACCACAAACGTTAAAAATCGGTAGAATACGGGATAAACGTGATGAGGATAACTACTCCGAATCCCCGGAGCTTCACTGGACTCCTCACAGAGACTTCTCGAATCCACGAGAAAAGAAAGCAGAAAATAGAAATAAATTCTAACAAATTCGAAATTGATTAATGAATGACTAACAACGAGTTCACAACCCTTTAAATAGGGATACCAATTAATGGGAAAGAAATCAAAATCGAACTACAACTAAAACTCCTAGAATTAGCGACTTACTATAAGGTTGTGATGTCTACTAGTGCGAAAGGTTTTCGGCCAAAAAAAAATACTAAGTGTCCTATTTGGCTTCACCAAACCATTCTCCTAATTATTCCAAGCTCTTTTCGCAATGGGCATAACTCCTAAAGCCCAACAGATGAAGAGTAATCAAACTAACACTACTATTTTTAGTAAAACGAAATTGAAACAGGGAAATGAACGTCAATCGGAGCATTTTTTCGCAATTCCGGACTCACAACCCAGCAAAGCTGGGTTGGTTGTCTTCATTAGCTCATTCTACCCCAAATTCATACATTTTACGTCAGATAACTCATTCCGGACTGCAAGATATGTCCGATTTGCCTGAAACTACCCAAAATGGAGCGAATCGAGGTCGGGGGCCTACCCACGTTAATCTAGGGGTACCCAGGGTGGGACCCAGTGTTTTGTGGTGCCTAGGGGACTGGAGGAACATGCCCATGGGGCCCCCCCTTTGAAAACCCCAAAATTTTTCGGCAAGGCCTCGCCACTTTCTGGGCTGGGTCGGGCCCGCGGCTCGGGCCGATCGAATTTGGGGGTCTTAGGACCCCCCTGATATGTGGGTCGTCCACTGAAAACCTCCTAAAGCCCTACCTCCTTCACAAATCCCACCCCAAGATCTCTTTTTTCTTCCTTATTGTTGTTTTCTCTCTCAAATTGCCACTCCATTCACTTAACCTACCATTTTCGACCACAACCCATCACGTCCTTCGTTCACAGTAGTACCCACCTCCCTACCCTCTCCATTTTCTCTTGTTTGAGCTCACACGCCCCCATTTGAAGCTCAAAATCGGGCAAGCCCTCTAACCCATCCATTTTCTTCATTTTCCTTTCTTTACTCCTTGTCAGTTGGGCCTCTACAACCCCTGATGAGAACCAAATCTGTGGAGAACCAAAACTCCAGCCCCTTTTCTCCCTTTAGGGCCCGTTCGGCCAAACTGCATTACGTGAGTTAGGTGGATAGAATTGTATAAGTAATAATAAATGTATGTGTAGGTATGGTCCCTATATTGGGTGTATCCCATGTTTTCTGACACCATGTTTAGAATGTATGCAATTAAAAGTAAATTTCGAGATTTCCTTTCAAATAACACTTAGAAATTCATTATCCTGGGATTTGGAACTCCATCTCACGCTTTCCCACATGAGGCTCAATTTCCAAAGCCTATACCAATAATTTTAATCCCCACCCACCCTCCTACCAAACATGTCATTCCCAATCCTGAAGTAGGATTAGCAATACAGTCCCATTTAATACAACTTAAGACCACTGGCCAAATAGACCCTTGGAGTTTTGGACTTAGAGCAGTGCTCCTAGATTTCGACAACATGACCGTGTAGGAAATCCAACAAATATATAATGTGAACCTTAGAACCCTCTTAGTTGGTATGAGCATATGTGAAATGCTCGAGCGTCAAGTATAGACAACTCAATTCCAATTAGGCAACTTTGACCCTAAGTGATAAAATCCTTTCTTATATTAGAAATGAACTAAAATCATCTAGTGTATAAACTTAGACTTTGGATTATAACTATTGGTTGATTATACTAAGGAATGTAGATAAATTAGTTAGTTGACTTGATTAGGTTGGAGCGAGACCCCGTTCCTTCATTAAATTCCCTTAGTACTCATAGGCTTCTTTAACAACTCTTAGGAGGCTTGTTTGATTAGTAACTAGTCACGCTCAGAGGAAACTTCTATATCCCTTGGATTTAATGATAGGTCAAATCAATATGACCCTTAGACTTGCCTTCCCAAAGACTTAATTACCATCGAGAACACGGAGTAGAGAACTAAATATATAAGCGAGGTATTCATGGTTTGAATTGAATTCTCAATCCTGGTTGTGACCAATGAACTCTATGTTCTGATCAAGCAGAAGGTCGGGATCAACTAGGATTAAGAACTAATACGACAATTTTCTATCCTAGCCAGGCAGAAGGTCCATGTATCTGGCTCGGACCCACTACGCAACTTTCTTCCGTGTTGGCCGAACCACTTACAACCAAAAGTTTATAACTTCATCTTTGAAAAGTATTAGGAGTATATAGCCGATAGCAACTTTGTCTTTTAGGCCCAAGGAATTACCCAAATGGGCAACAAATAGTTAGGAATTAGGTCCCAAATTACATACCATGTCGGCATACATTTTATGCATATGAACGTAGAAAGATAGCCTACCTGTTAAGCTAGACATGATTAAATATGATAAGTCTGGACCGTGACAAAACTCCTTGGCAGAAGTCGGCATCTTGCCACAAACTCACAGTTGTCCCTGAATCAACCACAATACCCATCATCTTTAGCTCCTTTCTATGACCATAGGTATCAATGTCATAGTACACATCGTCGATGAAAGGCAGACCAATGTATTTCCTACTTCATGTCAAGGATAGGTCCTAAATTTCACCTTATTCCGACATACGGATCAGGACATAGCTCTTGAGCCTTGAGGGTGAAAATAATTTTTAAGGGGGGTAGAACATTATGAGCCCAATCTAGTTAGGTTAGCTAATACACCTCTTTGATCTGGGTGGCACAGCGAAAGAGTGGTGGACCCTACCCCACTGGCCCAGGATCGAAACTGTGCTCGTTGAATACGAACATTATAGAAGTCCTAGCAAGTTCTACTATAAGAAACTGTTTTAGGATGATCTAGTAAGATTTGATTCACTCTTTCCTTGGACATAGATAATATCGAGGACTCTCTTAGACTAAGACCTAAAAGGCAACCTTTGAATAGACAATTTGTGCCTTTCAATGATGGACATTCCCTACTTTTATAGAATGATTGGACTATGGAGTTACTGAAATATACAACTGCGAAGTATTCGCGGCTTGACCCAATTCTCAATCCTGGGCGACTACCAACGGACTCACTGCTTAGCCGAGCAGAAGACCAGGATCTATCAGGATTATGAAGGGATACGATGAGCCTTCTACCCTGGCAAAGTAGATGATCATTGTATCGGGATCAAGCCCACTACAATCGTCTCTCCGTGCTGGTCAAACAATGAAAACAACTATCTTACTCTAAATAAGTGAGAATTATCATCAAGACTCCAAATAGGTAAAAGAATAAAATTGTAGCAAACTATCAGGGTATGAGAAATAGATAAAGAAATAAGTTTTAAGGGGGTAGACTAAAATGAACCAGACTAGTATATGCCCTACCATGCGTAGAAACTCGAAATCAATAAAACTTAGGCAAAAGAAATAATTAAATCTTTCTTTATTACCCTTAGCCAATTTCGGGGACGAAATTTTATTTTAAGGGGGGTAGATTGTAACAGCCCGAATTTTTCCCAACCTGGAATTAGACGTCCTTAGGCGATGGGTTAATCCTAACACAGGTTTAACTTCTCAAACACTCAATTAAAGCCTCAAATCCCTTTTCAAACCATTTTCTTCACAAATCCCACCTTCACCACCTTGATCTTTCAATTTTTCTAAGTACTTTCATCCTAGACACTAACTAAACTAGCTAAGTAGTATAACTTGGATCAATTTATATACAAACTATAAAGGCCCAGGTACCACCTCAGATAGAAATTACTCAGGACTAAATCCTTTAGAAATTAGGCGAGGATTAGCCACTGTGAAACGAGAGTACCTGTGAAATTAGCACCAATCACTTTAAATACGATCTGCAAGACCCAAAACTTGTAGAATCATTGACGCTAGGTTACCCTAAAATCTAAGATCAATCTCATTACCCGTCTGCTCTCGAGAGCATCTCGAAACTCCGTATCAGATCTGGACAACTCGTCGGAAGTCCGATTAACACGAATTTAAGGATTTAGGATCGCCTTGCTGGGCTTGACAACCATCTCAGAAATCAAATCCAGATAATGTCCCAGTGCTATTCGCTTGAGCTCGGAGTGAAGAGTGTGAGAAATGTGAAATTAATTCAAAATAAAATATCTCAAATAATAATCTGGCACCTCTCGCTTGCGGATCAGTTTTAAGCAACCAGACCATCAAAATCAGACCAAATTACACCCTCGGATCAGGAGAAATTTCATACACATATCCATGCACTCGGAATCTCCGATCGAGATCCGCTGACCGTTGAACTGAAACTGGTCCGCCACGTGTGATCTGAGAACCCTACTGGAACAAAAACTTAATAGAACCTAGATCCATAGTTTGTGAGCTTAAGTCCAACCTTTGGGTCAAGGAGGCCCGTCAGAAGTCCTCCGTTGAGCTGAAACAGGTCTGTTTTGGTTATAACCTAAGTATACTTTGACCTGGAGTCTATTTCGGAGAGCTTTTAGGCTATATAAGGACCTTAAAACCCTCTCTCTCACAACCATACGAATTTGAGAGAAACCCTAGAGAGAGAAGAGAGAAAAGAGAGAGAAAGAGTGAGAGAAGTGGGAGAATCTCCCAACTGCTATTCCCTGCCGCTACACAAGCTGCACCACCCCATTCTCATCGCTTTCCTGGCGATTTCGACGTCATTTCTAGGTAAGAAACCCTAACCCTAACCTGTTTTAGAGTTTTGATAGTTGTAGGTTATGAAATAGCTAACCTATTTCGTTCTATAGGTTACCAAACTGCCATATACAAAAGCTTAGCAAACCTATCGACTTCGTTACGATTCTACGACAAAAGGTGCAAACTTTAGGTGTATAGGTTATGGTTTTCAACGCTTTCAATCTCAGATAATGATAGATTCATGATCTGCATGCAATTGTACATGTACAAAGTGTTGTCTATTTTTTGTTTCGATTAAAGATGAAAAATATGAAATTCTACATACTCTAGGTATTTGTAGAAAGTACCGTATACAAACAAATTTTGGAAATGTGTTTGACATGATTAATTGTTGTATGAATATATTATATGTGGATAAATTACTTGTTTGGCGAAAGGACTCGCCCTATACAAGTTTTGCTTATATACACTATGTATGTTGAAATTGTGTATTCTAGAAAGTACCGTATACGTATAAATTTTGGAGATGTATTTGCCATGATTATTTGCTGTATGAATATATTATACATGGACAAAATACTTGCTTGGCGAAAGGATAGTCCTAATACATGTTTTGCTAACATACACCATGTTTGTTGTAATAGTGTATTCTAAGTGTTTGTGAAAATGACTGAATGAGTACAGAATTCTCATTCGTGTTTGCCATGACTAATTGTCATGGATATATGATTGTTGTATTGGCGATACCCCTTTGACGAAAGGATTTGTCCTGAATCACGCCACGGCCACTATACGCTATATATGTTAAAATGTGTAGCCCAAGTGTTTGTGAAAATGTTCAAATGAATATGGAACTTGGATTCCTACTTTCCATGACTATCCGCCGTGGGTGTACGCTTGTTATGATTTGGGCAACTCCCTAGTGAAAGGATTTGGCCCAATGCCTATGTGATCAACATATGTCATGTATGTTGATGTATCTATTTTATAGTGTTTGTTGAAATGTTTGAATGAGTAGTAGTTACCAAATTGTAGTGTATAAGGGGGTTGAGATATGATTCTCAACTTTTTTTAACTATGTGTATGTTTTCCTTGGATAGTTGTGTGATTAGGAATTGAATATGTACAAACTCATGCTTGTGTTGTGCTTCATAACATGCTCAATTGCCTTTATGATTTTATCTATGTAATGCATATGTTTAAATTCATATTTACGTTGTATGATCCGTCATGCGTGATGGGGGAGTGGAGCAACGAGTGCGTTCAACAGCCTTGGCAGCCCTAAACAGATAATACCAGACTTTGATTCTATTATTTGAATCTTGATTCATTACTGCTTTAACTATCTGTAATTGAATGTGATTGGGGCTATGATTATAGTCTAGGCAATCGGTAACGGGATCAAATTCGTGACTGAGTTTCATTCGCCACGTGAGATGTGTTCGACGAACCCGAGTCGTACTTCGGTTGGCGATAGTGGTTGGCCACACGAAGTGCTTATGCTCTTCATATCGTTCAACTTGTTGTGCGCTCGAGCTAGCCGAGCTCGTCTAGTAACCCAATCTGTCCAATGTATGTTCACCATGTTTGGACGCTACAGCTTAAACCTAGGGTACCAAACTTACCAGTGAAATCCCTTTTAACCATGGTACCTCGATCCGCTAAGACTCATGAGCCGAGCATGGTGGTATGGGACACCGTGGTCGAGCTGTCGGCCTACACTGGGGCCACGTGCCTCCCCGTAGTGACCAGTGAGCAACCAGACTCGTGAACCGATTATGTTGGTATGAGACACTATATTCGTGTTGTCGGCCTACATTGATGGGGGAGCGGTGTAACCTTTGTGCGTAACAGCCCTGGCAGCCCTTTGTAGTGACCTTGAGCATACTCTGAAATTGCGGTGAGCCTTAGAGTTTTGCCGCAGTGTATTGAGTATGAACTAGGCCTGTTTCTGTATAGTGACGAATCGTTAAAGAGGTGATGGGGGAGTGGTGTAACCTTTGTACGTAACAGCCCTGACAGCCTCTGTAGTGACCTAGAAAACACGCCATCGTCTGAGATTAACTAGGACTGATGACCCTAGAACGGATCATGTTTGGGAATGATACAAGGGAGGTACCTTAGTTTCCCAATCCTGCTGTTTGAAATGGACTAATAAATACTTGGTAATCATGCTCATCATGCATTGCATGTGCCTGGAAGATGTGGAGCACTGAGGGATGAAAGCATGCCGCGAACGTAAGATGGTGTCGCACGAGGGAGGGTGTAGTGAGGGCATACATTATGACTGCATTCATACTTGCATTAATAAGAGTAGTTAGGAGTGTTTGATTTTACTGCTTTATCATTACTACTTGAGTGAATTGATAACATGTTAACCTATGCTTTGTTGTTTCACTGAGTTGATCACTCACTCCCACGTTACGGGACGGTGTTGTACACACCAAGCAGATTTGTTGAGTTTCTGGTGATGGCGATGCTTATGATGCAAAGCCGAACTATTGTTATGTAGAGGAGGAGTTCTCCGACATGTAGTTCCCTGTCAGGTTTATGAAGACCTGGTATTGTATTGACAGGGCTATGGTACTTGGGATAGAAGCCATTACACTTACACATTTGGTATATTTTAGAATTGTACTTGTAAATAATTAACCTGGTAACATCATCACACTCTGGAGACTCACCATAGTTTATATATGTTATTTATCTATCACAGTCTTCCGCTTGCAATTTAACTGTCTCTAGAGTATGATATGTTGTTTTGGCTTAATCTCACTCATGTTCAATGCACTAATACAGACAACATTCAATCATCATTCATTTTATTGCATAAGTGATGCATTGGAACTCGGGAGTTGAGTTTATGCTCGACCCCCTATTTTCAGGGTGTTACAAAACCCGAGGATAGTTGTTCCTCATAGAGAACCCGAGTATTACGTTATAAAATGGGTCGTCGTGCATCCAATTAATGGCAAATCTCAAAATCATTAAGTAAGATAACTATTGCATAAACCAAGAATATTGAGAGTACTAACAAGGAAGCTTAATACATATAAATGGGAGCAAAATGAAATCCCACAATAGGTGAAATTTTATTACAACTCAAGTAAAATGTAAAGTCTAAAATGCAAAATATGTAAATCCTAAATATCAATTGAGCTCCAACGACTCAACTACATCAGCGTAAAGGCCCTTAATGCTAATCTTCACCTCAGCCGTCCCTGGAATCTCGTTCTAGGGGTCTCCACCTGTTATCAACCCTGCATCTATTTGGTGCAACTGCACGATTGGGTGAGTGAAAACTCAGTAGGAATTTCTCGCAAAGATTCATGCATACCATGTCATTCTAAAATAGTTTAAACCAGATATAATCAATCATATTGAAGATGATGTGAATTTAAATGTAAATGTATTGATATATGAATGTATGCTCAAGTCACAGATCTGGGGACGCACATCCAGCTGTCAAAATAAAGGGTCGCACGCGGTAGTAGAATACCTGGAAAAGACCATACAGATCGCCCGCAGTAGATTAACTACCTGGAATAAGCCATTCAGACGAGTGTGCCTAAGGATATCTCCTGAAAAAGTACACGACGTACGCCCGAGGAGAGTCTAAACTCGAAAAAGCCTCATGCAAAGAAAGAGCGCCCAAATGGCACAAATGCACATGCTCTGGGAGTTTAACTGAAGTAACAAAACTTACAGCAAATTAGACAGAGTGTGACTTACATTGAGTACCCGGAAAAGCTCATGTGTCATGCGTGGATGTCATGCGCCATGATATTAATGTGCACACTATAGGATTAACAAGATCTACTTTCATAAGGTGGTCTAAGCTCATGGCCTTTTTAAACTATATCAATTGTCCACATTCCTCTACATTAACTTGATTTAAAGGAAGACCAACAATATAGCATATCAAGTACAATTAAGAGTGGCAAGTTCAGACTGTATTTCTAACATCCCACTCACGATCTTCATAGAGTGAAATGTATCATAACATGAGTTACAATTTCATATCGCCCATATCATTAATTTACGTAAGCATGCAACTTGACAAATGATGGAAGGCATGGGTCATACAAGATTAAATTCCTAACTATCCAATTAAAATTTTAAGTAGAAAAATTAGTACTTCTACAAATTCATCTATACATAATGGCAATGTAGTAGTTCAATCACCATCCACACTATTGCATACGTATTATGTCTACACTACACGGAGTATTGTGTATGTAAGGAGAAATATCATAACTTTAAGGATATATGGAAACGGATCTTATACTTCATTTACACTAATAGGGAAGGGCATATCCCAATGATTTCAAATGTAGGCATGAACAGTATGTTACCAAAGTTGATAATATGGAATTGGAATCACATAATATGGAACATTCACTAGTAATTATTAACATCAATTTAAACAAGAAGGGAGTGGAATTTGTAATTATCGTAGTCATTATGTTTAAGCCTATTTGGATTGTCATGAATGAAAGGATCCAAGTGGGATGCCCTCACCTTATGAATTTGAACTTGCATGGATTCAAGCCTGGTTTGACCGTGGAACTAAATGTGGAATATATGGGAAAGGTCCAACTGAATCAACTCAGCTCAACTCGGCAGCCCGTAACTTTCTCACCCTCTCTTTGTTCTTCCATTCATTCCTTTTTCTTTTCTCCTTTTCTTCTTATGCTGAAAACTTCCAGCATGGTCTGGACCTGACCAGACAGTGAGTCAGAGTCCTGACTCGGTTTTGAACTGAGTTGATTCAAAGACTCGCCCTATCTTCTCTTCTTCTCTCTGATCTTCTTCTTCTTTCTCCATTTTCTTTCTCTCTTTCTTTCTTCTTCTATCTGCAACCTCTGTCCAACGACTAGACTTGATGAAGTTCGACTCGACTCGCAGCGACTCATGCCAATGACTCAGGTGAGTCAACCCGGTGGGGCAACTCTCCCTTCTTTCTTCTATATCTCCTCCTCTGTTCCATTGATCTCTTCTTTCAGTTCTTTCTCCCTTCCTTTCCTTTCTCATTTCTCCTCATTGGGATGTCCAGCAGTGAGTCTGCACAGTCCAGCCCATGAGCTCAGCGAAGCGAGTTCGCCCAACTCTACAGCAACAACCCAGTCTCCCTCTCTCTTTTGACATTCTCTTCCTTTCTTCTTCTCCTTTTTCCTCTCATCTTCTTTTCTTACATTCTTCTTTCTTTCTGCGGCTGATGTCCAGAAGTTGGGCTCGACAGACACGCCCAGTCTCGCACAAGCTCGGATGAACTCGTGACTCGGTCCAAGTCAGTTAATAAGGGAGGGAGGAACGACGCAACTCTCTCTTTTCTGATTTTTCTTTCTCTCTCAGGAAGGGTTGCCCTAAAAGGTAAGAGGTTATTTTATAGCCCAATGGGAGACTAGAAAGTTCAGCTCTTAATCAACCGATTAGTTACAAGCACGCCCACTTAGATTAATGAGGAGAGGCAGTTGGCGATCTATTTTGGAAATGGTTTGCAAGGCTGAGATAGGAAGTTGTGGATGATCTTTAGGCGCCATAGTCCATCGGATGAATGACTCTGATCAGGAAATGGGGTTCATTTGAAGGAAATGGGTTCTTCGAATGGATGGGGAAGATGATGGCCATGATCATGGCAGATTCTGATCAGGTGGGTCATCCCACGATCTGAGGCACTTGGATGGTGTGGATAAGTCCCAGGGTCATTGTGGGACCCACCAAACAGATGGCTACTAATGTCTTCGATTAAAGGATTTGGTTTCAACTCACGACGGCGGTGGTGAGAAAAGCAAGCCATAGATGGGAAAACCCTAAAGATGTAGGGTTTAGATGCTTCCAAATGGAGGGCTGAGATGCGTGAATTCAACTTCATGCGGATCGCCAGCATGGAAGGTGGGAGGAAACAGAATATTTCCCTTTTCAGAAAATCAGCCGCACATGGTCACTTGTGCTCGACGTTGTGTGCATGGACGTGCGATTCAATAGATGAAACCGGGTAGGTATAGGACGTATTTAGGTCCTCTATAAGATGAACGGTTCATATCATGGGGACACTCGAAGATGGTGGGCCTAAATTTAAATGGACGAACGTCGTTCATCTCAAGAGGGAAAAGAAGGAAAAATCTCACTTCTTTTAGATTTTTCGGGTCAGCACGGCCAAACCGTGCTGACGGTTTCGGTGTACTGCATGTGAACATGTACTTGTGTACACAACTCACTTGTGGGGTCCACTGTGATGTATTTGATCAATCCACACCGTCTATATGTTTTAATAAATTATTTACGGTGTTAGGATAAAAGTGAGACAGATTTGCAGCTTAGATGGGCCATACTATAAGATTTGAACTTCATTTTATGATCTCTATTGAACCAATGGTCAGATCGACTCTAAATTCTGAACCTTAAAGGTATAATGATTCTAAGGACCACTTTCATGGAAATCAACAATAAACTCAGTGATTGAATGGTCTGATATTAATGATTAAGTGATGGATTAACAACTCAAGGGTTGTGCACTCCAAAGACGATGGATTTGATGTTTTTAGGTCCCGATAAATGGTGAAACGGATGGTTTGATAATTCATCTTAAAGAGTAATGGGTAGAGATTTCTTACCACGATATTAGACTTAGTCTAGATTTGGGTGAACACTCAATTAAGTTATATTCCTGTTTATATTAATTTAAGTCTTTAGGTAACATTCGAGTACTAAAAGTGCGGGGTGTTACAGATGCGCTACATATTCAATGACTAAGCTTTCATTTAATCATGCATGTATAATTAAACATTCAAGAACATGTACATAATTAAACAAGCACGTAAATGACACTCCCAAACACAATCATATATAGTGGTTCGGCTACTTGCTTACTCCACTCCCGGCACACGCACTCAACCCATGAGTGTATCAGATTTCATTATCGGAGGTTTTAAATCAGGTTCACCTCAAACCTTTACAACCCTACACAAGGATTCTAAACTTTATGCCCTACACAAGAGCAATGGTCCTACTCCCGAATCCGATAATTTAAGCCCTACACAAGCGCCAAGGTCCTACATAAGCACTTGGTGGTTTAAGCTCTACACAAAGGCCAAGGTTCTACTCTCGAACCTAATATTTATGCCCTACACAAGAGTAAGGGTCCTACTCACTCCCAAACCTGACACGTTTACTCCTATCGAAGGCCTACAAAAGGAATTTAGTTGGTTTCTCCTTAAGCCAACCAACAACCTTGGTCCTACATAAGAACCACAAAATTTAGGCCCTACGAAAGAGCCAACGTCCTACGAAAAGCCAACGTCTTATGAAAGAACCCTACACAAGGAAAGAGTACAAACATGGACTCCTACACATGACACTTACTTGTCTGATTGAGTCCCTTTTAATGCTTCTTTTGGGTTTCTTGATCTCCTCTCTCTCTCTCTCTCATGCTTCAATTAGCTTCCCGATGCTCCCTCGATTATGTTGTCGCTGCTTCACCATGGCTTCAGCTCCATGATCAACACCTTGCTTGTGATTCTACCTTGAGGTGACCAAGGTGATAGGAGGTGGTTAAATCTTCCTACAACTAATAGGTAGTTGTTTATCCAAAGGGATTCAACTAGATGGGTATCCTAGAAGATCTTGACAATAATTTACTAAGTTTCTTAAGTCCAATCTCTAGGAAATAGAGGAATTCAAGCACATCTCCAATGATGAGGTTAAAATCCTCATTAGAGTTGAGATCTTAAGGGAGATTACTTGAAACTCATAAGAATGGAGGCAAGGAATGGATGATATGCATATGGAATCACCTTACCTCTAGTTGCTCCAAAAACCCATTGAAATGCCTAAAAATTGAATGCCCTTTATAAAATGTTCAAGCTCCAATAGTAAAAAAAAAAAAAAAAAAAAAAAAGGGTAAAAAATGGCTTTGTTGATGCCATCAAAGGTCCTTCTATGTCATCAAAGATTCCTTCAATGTCGTCGAAGGGTTCCCCGATTTCATCGAAAATACTAGATAAAAAAGATGATTTCTTGTTAGACAGATCTGAACCAACTTTGATGTCATCAACCCGATCTTTGATGTCATTGAACATCATGTTTTGATGTCATCAAAGTGGCTTCAATGCCATTAAGAGAATCAATGGAAAAAAAATCTAAAAACCTTGCTGGACATTTCTGGATCTCAAATCAATGCCATCGAGGGGACTTCGATGTCATCAAAACATAAGTTTCGATGTCATTGAAGCGAGCTTGATGTCATCAAGAATTCTAAACAAAAATCCAGTTTGGTTGCTGGATATCCTTGACTCTCGATCAATGTCATCGGCCAGGTCTTCGATGTCATCGAAAACCATTCGATGGTAGCTCAATGCCATCGAACATCACTTGAAATCTGTTACTTTGGGATATCTTCTACATATCAGATTCACACCTCTTCTAGCCTTGTTTATTATATTTTTCTTGGTCTCCTAAGGATAATTGATGATCAATTATGTATTCATGTTAGGTCAATATCATCTAGAGGTTATAGGGTTATTTTGGATTAAGGGTTAGGGACACCAAGGCACTTGTTTTACATGTTCTTGCTTCCTTAATGCTTCAACTTCTCTTGTATCTTTAGTCTTACTTTCCAAAGGCTCAACTAACTACTTGACACAATGGCTCAGGTGATTGACAAACCAGGGTGCAAAAGTGAGTGCACTAACATATCCCGAGGAAGAGCAACATTGTGAGAATGATGTACCTAATGCTTTTCCGCCTAGAAATTTATGTGATTACTTACAACTAGCGATGACGAGTACACCTTACTGCATGGTGTTTCCACATAATGTAGGAAACATGAATTTGAAGCCTAGAGTGATCCAACTACTCCCAAAGTTTCATTGACTAGATTCTGAGAGTCCATACTTACACCTAAAAGAGCTTGATGAGAATGTAGCAACCTTACACTTTCATAACGTATCTAAGGACACTTTGAGATTAAAGTTGTTCATTTTCTCTCTAAAGGAGAAAACCAAATCATGGCTTCACTCCTTGAGATCGAGATCTATCAGGGCTTAGGCTGAGATGACCCGGGAGTTCTTTAAAAAGTTCTTCCTGGTTCATAAGACCAATACCCAGTGAAGGGCGATCATAAATTTCTCTCAGAGAGAAGAAGAAACCTTCTTCTAATGCTAGAAAAGATTCAAGGATCTTCTAAACTCTTACCCATATCACAGTTATGAAACTTAGCAGGTCATAACCTTTTTCTATGATGGACTGATTTCGCCCATGCTCCAATTCGTAAAGCTGATGTGCAATGGGGAATTTATAAACAAGTGTTGAGTGTCAAATATTGCATATTCTGCCCTATTTATATCTTGGTTTTATGAACATGATAATGCTTAATGGTATATTTTATTCATGTTTGTGTTGCAAGGTGAATCTGAGAGCTTGGATTGTAAAGAATATTAAAACCAAGGATTTGATGCTCAAGAATCACCAAGGCAAGGGATGGATCGTATGAGACCAAGATTGAAGAACTCATATGCCAAAGATCTAAGGAAACCAAGGAATGAAGAGAAATGAAGATTTGAAGTGAAGAAAAGGAATTCGCGTGAAATTCGACTAGCCCGAGTTCTGGTTCGACTAGCCTAAGTTCTGGTTTGACTAGCCCAAGAAACTTCAGCTAGAACTTTAGCGACATTATCTTTTAAATTTGTGTGAATCTCAACTAATCGAAGATGACTCTCAACCAGTAGAAGATTTTTCTCGACTAGTTGAAGGTTACGCAGATTTTGCGCGGACTACGTAAATTTGAGACGGTTTCCGAACTTTTCCAACTCAGTGCGAAAGTTGGAGTTTCCCAACATTAAATAAGAGTTCCTAGGATGCTCCAAAGCATCTTCTATGGTTTAAGGAGTGGAGTGAAAGGGTGGAGAGCCACCGCTAAGAATTTTCATATTCTTCCTTAGTTTGTTTTTATGCTTTCCTTAAGAGATTTTTGTTTAATAATGCCTATATTTAACTAAACCTCTTAGTTAGGGCTAAGAGGTGAAGCTTGTAGCGTGATTGGGATGTTTACTTTACTTTGATTCATGTTTATGTTGAACTTCATTGATTTCTAGTTGATTTTAAGGAATATTTTTAGTTTTTAATGGTTTGTCGCGACTCAAATGACAATAGAGCCTGCGATAGCTTTGAGTATTTTCTTTTCTTATTTGAGATTGTGGGATTGGTAAATCCTATTGTTTGCCAGTCTCCTAGGCATGATTGGGTGATGAAATCCCTTCGAATATTCACAATCCTCTTCCATTGAGGATAAATCAATGAGAAGTTCAGAGATTTGATCATCTCTCTTTCTTTAACTAGATAAGATAGGCTGATTTCAGTTGGATCTTTTGAATCAAGTAAGGTAGCATCTCAATAGCTACAAGTGGATCCTTGGCACCCTAGTTCTCACCTTTAAATTCACAAGTTTCAATTAACACAATTCACAATTACTTCCTTTATTCCAGATTTCTAGTTTAAATCTTCTTCTGGTTCTAATTCTAGCTACATTCAGAATACACAGGAGTTTACTCCCTATGGATTCGACCTTGGTCTTACCGAGATTATTACTACATCGTGACCCTACGCTTGGGGTTGTGAACAACAAGGTTCCATATGATGGGTGGGATTATTTTGATATGCTTGCTGAAAATGCGCAATCATGGGATATTTCATCTAAAGCCATTAATCTCAAATCAACTCAGTCCAGATAGAAGGGAGGAATGTACGTCTTAAGAGAAGAGGACGATGTGAATGTTAGGGTCACTAATCTCACAAGAAAGGTCGAAGCCATGAAACTGAAGAAGATAGAAACAGTCAAACCCGATGAGACCATTGAGATTGTTTGTGGTATTTGTGCTAGTAATGTACACTTAACGCAGGATTGTCCCACAATTCCTGCAATGCTGTGAATAATTATCAAGGGTCGTTCAACGCTCCCATCTCAAACTTATATAATTCTAGCTGGAGGAACCACCCAAACTTTAATTAGAGGAATATACAAATGACCAATCTAGATAAAAATCCTCAAGGGGCTCTTCCCTCATTCATCAATCAGAAAATACCCCAAGAGGATACGGTTAAAAAAATCATGCAAAATTAAGAGCAATTTAATCAAAATACGTTACAAGTATTCCAAGATATCAAAACATCCTTAGGAGTGTTTGCATCGTCTATTCAAATAATAGAGTCACAACTAATTGTTGGGGAGAAAGGGACTCTTCCAGCCCAACCTCTACCTAACCCAAAACAATAATGTGAATTAAGTGACTCAACCTCTTCAAACCACCATGTGGATCAAGTTAAGTCTATCACCACTCTTAAAAGTGGAAAAGTAATTGACAAAAACATCTCAACGAGGGCTAAGAAACCCAAGGACTCAAAAGAATCCAAGAGGAATGATGCGCCTAGCAAAGTTACACATGAGAAAAAATCAGAAAAACAATATAAGCCAGTTGATCCATTTCCACAAGGTTGATTTCATCAAAACATTTGCTTAACACTCATGATATCTTGGAGGTGCTTAAACAGGTAAAAATCAACATCCCTTTGTTATATGCCATAAAACAAATACTGTCATATGCCAAGTTCCTAAAAGACCTATGTATAGCCAAGAGATGACAAAACATTCAAAAGAAAATATTTATGACAGGGAAAGTGAGCGCCATCCTCAAACAAGATGTACCCCAGACATATAAAGATCCTGGTAGCCCAGCCATCTCTTTTGTGATTGGAAATCACTAGATTGAACATGCATTACTTGATTTTGAGAGCGAGAGTGAATTTGATTCCATATTGGGTGTACTAACAACTTGGCCTTGGTGAATTAAACTCCACCAGGACCACGCTCCAGCTAGCTGATCATTTAGTTTGTATACCGAGAAGGATGATAGAGGACGTGCTAGTCCAAGTCAATAAATTCTGTTATCCAGTATATTTTATTATTTTGGATACTCAGCCTGTTATTGATGTGATCGTTCAAATTCTTGTCATCCTTGGCTGACCATTCCGAGTTACATCAACATCATAATCAATTGTAGGAATAGGATCATGAAACTAACTATTGGGAACATGACATTGGAGCTAAACATATTCAGCATGTGCAAACAACTAGAGGATGTTAATGATGCCACGAAGTAAATTTGATTGATTCATTGGTGGAAGATATGTTATTTTTGAACTTATACTCTAACACCTTAGGGACATGCTTAGCCCACTCTAATGATTTAGATGATGATTTAATTAGGGAGATGGATGCCTTACTTGATGTTACACCGGTACTTGAAACTAATCGATGGAGGCCGAAATTTAAAAAATTGCCCCAAATTGATATATAGGTTCTACCATCTAGTATCAAGGCATCAAAGTTTGACCTACAATCATTACTCGCTGATCTTAAATATGTTTATTTGGGTCAAAATGAAACATATCCAATGGTGATTTCTTCTTACTTGGATAGGAACAAGAGAGTATGCTTATTTCTACTATCAAGGAATATAAAGGAGCCCTTGGGTGGACAATTACAGACCTCAAGGGAATCGATTCTTTGATTTGCACTCATCGCATTCACCTCGATGAAAAAATAAAAATATCTAGACAACCACAATATCTATTAAATTCAAACATGAAAGAAGTGGTTAAAACTAAGGTGTTATAATTATTGGATGTGGGTATCATAAACCCTATATCTGATAGTCAATGGGTGAGTTCAATTCAAGTGGTGCCTATGAAATTTGGGATCACCATTGTAGCAAATGTGGATAATGAACTTGTGCCAACGTGAGTCACTACTGGTTGGAGAATGTGCATTGACTACCGAAAGTTGAATACCATTATAAGGAAAGACCACTTCCCGTTACCTTTTATTGATTATATTTTAGAAGGGTTACCTGGTCATTCTTACTACTGCTTCCTTGACGGGTATTCGGGCTATAACCAAATAAATATAGCCCTTAAAGACTAAGGGAAGACCATATTTACATGTCCTTTTAGTACTTTCGCATACCGAAAGATGTCATTCGGACTATGTAATGCCCCCGTCGCTTTTCAGTAATACATGTTGAGTATTTTCTCTACCATGGTGGGGCAATTCATAGAGGTTTTCATGGAAGATTTCTCTATTATTGTTGCATCTTTCAACAAATATCTTGATAATCTTAAACTTGTGCTGAAAAGATGTGAAGAAAAGAACCTTGTGCTGAATTGGGAAAAGTGTCATTTCAGGTTGAGAAGGGAATAGTCCTTGGACATATTATGTAAGACCCTGAACTTTTCAATACCCGAGTATTGAATGCTCTCGAGTCTTACCATGAAATTTAATTTACTATGTACATGTGTATGTCACCAATTTATCCTACTCTAACCTTACATATATTCTTTAACTTGAATCTAACTGGTGGAAATAATCTTCATCTATAAATCAAGTCATCTGACCGTTGATTTTTAAGATAAAGTTATTATATGTCCAAGTATTCCCACTTGTCCATCATAACCAACCATTCAGTCAACTATCCACTGCTATGTGAAGATATCTGACCGTCCATTTTGAGTTTGGACCACCCAATCAAAGTAAGCTGACAACTTGATCTCTACATCTGCTCGTACATGTATCAAATCAATATATTGATCCGTTTATCTTGTTCACTACCTATGAATATGCTTAACTTGTAACACCCGAAACTTTTCAATACCCGAATATTGAAAGTTCTCGAGTGTTGCCATGAAATTTAACTTAATATGTACATGTGATCGTTGAGAATGATCTTCATCCATATATCAAGCCATCCGACCATTGATTTTAAGACAAGATTATTATATGTCCAAGTATTCCCACTTTTCCATCATAACCAACCGTTCAGCTAACTATCCACTGATAGGTAAAGATATCTGACTGTCCACTTTGAGTTTCGATCACCCGATCATAGTAAACTAACTACTTAATATCTGCATCTGCTCGTACACATATCAAATTGAAATTCTGATGCATTCATCTCATTCGCCACCTATGAATATGCTTAACCTACCATCAAAACTATAATATGAGAAACTTACACATGTGAACAAGTCACTTGAATCTAACGGTATACATGTTCTACCTCTTGATTACTCCAGCAACCCACTTGTGATCATCTATTTACAAAACTGACCATACACCCACTTACATACATAATCAGAGTACTAACCATCAACGTTTTCTATTTTTAACATGTCATCTGATCATCCATTATATTGGTTGATATATGCACATTACCTTAATTAATTTGGTGAATAATTCTTTACTTATAATGATTTAGATATAAGTTCTTTTGTAAGAATTACTTAGAAACGTGCTTATAACCATTTAGAATCATTAGATTTCCTAAAACTCTCATATTAGCAATAATTACGAAAATGTCATTAACCTAGACCCTTGAATTTTAGATCACATGGTTCTCACGATCCGTTTGATGTGAAATATTATGACATGCCTATGTATTATAAATTAACCATACATGTCAAATTTCAGTCCTCAAATCATTGTAAAAGTGACCCAATTGGCAAATCAATACCTTAACCGTTGATTTTGTTGTCCATCGAGTGAAGAAACCTTGTGGGTAGTCATAGTAGGATATTTCTCTTCATATGAACGACTTATATTACTCGTAATATGAATCAAGTGTGAAATATGAAGACCCCACATTGGTAGGCTTTTCCTTAGCCGTGAAGTTATCCTTTCGAGGCTTACCAACTCCTTAGAAATCTAGATCTTTCAATTTAACCACTTCCTACTGTCTATCGCAACTCAAATTTGGACCACACTTTGATCTCATATGATTAGGAAGTTATACAAAATTTAAACCCCGATCTATGATCCTACACCGTTGAATGTTGAAGTCAGTTTCTTCCTTTTGGTGTAAAAGGTGAAATTTTATATTTAGGCCCAAGAAAATCATATACATCGACCCTATTCGACGACCCTGACACACTGGATGAATTGGATTTAAGGAAAGATCATTAAAAAAAAGGTCAAATTGGAGAAACTCAATCCAAGTGAGATGTGAAACACACCCCCTCTCACACATCCACTTCTTTTAAAAAGGAGGAGTGCATGCCCTTCTCCACTCACATGCCAACACTCCCAACGTCCAAGGAGGAGAGACGGGGAGAGAGAGAGAGAGAGTGAGAGAGAGAGAGAGAGAGAAGCCTAGATGCCCATCATCCTCTTCCTTCTCCACATTTGTGGTGTCTCCCTCTTCCTTTAGCCATGTCGTGATTCATGTGGAAGCTTTCTGTTCACAACCCCAAGTATAGGGTCGCGATGTAGTAATAACTCGGTGAGATCGAGGTCGAATCCACAGGGACAAAACTTGTACGTATGATGAAACTAACTAAAACTAGAACTAAAAGAAGATCTAAACCTAAATCTGGAATAAAAGAGAGTGGTAGTGAATGATGTTGATTAAAACTATCAATTGAAAGGTGGGATCTAGAGTGTAAGGATCCACTTTTAGCTATCAAGATGTTACCTTACTTGATTCAAGAAACACAATTGGAATTAGAGTCCTATCTTATCCAATTGGAAGATTAAATCAAATCTCTGAACCTTTTATTGACCTAATCCTCAATGAAGGAGTATTGTGATGATTGGAAGGGATTCCATCATTTTTACCATGCCTAGGAGACGATGGTGAACAACAGTGAAAATGTGAGCTTGAGAAGTCCTAGAGGGGGGGGGGGGGTGGTGAATAGGACTATGCCAAATAAAAATTGAAGTGCTGAAATAATAAATAAATCAAAAATCTCAATTGTACTAGTATTGAAAAATTGATTCAAACTAGTTCGTAGGATAACCTTTACTCAAACCAAGTTTAGGTAGAACAACCTTATTTCATGAACGTTTGTAAGAATCAAGATCTCAAACCAAGCAAGAGAAAATAAAGCTATCTATTACAAACATTCGCCACTTTTGCATAAATAAAATTACAAACATTCTCTACAAATGCAAAAAGTAAACATTCACCATAACACTAAGAATTATAGTGGTTCGGTGTGTATAACAATTATTCTCAAACAACCACACTTACTCCACTCCCAATAATCACTATCCACGTGATATTGGCTTTCATTATAA
The DNA here is from genome assembly GCA_021015155.1 of Magnolia officinalis. NCBI lineage: Eukaryota > Viridiplantae > Streptophyta > Magnoliopsida > Magnoliales > Magnoliaceae > Magnolia > Magnolia officinalis. Next base: position 64,184,628 of record JAJHSJ010000007.1, on the reverse strand, counting down.
ATAAGGTTTTCTCAGGGTCACCTTAAAACCTGATATAGTTGTGATTTTAAAGGGCTATCACAAACAAAAAATCCCTTACTGAAATTTTCTGGCTATCTCAGGAAAACCAACAAATGAGATTTTTCTGGCTCTCTCAATAAAACCAAAATATTAAAAGCAGAATATACTTATCTTCTCCTTTGAAGATGTAACAGTCGATGTAGCCATAGAACGGCTTCTCTTATAGTAGATTTGTTCAATGTTCAGTCATATAGACAAGGGTTCAATGTTCTAGATTGATTTTAAATAAATTCAAAACAAAGGTTACTTGTGTGAATCCCTTAAGATCTCAAAGAAGAGTATTTACTCTCTTTATAAAAATAAAATTCAAAGCATAAGAAATCAAGGAGTTAAAACAAATAAGCTATTAAAAATTTTTAAATACCGTGTAATAACTTGAGTATAATAGGGCCTTTTATCTCTCTTGATGATGGATTTGATGTACTTGAATTGTATTTTCAAATTGAGAGAAAGCCTTTATTTATAGGCAGAAAAGTTGTTGCTTCGACTCGTCTAAGAACTAGATTACGTTCCAACAAAATTTCAAATTTAAGCGCAATAAGATAAAACAGAACTTCGACTAGTCGAAGGCTCTGCTTGACTGGTCGAGGGCCCTATTTGACTGGTCAAGTAGTCTGCTCGACTAGTCGAAGAAGTAACAGAAAAATCATTTTTATGCACTTTAAACTAAGATTGGTCAAAATTCCTAAGACTAGTCGAGCCACAACTTAGACTAGTTGAACCTTAGCTTAGACTAGTCGAACTTAAGCTTAACATAAGTATAGAAACTCAATTAAGTTATGTTTTGAAAGTACATAAGCCTAGGGTCTTTTAGGGTTTGTTATACCTGAAAACACTGGACTTTGAGATAGATTGGATGCTTGAACTTCATGGAACTTGTTCTTCTACTTGATTCTTCAATAGAGCTTGTAGTTGATAATAGAGCTTGGTCTTCTACTAGAACTTTAGTATAACTTGAATTCAATTATCTTGAACTTCAGTAGAGTCTTGAACTTTCCATTTTGATCCAGTACTTGACTTGAAGTTGAGTCTTGAACTTTCCATCTTGATCCACATTAGACGGACCACTTCATAAGTTATTTTGTCTAAATGATATTTGACAAATAAAGGTTTGCTTTAAACAATATAGCACTTACAATCTGCCCCTTTGTCAAATTCATGATAAAACACTTATTATTACAACAACCACAATTACATATTGTATTCTTGATTCCATGTTTTAGAAGATTGGTTGCAGCTTTATTGAATGTGTAAAAAATGTATTACTCCCCCTCAATGTAGGCTTTCCCCTATATTATGACATATGCATTTTTCTATTCCAATGCCAATGCATACACATATATAATCATCAACATTCATCAACATTCATATTATGCACATCAACATTCATTTATTCTACTCAATAATAAGCAATCTTCTCCCCCTTTTGTCACATTATGACAAAGAAAAGAATAATAATTCAACTAACCATATCAAAATCAATAGGATCAAGAGATATGCATATAAACATGTCAAGTAAAGGGAGTTATCAATAACTATTAAAAGAGAGTAGAGTTTGAGAGTGATCATCAAGCACACACACAAAGTTAAAGTTTTACAAACCAAATGTATTTAAAAATGTAAAGTAGCCTAGTTAGATCTAAAGGAAGATGGAGGAGGTATGAAATGATCAATCCGGTGAAGTCCCTTGGTAATGCGATGAAAGTACTTTCGTATGTATTTCATAGAAGATTGGTGACTTTCTGCCAGATTGTCTTGGGATACCTTCAACTCAACAGCTTTTTCTTCAATGATCTAAGCCGCTCATCAACCTGGGAAGGTTGATAGTCTAGTCAGTTACATCATCCGACTCACTAAACTTGATAAATATGTCATCCATAGATGTGTCCTCTGGTATAAGAGTGTCTTCTTCTTCTTCTCCTTCTTCTCGTTAGCCAGAAAGGAACATCGAGTTCATTTTATGTATATTTGAATTATCAAAAGGTAATTCCAACTCTAGTGCCTCAGTCGTAGGTATCACAACATTACAATAAAGAGCAATGCAAGTCATGAGATAGGCGAAAGGAATCGACCCATGACCAGGATAGATATGGAATTGGATAATCAAATAACACATCAAAGAAGGAAGACAAATAGGAATACCAGACACAATAGAGTGAAGGACACTAGTCATGAAGGGAGTAAGTTCAGACTTATATTCCCAAATCATGGATACATATTGGAGGTAAATATGCAATATAAGACTCTGTATTTAGGAAGCATCTGGTTAGCACCGACGACATTGCTAGAACTCCATTCAGCATCAAAGCGACATAATTTATGAGTGATCGCCCTTCGCTCAGTATGTGTCATTTTCTTAGCGAGAGTAGCAATGGGAATGCCATCATCGACGACTGTTATATCTAGCAAACCTGAAACCAGGTGGCGATCAATGGGGATTGTCCCTTCTTAAAAATTAAATGTAAATATCAGATTTTCAAGAGATATGTTGCTTATGAACACGTACATGCTTTGCGTTATGGAGCGGTAGTCATTCCGCCCCAAGCAAAAATATTTTTCCATCCTATAGCAGTACGTATAGGCAAAAGTTAAAATGGTACAATGTGGTCTACATTAACAGTCCTTTCAATAATAATTCTTCTAGTGCGAAAATCCTTAACATGCTCTGAATCTTCTTCGGGAGATCTTAGGGTTCTCACCCTAATGGGAGTCGACCTGGAGGAGCTGCTAGGGCCCTTGCGAGTAGCCTTTCTCTTAGTATGATACTCCATTTAGAGATTGTAAAAGAGAAGATTAAAGAAGATAGATGGGTTGAGACTAGATCAGATTTTTGCTCTAAACCCACTAAAGAAAGGTTGTAAATCACAAATACACCACAAATAGAAGATAAACTAGCAAAGAGGAATCCAAATCTAGAAGGAAAATAGAAATAGATCACTTACAATGAAGATTTGGAGATGGGCTCATCGAGAGAAGCACCGGCTAGTCGAGGAAGAAGGTGAAAATGAAGCAGAAAAATGTTTTTCCCCCATTTAATGAGCAAACCTGCGCACCTCGATTGGTCGAATATGGTCCTCGACCCGTCAAATGTCGACTAGTCTAGGATGTACTCCCCGTCGATCAATGCAAAAAAAATTATATTTAAAATTTAAAATTTTATTTACATGTTTTGCATTTAAACATTAAAAAAAATGCATAAGCAACATGATAAATTAATTAAAAGTACACAACCCAATATCATGCTTTAATTTAGAATATTTATTCTTATTAAGCGGTTTGGTCATTATGTTTGCAAGCTGCTTTTCAATTTAAATATATTCTAATGAAATACTCTTGTGTTCAACTAATTCTTGAATATAATGATATCGAATGTCGATATGTTTCGTACGAGAATGTTGAATAGGATTATTTGAAATATTAATTGTGCTTGAGTTATCACAATATAATGTCATTGTATCTTACACAATCCCATAATCAGCTAATATCTTTTCTATCCAGATCAGCTGGGTGCTAGCATTACTAGTTGCGATATGTTCGGCTTCAGCTGTTGAGAGATACAAAATTGTGTTTTTTGCTGAGCCAGGAAACTAAACAATTCCCTACATAAAAACATCCACCAATGGTAGAATTTCTATCGTTGATGTTTCCTGCCCAATCTGCAACGATATATCCGGTAAGTTGTATAGTTGTATCTGCAGATACTATAAACCTATGTTAGCAGTAGTTGCGACATATCTGATTATCCGTTTAACAACGATTAGATGTGATTCCTTAAGATCAAATTGATATCTAGCACATACTCCAACACTAAAAGCAATATCAAGTCTATTAGCAGTTAAGTATATGAGACTACCAATCATACTCTGATATAGACGAGAGTTTATACTTTTACTCAATTTATCCTTAGAAAGTTTGAGAGTTGTACTCATAGGAGTATCAAACTTTTTTCTTTTCTCAAACCCAAATTTCTTTACAAGATTTAAGGCATACTTGGTTTGTGAGATGAATATACCATTTTCCTGTTGTTTTACTTGTAATCCAAGAAAATAATTTATTTCTCCAGTTATACTCATTTTAAACTTGGATTTCATTAGATCTGCAAACTCAATGGACAAGTTAGTGCATATAGATTATACTATCAATATATGTTCATTATCTTTCTTGACGAATAAGGTTAAAGTTGTGACTAAGTAAGAAATTTGTCAACTTTTCGTACTATGCTCTGGGAGCTGGTTTCAAACCATAAAGTGCTTTTTAAGATGGTACACATGATCTGAAAGTTTAGGGTCCTTAAAACCCTTAGGTTGTTCAACATATACCTCTTCATGTAGATCACCATTTAGAAATGAACTTTTGACATCCATTTGATATATTTTGAACTTCTTATAACAAGCAATTAAAACAAACAATCAAATAGATTCAAGGCGCACAACTGGTGCAAATGTTTCATCATAGTCAATTCCTTCTATCTGAGTGTAACCTTATACAACCAGTCATGCCTTGTTGCTAATGATATTCCCCATTTCATCGACAAGTGCTTCTTTTATATTTGTCAGTTCAATTTGAGAAGTGAAGTAGATGTAATTACATATATTTTCTAACTGTCTTCTTGTTTGAACACTAGTATGAGGGTTACCCAATATCTAATCAGTTGGATGGTCTTTAACTAATCTTAATTCAGTATTATCTGATTTAGATGAAGAATCAAGTTTATCTATATTGTTGACTTCATCATCATCTTGACTTGGTGTGGGTGTGATCAGGTGATCATCAATTACTATGTTAATAAATTCCTGAATCAGCCCTGTTCTTTTGTTAAGAACATGATATGTTCGACTATTTAGAGCATAACCCAAGAATATTCCCTCATCACTCTTAGCTTCGAACTTCCCCAAAATTTTTCAGTCACGTAAAATGAAACATTTACTTCAAAAAGTCTGAAATTATTTGACGGTCGGCTTCTTATTAAACCATAATTTATATATTGTTTTATCTTTGGCTTTTCTAACATACACACGGTTTATAATGTAGCAAGCAGTATTAACAGCTTTAGCCCATAAGTTTCTCGGTAAGTTCATGCTATTTAACATTACATTTGCCATTTCCTATAATACTTTGTTCTTTATTTCAACAACTCCATTCTGTTGAGGTGTTTTAGGAGCAGAGAACTCATGTGATATTCCATGGTCTGTACAATACTTCTCAAAATTGCTATTTTCAAACTCAATGCCATGATCACTTCTGATTTTGATTATAGGTACTTCTTTTTCAGTCTGAATTTGTTTTAGAATTTTTCTGACTTCATCGAGAGTCTCTGATTTCTCTCTTAAGAAGGCTACCCAAGTATATCTGGTAAAAGCATCAACAATAACCAGAAAATACTTCTTTTCACCCAACCCATCCATCACCAAGTATACCACTATATAGATTCCATGTTTGAAGAAAGGTGTACTTTTTTAGTTCATTAACTTTTACGTATCTTAATTATTATATGCTAGCTGCATTTGTATTATATGAACTCATTTTGGTTACAATTGGAGTGATTTCTTACAGCAGCGCATGCTTTTTGGGCCCCATTAAATGAAAACTTATTATTTGATGCATTCTTTTATAAATTTGTTATTCCTCAATATGCAAATATGTGTATCTAGGCATGCCATGAAATTTCACTGAAAAATTCCATCAATTTCCCCATGTTTCACCATTTTTCTTCACATTTTCGGTTATCGGCGATAACGAAATTATATCTTTATCTCCAGTTAGCGAAACTTGTAGCGATACCGACAACTCGAACACTGGATATAACTTTTCAATTTTTGTTTCCCCTAGTATTTGTATCGTTGAGGTACGATACTAATAAATATAGGCCGATATTATCAATAATATTGGCGATATTTTGAACATTGAATGAGATAAAAATGAGGTGGCTAGAAGGGGATTTTGAAAAGACTAGCAACAAAACTTATTGGTCTAGACCCTTGAGCTCACAAGCCCCTCGATCTTTGGAATTAGTGCGATGAAGGTAGCACTCATGCCTTTGCTATTGCGGACAAGAGCGGAAGTCATTCAGCACCACCATAACTCCACTCGTAATAACATCACAATACTCTTATTAATGTAAATCCATTTGGCGTTGGCGTATAGTTGCATGAAGTGTGAAGCAAAACATTAACAAATTCGGTTGCGAGAGCAGGGAAGCGTCTCTTTTAAAATGTAAACAAATATAAATAACTAGGAAGCTGGAGCGGGGGATAGATTCCAAAGTGGGGATTTGAAGGGTGAACGTCACCTAGTTAGATGGATCCTGCAACTAAGCCTTGGCGCTATTTTCTTTCCTACCAATGATTACTTCATGTGCTTCATATTCAAACTTCTCCATCTGATTCAAGTGTTCAAGTGAAACTTTTAGATTGGATCTTTCCATGTTTTCCATTGAATAATGAGATCTCTAGAATTCCATCATCCCCCCCCCCGAAAAAAAAAAAAAAAAAAGGAAAAAAGTTGTTTAATGGAACTTTTACCTGGCTGTGACCAAGAAACCATTGGATTCACTTGGCGAGCCGAGAGACTTGTCAATTTGTCTAGTAAACTACTTAGAGCTCACGTAGTAACCTATGCCGGATTAATCGTATTCTGGGCGGGCTGGAGCAATGAACTTATTTGATGTAGCTCATTTTGTTGTAGAGAAACCCATGTATGAACGTTGTTCTCGTTGGTCTCACTAAGTCCATATGGAGTAGTTCAAGAGGTTTGGATGTGGCTAAGGAGTTCACTTTCTTATGACTACTCCTAATTTGCTTGCCAATTTGACATGCGCCACAAATTTTTTCTATCATTTTTAATTTGGGTAAGCCACGAATATGATCTCTCTTGTTTAATCTATAAAGATCTCTAAAGTTAACATGTCTAAGACGTTTATGCCATAGTTCAATTTCGTCAGTTTGGACCGTGTAACATGAATAGTTAGAAGAACATGAGTCATTAATAATGTAGCAATTTTCATAAGCCCTATGACCATTTAATATCACACTTCTCTTCTCATTTGTAATCTCGTATACATGATTTGTAAATTTTACACTATGTTTATTATTGCAGATTTGAGATATGCTTAGGAGGTTATGTTTTAGACCTTCAACATACAGTACATTCTCAAAGGGAGGAAGATTAGAGAGTTGAACAGTACCTTGGCCTATGATTCTACAGTTGCTACCATTACCAAAAGTAACTGAGTCGTCTTTTACTTCTTTGAAGTTGGTGAATATTGTTTTGTCATCTGTTATATGTCTTGAACATCCACTATCCGGGTATCATTTTATAACGCCCTGAACATTTCAATATCCGAGTATTGAAAGTACTCGAGTGTTACCAAGAAATTTAACGTAATACGAGCATGTGTACGATACCAATCTAGCTATCGTTACCTTACATCCATTCTCCAACATGAATCTGACCGTTGGGAATAATCTTCATTCATATATTAAGCAATCTGATTGTCGATTTTAAGGCAAGACTATCCCTCATGTGATTTGACATATGTACCTTCCTTTGACTAGATCGGTGAATAACTCTTATCCATAGTGATCCAGATGTAAGTCCATTAGTAAGAGTTGTTTAGAAAGGTGCATACAACCTCATAGAACCATTGGATTTCAAAAAATTCTCAGATCAACAATAATTACGAAAATGCCATCACCTATGAATATGCTTATCCCATAATCAGAACTACGATAAGAGAAACTTACACATTTGAACAAGACACTCTAATATGACAGTACATATGCTTTACCCCTAATCACTCCAGAAATCTAGTTTATGTTCTTCCATTTACAAAACTGATCGTACATATACCTACTTACAATGTTAGAATACCAACCATCAAGTCTTCATATTTTTATCATGTCATCTAACCATCCATCATGTTTGGATCCACCAAATGGGCCACCCAAATATTATAATTAATCGGTCATTTTGAAGATCTTAGGGTGTATTCCAAGACTACCAGCTAGCTTCCCTATTAGGTGTATAAAATATCGTTTTAAGACCTCAGAGTGGTATTGTCCATTAAAAAGACATCTGAGTCATCTATAAGTGATCAAGGTTCAAACTTAGGCGTTAGAAAGAGCATGAAAAAATAACAAGCACTAATGAAATTTTCTCCCATTTGCATGGTGAAGTTAGGAGATACGGATGGTAGAAGTTGTAACAAAGGAGGGCAAATTTGTAAGTATAAAGCCTCTGTTTCACAACCAGCGTTGTATGCTAAATCCACGTAAGTTCTATGTGTGAGTTTCACTCGGATGTTTTGTAACTTGTGGGCCACTAAAGGCTCAGATCTGGTTCATATTCAAGCTCATAACATAAAATAACCCTGCAGCTCTGGTTAACGGAGTGGATTACTCACCAAACATCACAGTGGACCCCACCTTCACCCTCGTCATTCATGAAACTAAAAATCTACGTAACTGATTTTCCACTAACGGCTAATGTAGTCTTCATGTTGGCTGATGGTGTGGCCTACTTAGGACTCAGATCTACTTCGTACTTTGACCCATGTGCCAACACATTATGATAAGGGTGGTGAAGGGAGTAGATTTTCTAGAAGTCAACCACAAATGGACCCCACCTATTTTGAACAGCAACATAGAGAAACATTCGTCTGCACGGTGTAACAGGCGGACGACGAAACCAGACTTGACGATAGCTTTCTCCTTCTGCGTCCCTACAACATGTGGCCAACCTAAAACTTAAATCAGGCCCATACTTGATGCCATAACCGATTAAGACCCTATGGAAATAATGAACGGAATGGATCTCTCAATGATTATCAGAAGTGGTCCCCACCAGCTCTAGCAGAGAAATTAGAGTTGGACTCCCTCTGTAAAATGGTTTCCAAGGGGAAATCGGCCATTCTCCAAGACTCTAGCACGACTAAAACCAAGAGCCAGATAAGGGAAGGAAGTGGGAGAGAGAACGGGGTCCCGATGTGATTATGTCGTATTTCACGCAAACAACCACACCACACGATGTGGAAACTGTCCCTCCCAGACATAAGGGACTGCACGATCTCACGTTTACAATTGATCTTGCGGACCAGGGATCGTCCCACAATAAATCCAATCCATCTGGTGGTGACAGAAAGGAAAATAATTAAGGAGAGAAGAATCTACCATGAAAGCTGGGTCATCTTCTCAACTGAAAAATCGACTGATCATGGACACAAGATGACCCATCGATGGATCATCTAACCTAAACGATCTAGATGGCAGATAAGTTCTAAGGGAACGGACCAAGATCAAAGTAGCATTGTCTTAATGATGGAGCTGCTGTTGCACACGACATTACACAATCAAGATCCATAACCAACTCTCCAGAAGGTTCGAAACTAGCTATGAAAGACTGTTATCGGTTGCACTACAAAATAAAACAGTGAGAGAGTGAGAAAGGGAGAAAAGTGTGGAGAAGAAGGAAGGAGACTGGCTGAATTCAACCGACGCCAAGAAGATCTAGAGAAGAAAGGTTGGGCTGTGCAAAATCGAACCTACACCAGTCAAGACGGTCCAGGTTTCCCTTCTTGCTCCCCTCTTCCTTATTTCCTCTTTGCTTCCTAAAGCTTCCCTATAATGAGAGCTATCACGCCTTACTCAATCATCTTGGTAATGGGATAGACTTAGATTATAGCTGAGAATGCACAACTTATACTTGTATGACCAAATCTATACCATAAACGCATTGAACCTAATTAAAACTTGACTTAAAACTGGTAAAATAGATTAGAATCCGACAATAAAGAATATCCTTGAAGATTAATAAACTAAGGTGAGGGTTTTATCCTTTAAGCTTACATTAATTTAAGTTGTTATATCTTGCTTTTTACATGCCTTCGTGATATTTTATCCTGCCTGATACATGCCTTCATGATATTTTATGTTGCTTGTTACCTACTTTTATATTACTTTAAGTTTTCCCTGCAATTATGTGTTTTACCATCAATTATTTACCCTTTGAGATTGTAGTATAATGTTATTTACACGAGATCTTTATGAATTTATGTGGGGCCATGGATACAAGCCTTGCCCTTGCCTTTATCAATTTATTGAGTTGACCCTTGCCACTCTCCATTTTGTTAAGTTAGTTATTGCTACTCTCTTCTATATTATGTTGGCCATTGTCACATTTATCTTTGCTGAGTTGGCCATTGCCACTCTTCTCTTTATTATATTAGCCTTGTGCTATTATCTTTAAGGCTTGGGCATGTGTCTTAATATTCCAAAACTTCCATAATTCAATCTATCTCTCTATAAGTGTAAGTGATGTGTAAGATGTATCACAACTAGTGATTCAAATATTCTATCATGGACGTAATGTGTTCTGGGTAGAGACTCTCTTGGTTGTCAGGTAATTCCATGGGCTTTTGGGTAGTGGTGCACAAATTGATGTGTGTAATTCACGAATGCAGTGTCACATCACCTCCGGGATTGGATGTCGCAAATAGTTGCTCCATGATCAAGTCGTATCACGTAATTAACCTATCTCATGTGTTGTGTGCCTTGAGGAGTTCACCTAAATCCACGGTAGCGTTGGCCATGTCGGCGAATATTCGTAGTTATGGGATGCGAGTCAAGCCGGGATTCCTATAAATCATATTCCACATTATGATGATCACTACGTATGATGAGCCCTACGCACTTTGTTACGCATGCATCTTATGTAGGTTGTTTGCGCATTCTAATATCCTCGTAATAGTGGACTACGTGACATATCAGAACTCTTACATTACTTTTATGAATCTCTTGAATTATTATTAATCTTAAAGGATAACCATCACTATGAGTAGGGCATTGACCTTCACCCAACCGTACAGATGATGTAGGTGACGTACAGATTAAAGACTCAGAGGACCATCTCCCTATAGAAGACTATAAAGAAAGAATCCGAAGACAGTTTTACTATTTTGTTTTATACTTCCGCTGCGAACTCGATAAATGTAATAAGCTTCATTGAGAGGGTATTTGATTATTCTTTTACTCTAATGAAATAATCAATATAGTTGATTTTATTCTTGTGAATGTTACCTTCATGAACGTATCTGGATGTGATCCAAATGAAAAAAATATGGTGCGATTTCTAGAGCATCTAATTTATACATTATTAACACCCAGTTTTCTCGGGCACGAGTATAAACTCTACCCATGAAAATTCGGGATGTTACACATTTTGAATGGCTAGTTGCTTTAAAGGCTATATGGGAAACAAGACATGTAACCTTTGGAACCCATTTCATTATGGTTCTGGGTTTAAGAGTTCCATTGGATTTTCTCTGTTTTAGGGAGTTGGAATTTCTCCACTTTCTATTAACTCCGATTCCATCTGAGTTGGATTTCAGAAGCTCTTTGAGTAAGTCCACAATTTTTTCGGCTAAAGGTGATTTATTATATCTTTAATTTCTATGGTTGATGGCATTTGAGTTATTTTTAGGAACTTTCAGAGGTTCGAATTTTTGAAATCATTTCGACCAAAGTTTCTCAAATTCTTAGCTTTAGAGTTTGAGGATTCTCCTCTTACAAATGTAGGAGGTGTATCTTTATTTTTCAAGGAATCATTCTTGATATAGCCCAGACCTGACTTGTCAACACATTTTCTGGATGAGGTTAACAATTTTCCAGTTTTGGGTGTCCGTGGGTATATCTCCAAGTATCCTTAAAACTCAAAAGGGAAGAAACTTCGAGTTTTAGTTTCTCATTTTCAGTTATAAGTTTTTGTAATTATGAGGTTTTGAAATTTAAATCTAGTTTTATTTTTTCAAAATAATATGAAATATGATATTTTTCTAAAACATTGTTAAGTTTTTCTTTTAATTTAACATATTTCTCTCTTTAAAATTTCAGTTTGATAATAATTTTACAACTTTCCCTGTATAAGGCATTGTAGGCGTCTTGAAGATCATCTTCATTTTCATTTTGAGGGTCACTCCTGATATTTTCATAGTCAGATATGTTACAGCTATCTGAGGAGGTGACTATAGCTATAGTCATAAGGGCTTTTACATCATTCGTATTTTCTTGTTCTGATTCATCAGACTCAGAAGAACTTTCAGAGCCAGATGATTCATCCCAAGTAGCTATTATGCCCTTTCTTTTTGACTAATCCTTTTTAGGACATTTATTCGCCAAGTGCCCATATTCATGACAGTTGAAACATTGACTGTCTTTTGTTTTAGATTTCCAAAACTTAGATTTTCCTTTTCTTTTGTCAGATGGTTTTTGAAAATCTGATCTTTTCTTATTTTTGAAAATTCTATAAAATTTCTTAGCTAGTAATGCCATATCATTTTCTGTATCTTTAAAATCAAAATTAGCACAATTTTCTTTTGAAACAGATTTAGAAGATTTAAGAGCAATCGACTTACCTTTAGGAGCTTTATAATTTGACTCATATGTTTGGAGAGAGCCAACTAACTCCTCAACCTTCATATTATCAGTATCTCTTAATTCCTGAATGACAGTGACCTTAGAGTTGAATCTATCAGGAAGAGATCATAGTATTTTTGCACAGACCTTGCTTTCTGGGATTCCATCTCCTAGACCCCACATGGAATTTACTATATCATTTAGTTTTGTATAGAAGTCAATGAATGTTTCATTTTCTTCCATACGAATCTCCTCAAATTTAGTAGTAAGGAGTTGAACTTTTGATTTCTTGACTATAGTAGTTCCTTCATGTGTCATTTCAAGAATATCCCAAGCTTATTTAGTTGTATCGCATGAAATAATTCTTTTGAATTCATCAGGCGATAGAGCACAAGTTATGACATTTAAGGCCTTAGCATTAGCACTACTTTCGTTTTTTTGAGATCCAGTCCATAAGTAGAAAGCAATTTCTCTCATGGACCTAGTTCCATCTTCGACTGTTACCTCAGTCATAAGAGGTTTCCATTTGGTTACAGTGGCTTGCCACACGCTCTCATCTAAGGATTTTAGAAAAATCCTCATTCTGCCTTTCAGTATGCATAGTGTAACGCCCTGAAAATCGGGGGTCGAGCAAAAACTCAACTCCCGAGTTCCAACGCATCACTTATGCAACAAAATGAATGATGATTGAATGTTGTCTGTATTAGTGCATTGAACATGAGTGAGATTAAGCCAAAACAGCATATCATACTCCAGAGACAGTTAAATTGCAAGCGGAAGACTGTGATAGATATATAAAATATAAAAACAATGGTGAGTCTCCAGAGTGCGATAATGTTACCAGGTTAATGAATTACAAGTATAATTTCAAAATATGCCAAGTTGTGGAAGTGTAATGTCTTCTATCCCAAATATCATAGCCCCATCAATACAATACCAGGTCTTCATAGACCTGTCAGAGAGTTACACGAAGGAGAACTCCTCCTCAACATCTTAGTAGTGGTCCGACTCTGCTTCATAAGCATTGCCATCACCTGAAACTCAACAAATCTAGTTGGTGTGTACAACACCGTCCCGTAACGTGGGAGTGAGTGATCAACTCAGTGGAACAGTAAAGCATAGGTTAACATGTTATCAAAACAGTCTAGCAGTAATGATAAAGCAGTAAAATTAAACACTTCTAATTATTCTTATTAATGCAAGTATGAAAATGCAGTCATGATGTATGCCCTTGCCAAACCAGCCTCATGCAACACCATCTTACGTTCGCGGCATGCTTTCATCCCTTAGTGCTCCACATCTTCTATGCACATGCAATACGATGATGAGCATGATTACCGAGTTATTATTAGTCCATTTCAAATAGCAGGATTGGGAAACTAAGGTACCTCCCTTGTATCATTCCCAAACATGATCCATTCTAGGGTCGTCACTCCTAGTTAGTCTCATACGATATTATGGTTTGAGAGGCATAGCGAAGGCATCACAAAGGGCTCGTCACCCGTCAGCACGGATACAGATCTCACCGTATGCGGCTCAATTGTTGGCCGTCAACTCGAATACAGGTCTCACCGTACTTGGCTCAATCGCTGGCCGTCAGCTCGAATACAGGTTTCACCGTACTCGGCTCCACTCATGCTCTAGTTGTTGTGAAGGGCTCATCGCCAATCACAGACCTTAAAGTATACTCGAAGACACTACGGAGGGTTCGTCGCCCGTCAACACGAATAAAGGTCTCACCGTACTCCGTTCTCGCCGTAGGTGTCGACAGCTTGAATACAGTGTCCCATACCACCGTATTCGAGTCACGAGTCTGGTTGCTCAATGGTCACTACAGGGAGGCACGTACGCCCAGCGTAGGCCGACAGCTCGACCACGGTGTCCCATACAACCATGTCTGGCTCATGGTTAACGGGATTTCGCTGGTAAGTTTGGTACCCTAGGTTCAAGCAGTAGCGTCCAAACATGGTGAACATATATTAGACAGATTGGGTTACTTGATGATCTCGGCTAGCTCGAGCGTACAACAAGTTGAACGACATGAAGTGCATAAGCACCTCGCGTGGCCAACCACTATCGTTAACCGAAGTACGACTCGAGTTCGTCGAACACATCTCACGTGGCAAATGAATCTCAGCCACGAATTCAATCCCATTACCGATTGCCTGGACTATAATCATAGCCCCAATCACATTCAATTGCAGACAGTTAAAGTAGTAATGGATCAAGATTCAAATCATACAATCAGAGTCTGATATTATCCGTTTAGGACTGCCAGGGTTGTTGCACGCACTCGTTGCTCCACTCCCCCATCACCCATGACGGATCATACAACGTAAACATGAATCTAAACATATGCATTACATAGATGAAATCATACATTCAGTTGAGCATGTTATGAAGCACAACACAAGCATGAGTTTGTACATATTCAATTCCTAATCACACAGTTATCCAAGGAAATCATACACATAGTTAAAGGAGTTGAGAATCATATCTCAACACCCTTATACATTACAATTTATTAACTACTACTCATTCAAACGTTTCAACAAACACTTAGACTACAAACATCAACAAACATGACATATGTTGATCACATAGGTATTAGGCCAAATCCTTTCACTAGGGAGTTGCCCCAGTTATAACACGCGAGCACCCACGACGGATAGTCATGGCAATCAGGAATCCAAGTTCCATATTCATTCAGTCATTTCCACAAACACTTGGGCCACACATTTTAATATATATAGTGTATATTAGTCATGGCGTGATTTAGGGCAAATCCTTTCGTCAAAGGGGGATCGCCAATACAACAATCATATATCCATGACAATTAGTCATGGCGAGCACGAATGAGAGTTCTATACTCATTCAGTCATTTTCACAAACACTTAGAATACACTATTTTAACATACATAGTATATATTAGCAAAAACATGTATTAGGGCGAATCCTTTCGCCAGACAAGTATTTTATCCATATATAATATATCATTACAGCAAATAATCATGGCAAACACATTTCCAAAATTTATACGTATACGGTACTTTCTACAAATACCTAGAGTATGTAAAATTCCATATTCTTCATCTTTAATCAAAACAGAAAATAGACAGCACTTTGTACATGTGCAATTGCATGCAGATCATGAATCTATCATTATCTGACATTGAAAGCGTTAAAAACCATAACCTATACACCTAAAGTCCGCACCTTTTGTCGTAGAATCGTAACGAATCCGATAGGCTTGCTAAGCTTTCGTATTCGGCAGTCTGGTAACCTATAAAATGAAATAGGTTAGTTATTTCATAACCTACAACTATCAAAACCCAAATCAGATTAGGGTTAGGGTTTCTTACCTAGAAACAGAGCTGAAATCGCCGGGAAAGCGATTAGAAGTGAGTGGTGTAGCTTGTGTAGCGGCAGGGTGAAGTGGCAGGGAGATTCTCCCACTTCTCTCTCACTTTCTCTCTCTTTTCTCTCTTTTCCTAGGGTTTTTCTCAAATTCGTATGGCTGAAATGAGAGAGGGTTTAAGGTCCTTATATAGCTTAAAATCTCACCGAAATAGACTTATGGACAAGCTATACTTAGGTTATAACCAAAGCGAACCTTTTTCAGCTCAACGGAGCACTTCTGGCAGGCCTCCTTGAGCCAAAGGTCGGACTTAAGCTCACTAACACTGGATCTATGTTTAGTTAAGTTTTCGTTTCGGTCAGGATTCCGGATCGCAAATGGCGGACCAGTTTCAGTTCAACGGTCAGTGGATCTCGATCGGAAATTCCGAGTACATGGATAAGTGTATGAAATTTCTCCTGATCCGAGGGTGTAATTTGGTCTGATTCTGACGGTTTGGCTGCTTAATACTGATCCGCAAGCGAGAGGTGCCAGATTTCATAAATTTTTATTTTATTTTGAATGAATTTCACATTTCTCACACTCCCCGCTCCGAGCTCAAGCAAATAGCGCTGGGACACTATCTGGATTTGATTTCCGAGATGGTTGTCAAGCCCAGCAAGGCGGTCCTAATTCCTTAACTTCGTGTTAATCGAACTTCCGTCGTGCGGTCCAAATCTGATACGGAGTTTCGAGATGCTCCCGAGAGCAACCGGGTAATGAGATCGATCCTAGATTTTAGGATAACCTAGCGTCAATGATTCTACAAGTTTTGGGTCTTGCAGATCGTATTTAAAGTGATTGGTGATAATTTCACAGGTACTCTAGTTTAACACTGGCTAATTCTCGCCTAATTTCTAAAGGATTTAGTCTTGAGTAATTTCTGTTTGAGGTGATATCTGGGCCTTTGTAATTTGTATATAAAGTGATCCAAGTTATACTACTTAGCTAGTTTAAGATAGCGTCTAGGGTGAAAGTACTTAGAAAAATTGAAAGAACAAGGTGGTGAAGGGTGGGATTTGTGAAGGAAATGGGTTAAGAAGCGATTTTAGACTATGGGATTGAGTTCTGACAAGTTAATAAGGTGTTAGGATCGACCCATTGCCTAAGGACGTCTAATTCCCGATTGGCAAAAATCCGGGATGTTACAATCTACCTCCCTTAAAACAAAATTTCGTCCCCGAAATTGCCTAAGGGTAATAAGAAAAGATTTAATTATTTTTTTGCCTATGTTTTATTGTGTAGGGTATATACTAGCCTGGTTCATTTTAGTCTACCCCCCTTTAACTTATTTATTTATCTATTTCTCCTACTCTGATGGTTTGCTACAATTTATTTCTTCACCCATTTCGAGTCTTAACGACAATCCCCAATTATTTAGAGTAAGATAGTCGTTTTCATTGTTTGACCAACACGGAGAGACGGCTATAGTGGGCTTGATCCCGATACATCGATTATCTACCAGGCCAGGGTAGGAAGCTCATCGTATACCTTCCGAGTCCTGGTGGATCCTGGTCTTCTGCTCGGCCAAGCAGTGAGTCCATTGGTAGTCGCCCAGGATTGAGAATTGGGTCAAGCCACGAACGTTGGCAGTTGTATATTTCAGTAACTCCGTAGTCTGATCACTCTAAAAATATAGGGAATGTCCATCATTGAAAGGCTCAAATTATCTATGTCTAAGGTTGCCCTTTAGGTCTTAGTCTAAGAGAGTCCTTGCTATTATCTATGTTCAAGGAAATGGTGAATCAAATCTTACTAGATCATCCTAAAACGGTTTCTCATAGTAGAACTTGCTAGGGCTTCTATAAAGTTCATATTCAACGAGCACAGTTTCGATCCTAGGCCAGTGGGGTAGGGTCCACCACGCTCCTACTGCGCCACCCAGATCAAAGAGGTGTATTGATTTGACCTAGCTACATCTATCAGTCTCTGGCATTCTCTAATGTAATCGGTAGTCTAGTCTTAATTTAGGTGTAGTCCAAAGTCTATGCTCATATACTAGATGATTTCACATCATTTCTAATACAGGAAGGGTTTTATCACTTAGGGTCAAAGTTGTCTAATTGGAACTGAGTTGTCTGTACTTGACGCTCGAGCATTTCACATATGCTCATACCAGCTAAGAGGGTCCTAAGGTTCACATTATTAATTTGTTGGATTTCTCATACTTTTAGGTCTTTCGAAATCTCAGATTACCATTCTAGGTCCAAAACTCCATGGGTCTATTTGGCCAGTGGTCTTAAGTCGCACTAAATGGGACTGCATTACTAATCCTACCTCATGATTGGGAATGACATGTTTGGTAGGAGGGTGGGTAGGGATTAAAATTAATGGTATAGGCTTTGGAAAATGAGCCTTGTGTGGGAAAGTGTGAGATGGGATTTTCAAATCCAAAGATAATGAATTTTCGAATGTACTTTGAAAGGAATCTCAGAGTTTACGTTTAATTGCGTACATTTCAAACATGGTATTGGAAAACATGGGAGATAGGAGAGGGGTTGTTAGGTTTCCGAATCTTGAGCCTACATAAGCTCAAATGAAAGGGAATAAAGAGGAAAAATGGAAAGATGGGATGGGTTGAGGACTTACACATTTTTAAGCTTCAAATGGGGGGTGTAGGAGCTCAAATGAGAGAAAATGGAGAGGGTAGGGAGGTAGGGATTGCTGTGAACGATGGAGAGGGGTGGGTTGTGACCGAAAATGAGATTTTTGATGATTGAAAGGGAGAGTTGATAGAGAGGCAGTAGGTTAGAGGGCTTGGAAGGGTGAAATGAGAAGTGGGACTCCAACCGGAGAGAAATAGGGGCCCCCTGAAAATTTTGCACGCACCAAACGTGTGTAGGGGTCGGGACGACCAAGACGAGCACCGGCCCGACCACCCCGGCCTAACCTGACCGCGGTCGACCGCGGTGACCACGGTTCCACCGCGGTCCGCCTTGCCCGGCGCCGCGCCACCGCAGCTGGGTGGTGTTTTCCACCCTCCAAGGTGTCAAGTGCACCCTGAGTCCACCGTGGTTCCCCCCGGAAAGACGCGTGTGGCCCCCGACTCCGTTTTGAGTTGTTTCAGGTCAAATCGGACGTATCTTGCAATCTGGAATGAGTTATCTAACGTAAAATATATGATTTTGGGGTAAACGAGTTAATGAAGTCAACCAACCCACTATGTCAGGTTGTGCAGCCCGAAATTGTGAAAAAACCTTGGATGGATGGTCGTTTCCCTATTTCAATTTCGTCTTTACTATAAATAGTAGTTTTTAGTTTGATTAATCTTCATCCGTTGAGCTTTAGGAGTTGCGCCCAACGTGAAAAGTGCTTAGAATAATTAGGAGAACGGTTTGGTGAAGCTAAATAGGACACTTACTATTTTTGGCCGAAAACCTTGCGCACTAGTAGACATCACGACCTTATAGTAAGTCGCGAATTCTAGGAGTTTTAGTTGTAGTTTGTTTCAGATTTCTTTCCCATTACTTAGTATCCCTATTTAAATGGTTGTGAACTCATTTTTTTTTGTCATTCATTAATCAATTTCGAATTTATTAGAATTTATTTCTATTTTCTGCTTTCTTTTCTCGTAGATTCGAGAAGTCTCTGTCAGGAGTCCAGAGAAGCTCCGAGGATTCGGAGTAGTTATCCTCATCACGTTTATCCCATATTCTACCGATTTTCAACGGTTGGGATGAGGTGGATTGTGATCTAGACCCATCAATAGACGGCTTAGAAGTGATTCGGGATCGTTTCACGTGATCATGGGTGCGTACGGGCCCAATTTCAGCGGTCAATTTCGGTCGGTTTCGCCGTTCGACGAATTTAAAAAATCCTAAGTGGTTTCTACGTTCCACCGCTCCCTCCTAAGTTAGAGTGCGTCAGAGTGCGTTGTGTGACCATAACCCAGGTCCGGTTTAATCCAAATCATGCTTTGATACCATCTTGTAATGCCCTGAAAATCGGGGGTCGAGCAAAAACTCAACTCCCGAGTTCCAACGCATCACTTATGCAATAAAATGAATGATGATTGAATGTTGTCTGTATTAGTGCATTGAACATGAGTGAGATTAAGCCAAAACAGCATATCATACTCCAGAGACAGTTAAATTGCAAG
The DNA here is from genome assembly GCA_021015155.1 of Magnolia officinalis. Lineage (NCBI taxonomy): Eukaryota > Viridiplantae > Streptophyta > Magnoliopsida > Magnoliales > Magnoliaceae > Magnolia > Magnolia officinalis. The sequence continues at coordinate 64,164,665 of JAJHSJ010000007.1, read as the reverse complement.
CGGAAGACTGTGACAGATATATAAAATATAAAAACAATGGTGAGTGATCAGGGTCGAATATTACATATCAGACCCCAGTAATTGCCTAAATTTACATACCTGATAAGGCTTAATGGAATGTTTTAATCGTGTTTTCACTGCAGGACGTAATAATGAGCGTTGGACTAAAAAGAGGATTAAAAGCATGGATTTCACGATCCAAAGTCATCAGAGCTCGGGATGGACTCCAGAAAACCAATAATGAAGATTTTTCACGCCTAGGATCTGAGGAAAGCAAGCCAAAGGGGCCCGAAAAAAGTCCAGAATGCAAGATCACATGGTTCCCGCCATCCGATCAACTCGAAACTTCATACATGTGATGGGGGCCATAAATTAACCGTACATATTAAATTTCATCTACTGAAGACCTCAGGAAGTGGGCCAACGGACAGATCAGCCCATTAAATCTCCAATTTGGGGCCCACCTGATATCTGGAACTGCCTCAAGTTTCGTCCCAATGGTTTAATTAAAATGGGAAAAAGGATGGACGGAGCAGATTTCTCACAAACATTACTGTGGGCCACGTACATGATATATGTACATCAAGAGCATGGAACCACCAGCCGTGCACCGGACGGCCGAGGCGGTCAGCGCACGCACTGACCGACTCCCTCTCCTTCTCAAATTCAAAAACGGACCAGCCTTTACAGCGTTAACGCTGTTCGACCGGTCGTTGGAGTTGTGGGTCCACACCGTCCATCAAACCGCCAATCCGGACCGTCCATCAGGTCTAAATGAGGACATAATCACTGCCTAGGTGGCAGAATTGCAAAAAGTCATCCTGAGTGAAATCTAGCCGTTCAAACATCGGTTGGATGGTGGAACAGAAAACCATGTGGGCCTCATCAACAGAAGGCAGAAGTTACATATTCCCAACCGGAATTTCCTCCTCCATGCAATGGATGGAGTGGATTATTGGAAAAATTATCGAAGTGGGCCCCACCAGAACGGACAGAATCCGCATCCCCATTTGCGCAGTAGAGAACGGTCGCCGCTGCCCGTTTTTGCGGACGTCAGTGGGCCCCACACGTAATCTGTCCGGCCGATCCAAACCGTTCATCTTGAAGAGGGCCGTGAGCACTACAAACCCATGCTGATATTCCACTCCCATGCGTACACACGTGCATGATACAGAGGCCACAAAAGGGCTGCCCTGCAACGTTCAAAACTGATCTCTTCGTGTTTTCTTCTCTGGGCCGCGTTAATGGACGTTCAAAACCACCCATTCTTGACTAAAATTTCATCCTGAATCCAATGGACGGGGTCGATTTTCCAGAAAACACTTCGGTGGGGCCCACCGATCATGACTGCAAAAATTTCCATTCCATGTCCTGCTACAACTCTGCCACTGAACCAGCTTTCCAGCAACTATAAAAAAGGAGTCTTGGACATGGGAAAAGCATTCAGAAATTGGAGGATTTCCAGATCTACAGCAAGGGAGAGAAGAAAGAGAAGAAAGAAGAGAGAGAAATTGGTTTGATTTTTCTTTGATGAATTTTTATTTTTATTTATCCATCTGTTTAATGGATTTTATGGGTAACTAATCTCTCAGCTAGGGCTGAGATGAAACCCCTAATTTGAACACCCATTGTTTTATGTTGATTTTACTTTAATTAGATTGATTTGTTTCTTTCCCTAGTGTGCTTGATTGTTTTAAATTCTATACTTCTCCATCTATGAACTTTAATCAGAGTCTATGGATGGATGTGGTTTGGATGCTTATTCTAGGTGCTTGTATCTGATCATGAACAGGTTCCTGTAGAGGAAGAAACAGGGTGCTTTAATGAACTGCATATTCCATATGCCCGATTAAGGACATGGGATTTGTTTTTCATGGCATTGCTTAAAGGAATTAGACAATCTGTATGCCCGATTAAGGACACAGATTGTGCTTTCTCTAGATAAGTTAGATCAATCTAAATTAAGGTGAATCAACAGACAAAACAAGGGTTATGATATTAGGGGTGGAGTCGAAAGTCCTAGTGCTCTCTCTCTGATTGAATTTTCTTCTTTATCCTCAATTATTTTTTTTTGTAGAATTGTGTTAGTAAATTGATCTATTATTTGTTGAATTAGTTAAGGAGAATTGTGAATTTGAATTGTGACGACCAGTCCCTGTGGATTCGACCTCGGTCTTACCGAGTTTATTACTACATCACAACCCTATACTTGGGGAGTGAACAGTGAGTCTCTAGAGTGCGATAATGTTACCAGGTTAATGAATTACAAGTATAATTTCAAAATATGCCAAGTTGTGGAAGTGTAATGTCTTCTATCCCAAATACCATAGCCCCGTCAATACAATACCAGGTCTTCATAGACCTGTCAGAGAGTTACATGAAGGAGAACTCCTCCTCAACATCATAGTAGTGGTCCGGCTCTGCTTCATAAGCATCGCCATCACCTGAAACTCAACAAATCTAGTTGGTGTGTACAACACCGTCCCGTAACGTGGGAGTGAGTGATCAACTCAGTGGAACAGTAAAGCATAGGTTAACATGTTATCAAAACAGTCAAGTAGTAATGATAAAGCAATAAAATCAAACACTTCTAATTATTTTTATTAATGCAAGTATGAAAATGCAGTCATGATGTATGCCCTTGCCAAACCACCCTCATGCGACACCATCTTACGTTGCGGCATGCTTTCATCCCTCAGTGCTCCACATCTTCCAGGCACATGCAATGCGATGATGAGCATGATTACCGAGTTATTATTAGTCCATTTCAAATAGCAGGATTGGAAAACTAAGGTACCTCCCTTGTATCATTCCCAAACATGATCCATTCTAGGGTCATCACTCCTAGTTAGTCTCATATGATATTATGGTTTGAGAGACATAGCGAAGGCATCACAAAGGGCTCGTCACCCGTCAGCACGGATACAGATCTCACCATATGCGCCTCAATTGCTGGCCGTCAGTTCGAATACAGGTCTCACCGTACTCGGCTCAATCGCTAGCCGTCAGCTCGAATACAGGTCTCACCATACTCGGCTCCACTCATGCTCTAGTTGCTGTGAAGGGCTCATCGCCAATCACAGACCTTAGAGTATACTCGAAGACACTACAGAGGGTTCCTCACCCGTCAGCACGAATACAGGTCTCACCGTACTCGTCTCTCGCCGTAGGTGTCGACAGCTCAAATACAGTGTCTCATACCACCGTATTCGGCTCACGAGTCTGGTTACTCAATGGTCACTACGAAGAGGCACGTGGCCCCAACGTAGGCCGACAGCTAGACCACGGTGTTTCATACCACCATGTCTGGCTCATGAGTCTTAGTGGATCGAGGTACCATGGTTAACGGGATTTCACTGGTAAGTTTGGTACCCTAGGTTCAAGCAGTAACGTCCAAACATGGTGAACATACATTAGACAGATTGGGTTACTTGACGAGCTCGGCTAGCTTGAGCACACAACAAGTTGAACGACATGAAGTGCATAAGCACCTCGCGTGGCCAACCACTATCGTCAACCGAAGTACGACTCGGGTTCGTCGAACACATCTCACGTGGCAAATGAATCTCGGCCACGAATTCAATCCCGTTACCGATTGCCTGGACTATAATCATAGCCCCAATCACATTCAATTGCAGATAGTTAAAGCAGTAATGGATCAAGTTCAAATCATACAATCAAAGTCTAATATTATCCGTTTAGGGCTGTCAGGGCTATTGCACGCACTCGTTGCTCCACTCCCCCATCACCCATGACGGATCATACAACGTAAACATGAATTTAAACATATGCATTACATAGATGAAATCATACAATCAGTTGAGCATGTTATGAAGCACAACACAAGTATGAGTTTGTACATATTCAATTCCTAATCACACAGCTATCCAAGGAAATCATACACATAGTTAAAGGAGTTGAGAATCATATCTCAACACCCTTATACATTACAATTTACTAACTACTACTCATTCAAACGTTTCAACAAACACTTAGACTACATACATCAACATACATGACATATGTTGATCACATAGGTATTAGGCCAAATCCTTTCACTAGGAAGTCGCCCCAGTTATAACACGCGAGCACCCACGACGGATAGTCATGACAAGCAGGAATCCAAGTTTCATATTCATTCAGTCATTTCCACAAACACTTGGGCCACACATTTTAATATATATAGTGTATACTGGTCGTGGCGTGATTTAGGGCAAATCCTTTTGTCAAAGGGGGATCGCTAATACAACAATCGTATATCCATGACAGTTAGTCATGGCGAGCATGAATGAGAATTCTATACTCATTCGGTCATTTTCACAAACACTTAGAATACACTATTTTAACATACATAGTGTATATTAGCAAAAACATGTATTAGGGCGAATCCTTTCGCCAGACAAGTATTTTATCCATATATAATATATCAATACAGCAAATAATCATGGCAAACACATTTCCAAAATTTATACGTATACGGTACTTTCTACAAATACCTAGAGTATGTAAAATTCCATATTCTTCATCTTTAATCGAAACGGAAAACAGACAGCACTTTGTACATGTGCAATTGCATGCAGATCATAAATCTATCATTATCTGACATTGAAAGCAAAAAAAACCATAACCTATACACCTAAAGTCCGCACCTTTTGTCGTAGAATCGTAACGAATCCGATAGGTTTGCTAAGCTTTCGTATTCGGCAGTTTGGTATCCTATAGAATGAAATAGGTTAGTTATTTCATAACCTACAACTATCAAAACCCCAAATCAGATTAGGGTTAGGGTTTCTTACCTAGAAACGGAGCTGAAATCGCCGGGAAAGCGAATAGATCTGAGTGGTGTAGCTCGTGTAGCGGCAGGGTGAAGTGGCAGGGAGATTCTCCCACTTCTCTCTCACTTTCTCTCTCTTTTCTCTCTCTTTTCCTAGGGTTTTTCTCAAATTCGTATGGCTGAAATGAGAGAGGGTTTAAGGTCCTTATATAGCTTAAAATCTCACCGAAATAGACTTATGGACAAGCTATACTTAGGTTATAACCAAAGCGAACCTTTTTCAGCTCAACGGAGCACTTCTGGCAGGCCTCCTTGAGCCAAAGGTCGGACTTAAGCTCACTAACACTGGATCTATGTTTAGTTAAGTTTTCGTTTCGGTCGGGATTCCAGATCGCAAATGGCGGACCAGTTTCAGTTTAACGGTCAGTGGATCTTGATCGGAGATTCCGAGTACATGGATAAGTGTATGAAATTTCTCCTGATCCATGGGTGTAATTTGGTCTGATTCTGACGGTTTGGTTGCTTAATACTGATCCGCAAATGAGAGGTGCCAGATTTCATAAATTTCTATTTTATTTTGAATGAATTTCACATTTCTCACACTCCCCGCTCCGAGCTCAAGTGAATAGCACTGGGACACTATCTGGATTTGATTTCCGAGATGGTTGTCAAGCCCAGCAAGGTGGTCATAATTCCTTAACTTCGTGTTAATCGAACTTCCGACGTGCGGTCCAGATCTGATATGGAGTTTCGAGATGCTCCCGAGAGCAACCGGGTAATGAGATTAATCCTAGATTTTAGGGTAACCTAGCGTCAATGATTCTACAAGTTTTGGGTCTTGCAGATCTTATTTAAAGTGATTGGTGATAATTTTATAGGTAGTCTAGTTTAATACTGGCTAATTCTCGCCTAATTTCTAAAGGATTTAGTCCTGAGTAATTTCTGTCTGAGGTGATACCTGGGCCTTTGTAGTTTGTATATAAAGTGATTCAAGTTATACTACTTAGCTAGTTTAAGATAGCGTCTAGGGTGAAAGTACTTAGAAAAATTGAAAGAACAAGGTGGTGAAGGGTGGGATTTGTGAAGGAAATGGGTTAAGAAGTGATTTTAGACTGTGGGATTGAGTTCTAACAAGTTAATAAGGTATTAGGATCGACCCATTGCCTAAGGACGTCTAATTCCAGGTTGGCAAAAATCTGGGATGTTACACATAGTCAGAGCCATCAAAAGGTGGTGGCCTGGTAATAAACAAGCTATCAAATTTGACATTATAAAAGCTCTAAATCTTTTAACTCAAGGAATTTAATTCAAAAAAAAATGAGTAACTTAGCTCTGATACTACTTCAAAAGGCGAGCTTAAGAAGTCCTAGAGGGGGAGGGGGTGTGAAAAGGACTATGCCAAATAAAAATTAAAATACTGAAATAATAAATAAATCCGAAATCTTAATTGCTCTAGTATTGAAAAATTGATTCAAACTAGTTCGTAGGAAAACCTTCATCCAAACCAAGTTTAGGTAGGACAACTTTATTTCATGAACATTTGTAAGAATCAAGATCTCAAACCAAGCAAGAGAAAATAAAGATATCTATTACAAACATTCACCACTTTTACATAAATAAAATTACACACATTCTCTACAAATGCAAAAAGTAAACATTCACTACAACACCAAGAATTATAGTGGTTCGGTGTGTACAACAATTGTTCTCAATGTTTCGACAAGAAACAAAGGTGTTTTGTTTGGGGAATTAACATTCAATAATAACAAAGAAAGAATGAGAAAACAATCATTAAAAAGTATTTTATTTATCCTGAATTCATTTACATCCTCTTGATTCCCTTGATTCTGAAATAAAGCATAGAGAATTAAAGTAATGAATGAAAGAAGAAGCAATTCAATGGCAATTTCAGCAGCATATCGACATGTTTCGCATTCATCTCAATGAGAGAAGTGTTGTGCGGGTCAGAGCATCTTTCATCTTTTTCTTCAATTCATCTAGAATATGAGCCAAAGTCGTAGAAAACAAAAAACACTTGTATTCATGAAGAAGAAAACTTGTATATTTGAAGGAATTCAAGAATTCTGGTGGCATTTTTGCTCCCTTGTATCGATCCCTTATTCTTCTTCTTCTTCTTCTTCGAAGCACCTTCTAAGGTCTTCTTCTTCTCAGGAGCTCTGACCTCTTCTTCGAAAACTTCTGCTGCTTTGAATGAGAGGGGAGTGGGGTATTTATAGGCCTCCATATGTGCGAACCCTCAATCTTCGTGTTATGGGGCCCACCTTTCATCAGATCCTAACCATTCCACTCATTCTGGTCATACCGACATTGTGCGGGTGCACCTAACCAATGAGGGGGTTTGTGCGGACCTGCGTAATCAGTATACCTTGTGTGGGTCGGCACAACACCATGGAATGAAGGGGTTTGTCCGGACCCGCGCAATAATGAGCTTTGCGCGGGTCGGCACAACGCCATGGATCCCTTCTTTCTTTCTTTTTCTTATGTTCCTTTCTTCCATAGTTTCCTTGCCCTTTTATTCTTTTTTCTTTTTTCTTCTTCGTCTTCTCTTCTCTCACAAACCCCTTCTTTATTATTTGTAGTTTTCATCAACGCATGATGGAAACTTCATACATTTTTTATGCACCAACAGATGCCCCCTCGATTCTTCTTTGATTGATTTACAAAATCAAATGGAGGATTGATCTTCTTCTGCACAAAAATCCTTTCCTGGAAAAGAACTCTTCATGAATGCAGAGTTGATTACATATCGGAGGAAGATCGCTTGAATGGAGAACTTCAACAGTCGAGTTCGAATGGGAGCCTGATGAAACGTGCTCAGACGAAGGATCAAAATGATCGTGCTTGAACAGAAGACTGAATGATCGTACTTGAATGGAAGATTGAATGATCATGCTCGAATGGAAGAGTGAATGATCGTGCTCAAACGGAAGATTAAATGATCGTGCTCGAACGGAAGATTGAATGATTGCGGTTAGAAGTGCCAAGTGAATGCCTTGATAGAAAGAATAATGGCAGTAACGAAAGCACTCTATTTTCATAGCGATCAATCAGATAGAACGTCTTTCTAAGAATAGAGCCGCAATTGCATCCACCACATTTTTTACTCCCCTTGTTTGTGTAATTCTTTCCTTTTCATCAAAACTTGCCTTTGTAATAGCTATGGCGACTTCATCTTTGAGTAACTTGATCAAAGAACTGTCCTTTAATGATGCTCCTACTGCAACAATCTCTTCGATCAACTTCGCCGACTCTTTCTTTGAACTCCATGACTAAGGAATTGTTCTTTAATGATGCTCCTGCTGCAACAATCTCTTTGATCAACTCCTTTATTTATAGTTTGCATAATCCAGATTTTTGAATGGTAATTTTTCTTGCCAAATTAATCGAAATTAGTATCTCGAGATATCATAATTTTCCAATTTAGTTTCATAAAATATTGATAATTTTGAAATATATTAAAAGTTTTTAGAATGATTGTAATATTTGCAATATGATAATAATTTAGTCATTCCATCTTTGTGCTTGTCAGCATGCTTTGCATTGCATTTGTTGTATTCTTTGCTCATTATATTGTGTTTTCGAAGATGTCATTTCCGGCTCTAAAGGTTCAACTGTTGAATCTTTTCTAGTTTGTGTTCCTTGGCATTTCTTCATAGGCTGGCTAAGAGTGTATTTTCCTTAGACCTTTGTTGATTCAGAAAAATAGAGAAGACTTCTCTCAATTTCCATTTACTAGCTTTCCGGGGGTCATAGAAGTGATTGATGATGGTTCTATCTCTTTTGGCGAACATTCATTCTTGTCTTCATAGGGCCAGTACTCTTCCATTGAGGAAAGATAGTTCATTTTGGCACAAACCATATTATCATAAAAAGATTTGCTCGTCAATTTGGATTTAAACAGACTGTATTAGAGACTTGCTATATCATTTCTAGAACAATGAGAAGTTGTGGCATTGGACCATGTAACTAGGCCTTGCTATGGAAGCAACTTTTGAACGTTCATACTGGATCACGCTTCATAATTCCGGCTATAATTATCCAGTTCATGCTTCTTATAGTTGGATGCGTTGGTGGGTTCATCAGTATTACTTAGTGAACTATTGTTACCTACTAAATCATGCGATATGGATTCTTCCCCCTCACTTAAAAAGTTATCAGTAAGACCAAGGCATTGGCTACTTTGAAGAAACAGATCGTGCCCCTTCTTCAGGCCAACTTTGCATAAAGATTTCTTTAGAAGATAATATTTCTGAAGTGAAGCCTGTCGATACTCTTGAAGGATAAATAGCCTTTGGCACTCCTTTGAAGAATACATAAGAAAATGATGATTCTCTACAATTGTATCATCCTCCTTTGCAGATTTTATGAGACAACCCTCCTTTGTCATCAGCAAGGTGGGAGACAGAAAGACATCGTTGTCCTCTTCAGAAAGATAAATATATCATAATTGAAGATTCATCTTCATCAGAAAGATAAACATATCATATTTGAAGGCTCGTGATTGATCTTGAAGCATTTTGGCTTTATAATAGAAAGTAACGAACATTTTAATCAAACTTGATATTGTTGTAATCCGAACATGTTTTAGAAGATATGCATTTTGTATGTTTGTTTAATCTAAGCTTGAGATTTTCATGATTTATGAGATTTTCTTATCAGGCAATTTGCATCTCTAAGCATATCTTAAGTAAAATAGATGATCATTTATATCTGCAGCATTTTGATGCTACACATAGTTTAAGCTCTTGAATAATGGAGTTAGTATACATTGACTGATCATACTTTGACTGGACATGACTTGTCACAACTGAACTTGACTTAACTGGACTTGACATGACTTAACACGACTGAACTGGACACTTTCACACAGTTTAAGCTCTTGAGTAGTGGGGCAATCATAATTTTAGACTCTTAAATAATCAGAGTCAGGGTCTTACGTGATCGGTCTCTATAACTCTCATGAGTTCGCTGGACTTATCACAGCCAGGGAGTTTACAAATCGTGATCCATCAGAGGGGCCTAATGAAGCTACCAGGGCCGTGAACTCGGTGGGATTTATGCACAGGGTTGGTCGCAGTAACTCTCTAGAGCTCACGGGGCTCACAAGGCTACCTTAGGGTACCAAATCCAATGTCGTCAGTCCATCAGTGAGGCTAAAAAATCCATCCTCATAAGTTTCTACTGGAATCAAACCAAGAATCTAGGAGGTCTTATACATGGTTGGCCTATCTATGGACAAAGCCAAAGAGCACACACTGCAGCCCACTTTTTCTTCGTCTGCTAGGTCAAACCCATTCATGGGAGGGCATTTTCTCTCACCTTCCCTCATGGCATTGTCGAAAATTGAATAGACGGCACTGGTCTCACACGTGATGAGCCTCGTACTTTTGGTCGCTTATGGATTTTGGTAGTGATTGGCTTCATCCGTTGCCCGCATAGGTCTAAGCATGTGATGGTCTATATGGGCTTTTTAGGGCCACTGGCTTCTCACTGCTGCCTACATAATATTTGACGTATCGCTAATTGATGGTAGGTCTTATGCATAATTGGCCATATAGGCTTGTGTAACGCCCTGAAAATCAGGGGTCGAGCATAAACTCAACTCCCAAGTTCCAACGCATCACTTATGCAACAAAATAAATGATGATTGAATTGTTGTCTGAAATAGTGTATTGAACATGAGTGAGATTAAGACAAAACAGCATATCATACTTCAGAGACAGTTAAATTGCAAGCGGAAGACTGTGATAGATATATAAAATATATAAAAATAGTGGTTAGTCTCCAAAGTGTGATAATGTTACCAGGTTAATGAATTACAAGTACAATTTTAAATTATACCAAAGGTGTAGTGTTATCTAGTCAACATCCCTGTAATCCGTCGATCAAGACATGGCTCACTTGAAGCCGTTAGCACACAGCATATACGAACAAGCATCATTGTCTTCATAAAGGTCTGGCTCCGCCTCAAGAGTAACGTCGCCATTTGCAATCAGACAAAGTCTTGTGGGTGTTCGGAACACCGTCCCGTAACATGGGAGTGAGTGGCTAACTCAGTGGAACAATAAAGCATAGGTTAACATGTTATCAATTCAGTCAAGCAGTAATGATAAAGCAGTAAAATCAAACACTCCTAACTACTCTTATTAATGCAAGTATGAATGCAGTCATGATGTATGCCCTCACCACACACTCCCTAGTGCGACATCATCTTACGTTCGCGGCATACTTGCATTCCTCAGTGCTCCACATCTTCCAGGCACATGCAATGCATGATGAGCATGATTACCGAGTTGTTATTAGTCCATTTCAAACAGCAGGATTGGAAAACTAAGGTACCTCCCTTGTATCATTCCCAAACATGATCCATTTTAGGGTCGTCAGTCCTAGTTAATCTCAGACGATGGTGTGTTTTCTAGGTCGCTGCAAAGGCTGTCAGGGCTGTTACGCACAAAGGTTACACCACTCCCCCATCACGTTTTTAACGATTCATCACTATACAGATACAGGCCTAGTTTCATACTCTATACACTGCGGCAAAACCCGTCGCCTCACCGCAATTCAGAGTACGCTCGAGGTCACTACAAAGGGCTGTCAGGGCTATTGCTCGTATTCGTTACACCACTCCCCCATCATCATATCAATGTAGGCCGACAACACGAATATAGTGTCCCATACCACCATAATTGGCTTACGAGTCTGATTGCTCACTGGTCACTATGGAGGCACGTGACTCCAGCGTAGGCGACAGCTCGACCACAATGTCATATACCACCATGCCCAGCTCATGAGTCTTAGCGGATCGAGGTACCATGGTTAAAAGGGATTTCACTGGTAAGTTTGGTACCCTAGGTTCAAGCAGTAGAGTCCAAACATGGTGAACATACATAAGACAAATCGGGTTTCTTGACGACCTCGGCTAGCTCGAGCGCACAACAAGTTGAACGATATGAAGCGCATAAGCACTTTGTGTGGCCAACCACTATCACTAACCGAAGTACGACTCGGGTTCGTCGAACACATCTCACGTGGTAAATGAAACTCAGCCACGAATTCGATCCCGTTACCAACTGCCTGGACTATACAATAACCCCAATCACATTCAATTTCAGATATTTAAAGCAGTAATGGATCAAAATTCAAATCATACAATCAAAGATTGATATTATCCATTTAGGGCTGTCAGGGCTGTTGCACGCACTCATTGCTCCACTCCCCCATCACCCATGACGGATCATACAACGTAAACATGAATTTAAACATATGCATTACATAGATAAAATCATACAATCAATTGAGCATGTTATGAAGTACAACATAAGTATGAGTTTGTACATATTCAATTCCTAATCACACAGATATCTAAAGAAATCATACACATAGTTAAAGAAGTTGAGAATCATATCTCAACACCCTTAAACATTACAATTTACTAACTACTACTCATTCAGACATTTCAACAAACACTTTAAAATACATACATCAACATACATGACATATGTTGATCACATAGGAAATAGGCTAAATCCTTTCACTAGGGAGTTGCCCCAATCATAACACGCGTACACCCACGACGGATAGTCATGGAAAGTAGGAATCCAAGTTCCATATTCATTTGAACATTTTCACAAACACTTGGGCTACACATTTCAACATATATAGCGTATAGTGGCCGTGGCGTGATTCAGGATAAATCCTTTTGTCAAAGGGGTATCGCCAATACAACAATCATATATCCATGACAATTAGTCATGGCGAGCATGAATGAGATTTCTATACTCATTCAGTCATTTTTACAAACACTTAGGATACACTATTTCAACATACATAGTGTATATTAGCAAAACATGTATTAGGGCGAGCCCTTTCGCCAAACAAGTATTTTATCCATATATAATATATTCATACAACAAATAATCATGGCAAACACATTTCCAAAATTTATACGTATACGGTACTTTCTACAAATACCTAGAGTATGTAAAATTCCATATTCTTCATCTTTAATCGAAACAGAAAATAGACAGCACTTTGTACATGTGCAATTGCATGCAGATCATGAATCTATCATTATCTGACATTGAAAGCATTGAAAACCATAACCTATACACCTAAAGTCCGCACCTTTTGTCGTAGAATTGTAACGAAGTCGATAAGCTTGCTAAGATTTTGTATATGGCAGTTTAACCACATATAGATCAAAATAGGTTAGCTATTTCATAACCTACAACCTATACAACCCCAAAACAGTTTAGGGTTAGGGTTTTCTTCCCTAGAAAAGATGCCAGAATCGTCGGGAAAGCGATGACAACGGAGTGGTTGAGCATGGATAGTAGCAGGGAAGAGTGGCAGGGAGATTCTCCCACTTCTCTCTCACTTTCTCTCTCTTTTCTCTCTTCTCTCTCTAGAGTTTCTCTCAAATTCGTATGGCTGTAATGAGAGAGGGTTTAAGTCCTTATATAGCCTAAAAACTCACCGAAATAGACTCCAGGTCAAAGTATACTTAGGTTATAACCTAAGTATACTTAAGCCCACCAACACTAGCGGGCCTCCTTGAGCCAAAGGTCGAACTTAAGCCCACCAACACTAGATTTATGTTTAGTTAAGTTTTCGTTTTAGTGGGATTCCCAGATCACGTGTGGCAGATTAGTTTCAGTTCAATGGTCAACGGATCTCGATCGGAGATTCCGAGTACATGGATATGTGTATGAAATTTCTCCTGATCCGAGGGTGTTATTTGGTCTAATTCTAACGATCTAGTTGCTTAAAACTGATCCACAAGCGAGAGGTGTCAGATTACTATTTGAGATATTTATTTGTAAAGAAAATTAAGTGTTTTCACACTCCTCGCTCCGGATTCAAGCGAATAGCACTGGGACACAATCTGGATTTGATTTCCAAGATGGTTGTCAAGCCCAGCGAGGCGGTCCTAAGTCCTTAACTTCATATTATTCGGACTCCCGATGTGCGTCTAGACCTGATACAGAGTTTCAGTGTGCTCCCGAGAGCAGTCGGGTAATGAGTTTGATCCTGGACTTTAGGGTAAACTAGCGTCAATGATTTTACAAGTTTTGGGTCTTGTAGATCATATTTAAAGCGATTCAAATGGATTTCATGGATAATCTAGTTTAACACTTAGTTAACTTTGTCAAATTTCTAAAGGATTTAATCCTAAGTGATTTCTGGTCGAGGTGGTACTCAGTCCTTTGTAGCAATGTTTAGTTTAAGTATTGTTCTTTGTAAGTGCTATGGTCTCATGCTCCTATGGTTGTCAAATTTTGATGTGTCAAAACATCTATCTGTGTCTTGTACTTGAATGGTGATTTATATGTATTCAAGACACTGCATAAACACTTCATGACATTATTGAAGTTCAAGAAGCTACATTATTGAAGTTCAAGAAGCTACAATGTTGAAGTCTCAAGAAGCTACATTATTGAAGTTCAAGAAGCTACAATGTTGAAGTCTCAAGAAGCTACATTATTGAAGTTCAAGAAGCTACAATGTTGAAGTTCAAGATCTCAAGCCTGATATGGTTCAAAAAATCTACATTCGTTGAATGGTTGAAGTTCAATATCCATACGACATGGTTCAGGTTTGAATGACCTTAGGTTGACCCTTTAAGTAGGTCACTTTGGATACATAAATCAAACGTTTATTTTACATAAGTTTGGTCTATTCTAAGACCAGTCCTAGCTCTTGTTCGACCAGTCCTAGCATTGGTTCGACTAGTCCAAGAAATTCCACGACCAGTCCTAAGTTGTTGAAGAATTTTCAGAATTTTTTGGTACACCCACGACCAGTCCTGGAGGTCCGTCGACCGGTCGTAGGTGTGGCTTCGACTCGACCACGACCAGTCGTAGAGCTACGACTCAAAGTCCAGCAACATAATCTATGGTCCTACGACCAGTCGTAGAGATCTAAGACCAGTCGTAGGTGACCCACGACCAGTCGTAGGCTTCTCACGACCAGTCGTGGAACGACTTTCAAAGATCGCGCTCAATATTTCAAATATCCGTTAGAGCTACGACCAGTCGAAGGTTTCTAAGACCAGTCGTAGGAGCGATTTTTGCTTCTATAAATTGAACACGAAATTCAGAGTTTCCACACTTCAACTCGATTCAATTCAAGAAATTTCAAGTGATCACTCTGAGATAAGTCTGTGTTTATTTTAAGCTACATTGTGCTTATTTAATATTCCTTTTTGCTAGCTTATTTAATTTGATTTTGTTTCTTTATTCCAATCTTTTATTTGAAAAGAGGAATTATCTTATTCCTTCTTCTTGGAATCAAAATCAAATATAGCTACGCCCAACTAGTTAAAATCTAAAATCAATTAGAATTTAGAACCATATGAATGTGAGTATTGGAAATTGAACTTTGACATTCAATCATCTACTCCGATTGGTTCTACCGGGCTGCTACTAAAAGGAGAAATCTAGGTATTTTACAATTCTGTAAAATTTATTTACCTTTGGTTTTGTTTGAGGTTAAGCCAGAAAAACCTCATTGTATTGGTTTTGTTTGAGGTTGAACCAGAAAAAATCTCATTGTATTGGTTATCTGAGGAGTGCCAGAAAACTCAAAAAAGAGGGGTTTTTGAATTGTGTAAGCCCAAGTGAAAAAGACACAATTGTAAAGGTTTTTGGTGAACCTGTGAAAACCTATTTGATAGTGAACGTTAATATCCCCTGTGTGAGGATATTAGGAGTGGAGTAGCTTTCTGTGTGGCTGTTGAAAAACAGTTGGTGTACACACAGGCGAACCACTATAACTCTTTGTCTTGTGGATTGAATGCTTGCTTAATTTTCATATCTTTTATTATTCAATTGTGTGGAATGTACAAGTGGATGTGAATGTTGTAATTATTTACATTTCAAGCAAGTGTGGGGATTGTTGTAATAATTTAGATCTATACTTCTGCATTTAATTTCAATTCCTTGCTAATTCATTTACTTCTATTAAAATTGAGTTCCTGATGTTCTAGAAATAAGGTTGTCCTATCATAAGTCCTTGTTTATTATGGTGTAAGGTTGTCCTTCGAACTGAATTTGTATCAATCTCTCAATACTTATTTATCAAGGTGATTTAAATTTAGCATTGTGAATTGATTCATAATTGTAAGGCTATTGGTTTACTTTATTTCCGCTGATTTTATTTTAAATTTGGCATAGTCCTATTCACCCCCCCTCTAGGACATATAGCTTGGCCTTTTCATTCTTCATTACCTAAACTTTAAGATAGCATCTAATGTGAAAGTACTTAGAAATTTTAAAGAACAAGGTGGTGAAGGGTGGGATTTGTGAAAGAAATGGGTTCACAAGCGATTTTAGACTTTGAGATTGAGTTCTGACAAGTTAATAAGGTGTTAGGATCGACCCATTGCCTAAGGACATCTAATCCCAAGTTGGCAAAAATTCGGGATGTTACAGCTTGGCTATGCTGCCGTAAATGATAAATCGCCATCGTTGTAGTAAGACTTATGCATAACACTCCGCTGCTGTAGATAATAAATCAATAACTATAGTACTTATGCCATAGACAATAATATCAATTCGACGATAATGGCTTTTGTAATAGTGGTCAACAACGATTAGTGATGGTGATAAATGTCAATTTAACGATAATCATCAGCACTTGGCGAGCGATAAATTTGATACGCTTGATATGCTTGAGAATCTGCATTTTATATAAGGAGAAGAATATATGGTGTAACGACCCATAAATTTCCGTACTTTGACTCGAGTACCATCTCGACCAGAAATCAATTAGGATTAAATCCTTTAGAAATTTAACAAAGTTAACTAAGTGCAAAACTCGATTAGCCATGAAATCCATTGGGATCGCTTTAAATACGATCTACAAGACCCAAAACTTGCAAAATCGGTGACCCTAGGTTACCCTAAAGTTTAGAACCAAACTCATTACCCGGCTGCTCTCGGGAATGAAACGAAACTTCGTATTAGGTCTAGATCGCACATTGGAAGTCCGATTACCACGAAGTTAAGGAACTAGGACCGCCTCACTGGGCTTGACAATCATCTCAAACATCAGGTCCAGCCGATGTTCCACGGCCATTCGTTTGGACCCGGAGCGAGGGAGTGTGAAAAACACTATTCCCTTTACAAAATAAATATCTGGAATAGTGATCTGGCACCATTCGCTTGCACATCAGTATTAAGCAACCAGGCCGTCAGAATCAGACCAAATTACACCCTCAGATTAAGAAAAATTTCAGGAACATTTTCATGTACTTGAAATTTCGGATCGTGGCCCACTGACCGTTGAACTGAAAGTGGTCCACCACGTGCGATCTGGGAATGATTGAGTCGAAAACGTAATCCCACATAGATCCATGTGTGGTGAGCTTAAGTCTGACGTTTGGTTCCAGGAGGGCCACCAGAACCTCTCTTTTGAGCTGGAAACCTCTCTTTTGAGCTGGAAAAGTGAACCTGAGTCTGTTTTGGGGAGGTTTTTGGCTATAAAAGGAGCTTAGAACAGCCCCTCTCACAGCCATACGAATTTGGGATAAAACCCTAGAGAGAGAGAGAGAAAAGAGAGAGAAGAGCTTGGGATTTGTGGGAGAACTTCCTCCTACTGCTTTCGATTGTCGCACGGCCTACACCGCCTCTTTCCAGGCGCTTTCCCGGTAGTATCCATTCCGTTTGAAGGTGAGAAATCCTAACCCTAGGTCTGATTTGAAGTATATAGGTTGTAAGTTGTGTAAAGGCTAACCGATTTCACTCTTTAGCCTAGAAAACGCCCGTATACGGAAGCTCAACAACCCTTACTGATTCGTTGTGATTCCAAGGGCAAAGGTGAGGACTTTAAGTGTATAGGTTATGGTTTTCAATGCTTTCAATGTCAGATAATGATAGATTCATGATCTGCATGTAATTGCAAATGTACAAAGTGCTTTCCGTTTCCTGTTTCGATTAACATTGTAGAATATGGAATTTCACATACTCTAGGTATACGTAGAAATACCGTATACGTATTTTTTTTTTAAAAATGTTTGACATGTTTATTTAATGTATGATTATACAATATATGGTTAAAATACTAGTTTGGCGAAAGGAATCGCCGTAATACATGTTCGCTTGTAAATGCTACGTATGTTGAAATTGTGTATTCTAGAAATATCGTATATGTGTAATTTTTGGAAATGCAATTGTCATGATTATTTGATGTATGATTATGATATACATGGATAAAATACTCACTTGGCAAAAGGTTAGCCCTAACACGTATTTTGCTAACATACGTCATGTATGTTGGAATAGCGTACTCTAAGTGTTTGTGTAAATGCTTGTGAGTGTAAATGTTTAAGTGTTAGTGCCTTAGATAGGCACTGATATGGGATTCCCGACTACCTTAGATACATGTAGGATCCCCTCCATGTGGTGGTTCGCTATAACCACTCATTTGTGATGTGTTTGTAATTGTATCCCTATTTGTATAGTGCTTTACAACATGCTTTACAACATGCTTTACTTCATGCTTTATTTCATGCTTTATAACATGCCTGCTAACATGCTTGTATTACTTTGTTATCATGCTTTACTCCACATGCTATTGATGAGAACTGTTTGAGTTTGGGACTATGTCTATAGTCCAGACATTCGGTACCAAACTTGAGATTGTGGCTGAGATTCATGTCGCCACAAAGGATGTATCTGACGAACCCGAGTCGTACTTCGGTTGGCGATAGTGGTTGGCCACACGGAGCGCTTTTGCGCTCCATATCGCCCAACTTGTGGTGCGCTCGAGCTAGTCAGGCTCGTCAAGTAAACCGATATGTGAATGTGTGTTCACCATGTTTGGTCGCTACTCTGCTTGAACCTAGGGTACCAAACTTACCAGTGGCGATCCCGTTAACCATGGTACCTCGATCCGCTAAGACGCATGAGCCGGGCATGGTGGTATGGGACAACCGTGGTCGAGCTGTCGGCCTACGCTGGGGCCATGTGCCTCCCCATAGTGACCATTGCGCAACCAAACTCGTGAGCCGAATACGGTGGTATGGGACACTGTATTCGAGCTGTCGATACTTACGGCGAGAGCCGAGTACGGTGAGACCTGTGCTCGTGCTGATGGGCGACGAGTCCTCCGTAGTATCTTCGAGTATACTTCAAGGGTCTGTGATTGGCGACGAGTCTTTCACAGCAACTAGAGTACGAGTTGAGCCGAGTACGGTGAGACCTGTACTCGAGCTGACGGCTAGTGATTGAGCCGAGTACGGTGAGACCTGTACTTGAGCTGACGGCCAGCAATTGAGCCGCATACAGTGAGATCTGTATCCGCGCTGACGGGTGACGAGCCATTTGCGATGCCTTCACTATGCTTCTTAAACCATAATATCGTATGAGATTAACTAGGATTGACGACCCTAGAATGGATCATGTTTGGGAATGATACAAGGGAGGTACCTTAGTTTCTCAATACTGCTGTTTGAAATGGACTAATAATAACTTGGTAATCATGATCATCATCGCACCGCATGTGCTTAGTAGATGTGGCGCACTGAGGGAGTTAAGCATTCGCGAACGTAAGATGATGTCGCATGAGGGTGGTTTGGCAAGGGCATACAGCATCATGTCATTTCATTCTCGCACTTAATAAGAGTAGTTAGAATTGTTTGATTTGCACTGCTTTATGATTACTGCTTGATTGAATTGATAACATGTTAACCTATGCTTTATTGTTCCACTGAGTTAGCTACTCACTCCCACGTTATGGGACGGTGTTTGCAACACCCACCAGACTCTGTCACAGGTATAGATGGCGCATCGGGAGCCGGAACCCGACTTCGATGAGGATCAGGATGAATTCTCCTTTATGCAGTACTCTGACGGCTTTGCTTAGGCCGACTGCATCGCGGGGATTTCAGGGCTTCTCTTGGAGTTGTATTTTGATTTTTGACTTAGAAAACGTACATGTATATTGGTACTCAGTTAGTACTCATACTCTGGAGTTCATTAAATTTTGTTACTTTACATACTTTGAATATACAATTTCAGTCTTCCGCTTGCCTTTATACATTGAACTGGAGTATGAATTACTATTTTGGTATAATCTCATTCATGTTTATTGCTCTAACTCAGCAACATTTAACCATCATTGTGTATGTTGCATAAGTGCGTTGGAACTCGGGAGTTGAGTTCATACTCGACCCCCGAATTTCAGGGCGTTACATATGGCAATGCCTTTTGAAACATTTTCATCATTCTGCTTGTCTTGCCCCCTTTCGATTGGGAAGTATTATAATGATAATCTTCGGAATCAAAATTGCAGTGATCTTCAAGAATATACCTACCCCCAGTCTTGTGAATATACTTGTCTTGTGGCTTCACATTCTGATCACAAAGATATGAAGAGTTGTGTCCATTTTAGAATATGGCTTTTCTTTCAAATGATTATGACTATCTTTAATCAGGATTATGTGCCATTACTTTCTTTCTTATATCATACGTTTTCCTTATGACTATTTCACCACTGTTCATCATTTTTTTGTAAAATATTCTTCAAGACGAAGCAATTCTCAATTTGTTGTCCGAGAAAATGATGATAATAGCAGCAATCATTTTCTCTTATCTTCTTCATTTCCTTTAGACACTTTAGCCATGGTAATTTGATTTTCCCTATGGCCAACAATTGGTTCATCATAGGAAATCTATCATCTTCTTCAAATGTATACTTCCCACAGTTCTTGAATCACCCATATCCTTTCTTTACTTTCTTAGTTATGGAATCACTTATATTTCTTTCACCAAAGTTTCTTTGTTCATCCTGACAATTCTTCATTTTTCTTTCTTCTTCGGTAGTATCAGTCGAAGTTCTTTTGAGATTTTGAAATAGCCAGCTCATATGAGAATCGAACACTTTTTTACTAACCTTTTCTAGATTGCAAGCCTTGTCGATCAAATCTTGAAAGGTTTGTACATTCAGACTAATAAGACCCAATGCAATATCTGGTCTTGTGCATTTTATACATAATTTGGTTTATTTCTTCTTCTTCCACAAATTGTGGGCATGATGCCCCCAGGATTCTCCTTCGATCGATAAATTCTTTGACCGGTTTGTCTTCTTGTTGGCGTATAGAAGCTAGATCGTTCAGACTAATTTCTTCAGCGGATGGCCCAGGAAGCCATGAATAATGATGAATATTATTAACGAGACCCTTTGCAGGAAGTATTACAAGTGACAACTCCCTTATCGCAGTACTATTTACCTTTCTATATCTTTGACGGATCTCTTGCAGACGTCATATTTATAGTTACTTTTTCATCCCGTTCTTCGCCTTTCTTTATTACTATCTCTCCTTATTTTATCATTTTCTGTAACATATCCTTTAGTGTAAAGCATTCTTCTGTGGAATGTTCTAGGAAACGATGATAACAATACTAATTATTTTCTTTTGTCATCTCAACTTCCTCTGGATATTTGGGCTGAGGTAACTTGATAGCTCCAACAGTCTACCATTGATCTATTTGATCCTCTTCTTTCAATAATTGAGTTTTGAAACGCTGGCATTTTCCTAGCCATCAACTGTAAGACCACGTCAACTCCGTACATTTTCTATGCCTATGTGCATGATGATCGATGCCCTTGGCCAGACCTAGATTGGCCATGCATAGTGCACACCCGACTGACCGGAACCCCAAGGCTTCGAAACCTATTTCATATCAACCGCCCCATTGCCGCGATCATGGAGGTACCACCCATGCATCTGTAGGACGCTCGGTTAGTGAGATACACCGCGAAGAATCGTTGGTGTATCATGTGCGCATGACTCCATATATTTCATTCCACATATGTGCACAACACATGTCATGTACACATGCACCATGTCACACATGGGTGAGAGAATCTCTACCCATGTGTGTGATGTCACACACCCATACCATCCCTCTCTCATGTGCACCCCAAAGTCAACTCTTCTCCATACCATATCCTATGCATGACCTCATCACACCATAACACCCAATGTCCCTTTAATCCACCATTAAGTCCTAATTATGCACAAATTCTCATAATCCTAGCCTAAGCTAACGATAATCACATTAATCTAACCTAACCACATTTTTATCCATTTCTCTACAAATACTCCTCCATCCCTTAATGTTTTCACCATTTTCCTGCCGTGAGAGAGAGCGAGAGAGAGAGGTGATCTTGGCGGGCCACCATCAACTCCATCAACCCCCATCCCTTCCATCCATCTCAACCATCCATCTAATCCATCAAGGTGAGTGCACCCTCCTCACTCATTCTTGTTTTGTTTTCCTTGTGTTTATGTATGGTGGAGATGGTGTTGATGATAATAATATGATTAATGGTGTTGATGCATAGGAGAAGACATAAAATTATTTTTTTTTTAGATTTCATGTGGACCTATTGATAGTGGGCCCATTGTAATATTTGTATACCATCCAAACCGTCCAAGTATTGAGGCTGGCCACACACACACACACACACACACACACACCCACACCCACCCATACACACATGTGCACACAACACCACAAAAGAAAAACTAATTAATTAAAAAAAAAAAGGAAAGCGAAGGGTGGATGTTGTTGCTGCCAGCTTCCAGAGGATGCTGCTTGCTACTTCAAAGAGGGGTAAGGACTATGAAACAACAACACCCCCCCCCCCCCCCCCCCCCCCCCCCCCCCCCCATGATGTATGTGTTTGATCCACGCCATCCATTCAATTTTCCAGCTCATTTTAGGCCTTGAGCTGAAAACTGAAGCCAATCCAAATCTCTGGTAGGTAGGCCACACCATAAAAAAGATCATTTTAATAGTGATATTTATTATTAAAACTATTAGGGCCCACTATGATGTTTCTGTACGCCTAAACATATTGAATATTGGTCTCATTGGGTTTGCCACAAGCAAGAGAACCCAGCAGACAGACTGGATTGTCTTGATGTGGACCCCACCAATGAAAAACCACAAGAAAACAAAAAAAGGATGATGGACACTATTGCTGCCAGCGTCCTACTGCTTGTGCTAGGCAGGGACAATGGTTCCCACCAAAGGTTCCACTGTGATTTATGTCAAACATCAACACTGTGCATTTGATGGGTTCCCTTTAGATTATGGTGAAAGTACCCTAGTTTGTCAATTAGCGTGAGTGTTGAGTCAGCTAGACTGCAGAGCCTCATAGGAAGATCAATTCAAAGCGTCTGCCTTAACCGGATGTGTGCAAGCTCGCCACAGTAAATCTAAGCCTCACATCCCATGTCCCAAAACACTATGTAAATAAAACCCTTAAATAAGTATATCTAAGTTAGAATATCATAAGTTTTTTAAGTTAAGAAAACTTTTAGTCGAAA
The DNA here is from genome assembly GCA_021015155.1 of Magnolia officinalis. Classification (NCBI taxonomy): domain Eukaryota; kingdom Viridiplantae; phylum Streptophyta; class Magnoliopsida; order Magnoliales; family Magnoliaceae; genus Magnolia; species Magnolia officinalis. The sequence continues at coordinate 64,141,530 of JAJHSJ010000007.1, read as the reverse complement.
ATCAAAATCTTTATTTCTTCTTTTTTTTTTTACTCTCAATCGAAATACATCTCAATATGATCGACTTGCGCTGTCAATGTCCTCGATGATAAATCAATTCCATCGGAATGAGGACAAAAGAGTCCAGCAACCACATGTACATCTGAATGGATTTATCGATGTATCGATATACCTATTGATATCATCGATATTTGAATCTCGAGTCCATCGAAGGTGACTCGATAATAACGACAGGCAGATCTCCGGTGCCCTTGTTTTAACTTAAGAATGTCATATGTGCATCGATATATCAAAGCCCCCTCGATACCATTGAAATTCAAATCTCGATGATATCAGAAGGCTCTCGATGATATCAGTCACGGGCACCAAGTTTTCCAGCAAAATATTTCAGGATTGTTTACCTATGATCGAGGGTCACTCGATAGAATCGATATTCAAATATCGATGATATCGGTACTATTTCGATGGCATTGAATAAGGACATAGACTGTCTAGCAAGCTTAATGAGAAATCTGTTGGATTTATCGATGCCTCGACACAGTTATCGATATCATCGACATTCAAATTTCGATGATCTCGAAGGTCCCTCGATAATTCTTGTAAACCTGAAATATTTCAAGTCAAGTCTCTCTAATTTTCAAATGTCGGTGAATCGACACTAGTATTGATAGAATCGAAGTTCGAAATCTGATGACATCGACACCTATTTCGATTCCATCGACCAGCTGGCAAGAGGTTTCAAAAGCGTATGACATTTGAGTTTGTGTCATCGAGCAGACCATCGATGCTATCGAGAGTATACGCTCGATGATATCGAACCCGCTCGATGATATCAAAATCTATCATAAATGTGACCGTTTTATATCCGTTGGAACCTTTTACCTATAAAAAGGACTTGTCTATTGTTGCTGACAGAGAAAGAAGAGAGTGTTTTTGAGTGTTTTACCTTAGATTATATACCTAAAGCCCTTTCTCTCAGGGAAGTTCATCCTCCAATCCACCCTCATCATTGTTATTCAATAGAATTGTAAGACCCGTACCCTAGTCCGTACCGTTTCGTAGGCTTCCGCGATCCTACCGGTCGAATTCCGGCAATCCTCGACCCATTTCCATCGTTGCGCGCGATCCTAAGCCGAGTCCTGCATACCAAAGTCGCCTCGAACCGAAACTTGTATCCTAGCGATCGCGCCGTCGCTGCGGTTCCAACGCTGCAACTCGCGCACTGAACCGATACCTAGGTGGGAAGATGTCAGTCAGCGTTCGGTTCAAAGAAACGCCGCACGTTGCAAATCTCAAGGGAATCTCTACGAGATGTCCCATCAATCAAGTCAAGTACACCACCTTACCTCCATGCCACCTCACCCAACAATAAGTACAAGTGGCCTCTCCCCCTTTTCCCACAAGTCAAACTCTCCCTCCCCTCACCATTCCTCCTTTTTCACATTTTCAAACCTAACCATACATCATTAATTACACACCACTCCCTCCATCCCTTCTTCCTTATTTCTTTCTCTCTCTCATTCTCTCATTCCCTCCCTCTCACACGTCCAAGCCTCTCTAAGCAACCCAATCTCCCAAGAAATTTCTAAGTGTGGCCCACCTCCTCAACTTCCATCTCAACCGTCCGATCATCATCCGCACCGTTAAAACCCGATCGACGTCCATAAGAACCGTAGGTGAGGAGTTTTCAAGCCAAGGGAGCAAGGAGGATCACAACAAGGTGGGTGATCCTTGAGTTTCTACCGTTAGTTTCATGATTTGAGGGCCCACTTATTGGTGGGACCCATTTTGATGTATGTGATGTATCCATGAGGGGCCCATAGTGGCGGGGTCCCTCTATGATCACCGCTCTCCTCTCTCTCTCTCCTCTCTCTCTCCTCTCTCTCTCCTCTCTCTCTCCTCTCTCTCTCTCTCTCTCTCTCTCTTTCTTTGAATGGTAATGATGGTGAAGGGGTGTGTGGGGCCCACCATGAATCACGTATTTCATGTGGGACCCGCCGGATGAATGTGTTGGATCTACCCCATCCAGCCATTAACCGGCCCGGATGGAAGGAAAACATAAGTATCAGGTTGATCCAAATCAGGTGGTCCCGTTTATGCGGGACCCACCTTGACACAATAGGGGCCACGTGCATGTGGGACCCACCATGGTGTCTGTATTATATCCATGTCATCCAGCGTCCTGAGACGCTGGACGGGTTGAAATGAGTGCGCTTACATGGTGTGTACTTTCAAGCTAACAAAAAAAAAAGAGTTGGGATGGGCCGTCCATATGGGCCCCATCTTGATGTTTGTACATGATCCAAGCCATCCATATCAACCCTTGCATCATTTTAGGCATTGAGCCAAAGCCTTAAGGTGATCTGATCACCAGGTGGGCCATACCCTCTAAAACTATGTGAAGACATGCCAGAACATATAAAAGTACTCGGTGGGACCCACCTGAAGTTTGGATAGCTGAAATTCGTTCTGGACGGTTAGAAATGTGCGACACGCATAATGGGTGGGCTGGATTGTGAATCACATCTTGGTGGGCCACAAAAAAAGGGTTGCTGCAGACACAGGCAGCGCCTACCTGCATGGGTGACGGGCGGGCGGTGGCTGGGCCTCACGTCTCTAGCTGTGGGCCCCCACTGTGATGCATTTCGATCATCAACACCTAGCATTTGATGGGTCCCCTTTGATTATGGGATGTCCCCAAAAATCAGCCGTATACGGATCTCAAGTGGGCCACACCATCAAAAATCATGTGAATATATGCCTAAAACATATAAAATATTTTGGTGGGGCCGACCTGAAATTTGGATGCGGTTGAAACTTGGTTTGGATGGTCAACCAGGTGGGACACATGATGGGTGGACTAGATTTGCAAAACACATTACAGTGGACCCCCGGGTCCACGTGACTTTATGAGTAGGTTGAATGGCAAGTAAATATTACAGTGGGCCCTGCCCACGTTACCTCGTGAGTAGGTTGGATTTCAAATAAATATTCTAGTGGGCCCAAGGCCCACGTAACCCTTTGAATGGGTTGGATGGAAATAAACTTCACCGTGGGTCCCTGGTCGGCGTGACCATATGAACAGGTTTGATGGGAAGTAAATATCACGGTGGGCCCTGATCCTGTAATAGTATGAACAGGTTGAATTTCAAGTAAATATTTTGGTGGGCCCCTTGCCACATGGCCTTATCAACAGGCGGATGGAAAATAAATATTTTGGTGGGCCCCTTGCCACATGGCCTTATCAACAGGCGGATGGAAAATAAATATTTTGGTGGGCCCCTTGCCATATGGCCTTATCAATAGATTGGATAGTAAAATAAACATTATGGTGGACTTCACATGTGGCCCACTTAGATGAATATGGGCTCATGTACTTAGGCCCATCTTGATGTATATTTTTAGGCCCGTTATTAAGGCCCACTTGGATATCTATGGGCTCATGTATTTAGTCCCATCTTGGCATGTATATAGGCCCATTGTTGAGGCCCACTTTGATATGTATATGGCCTATGTGATTAGGCCCATTTGATTCACATAAAGCTTATATGATCGGGCTCATTTTAATGCATTCTCAGGCCCATGGGTGATGACCCATTGCAATGTACCTAAGGCCCATCGATGAGGCTCATTGAGGTGGCCCACTTGATGAATATAAGGCCCATGAGATACGGACCATTTGATGTAATTAGGGCCCCATGGGATGTACCTAAGGCACATTGCAATGTGTAATTCCACCAGGATTTATTTAATGGTATTTGAGGCGAGCCGAGCCTTGGGGGCAATGTTGGTTTGACGTCCACATTGTACGAGTAATGCTGGTTAGATGTTCACACTATAACTCTCCCTAAGGCCACTGATAGGCCCGTATCTGTTCGTGTAGGCCATCTAGGCTCATCTTCATTGAGAAGATAGTTTATTGCTTTATAACATGTTTAGCATAGTCCCATGATTCATGATCATACGCATCATATGTATGCTTGAGATGAGGAGTGTCTGATCATAGCATGTGCTTCGGGCAGACTGATTACGGGCTCCCCGATATGTGGAGTTGCCCTACATGAGCGCACGGTATGCACAGGATTGATGCATGTCTGACAGTATGATTCATGCACTTGCATCTATATGATTAAGATATGCCCTAGCGACATCAGGGCCATTGCCTCCACAGATATATCGTGAGTGGCTGGTTGGATACCGAAAAATCTTGTTCCAAGCAATTGGGGTGCCATAGATGTCCCTGGGTGAGAGTCCCTGAACCCGATGGTACCAGAGGATGACTCCAACGTCGAGACCGAGTGGATGTACGAGCGCATGAGGGCCGAATACCAGGAGGTCGCGTCTCCCACTATGTCGTGGTCGGTTGGAAAGGGGTGTGGCCTTACTCGCCCGAGAGTAGGGGGCATTACTAGGCTGAGTTTGACCAGCTCAGAAATGGGTTCGCTATCGACGTGCCGGATAGGTATTGGCTGACTATTGGCCAGGCGGATAGTGAGGTTTCTTACGCTCACTTGGACTGTGCTGCTTGGAGAGAGACAGTGCCATTTGGAGTGTACTGAACCCCGGTGATTATCCAGACTGATAACCGTACTGATTTGATGCTCTTGTGAAGAGTTGCATTGGTATGAGGATTGACATGCTTGACTTACATATTGCATCGCATGGCCTTGGTATGGCCGATAGCATTCACATCTTGTACTACATAGCCTTGGTACGGCTAGTTGCATTTTCGTACTCATCAGCATAATTCTGCATTTCTCCGGCATTGCATTCTGAGCACGTTCGCACACACTTACACTGCCCTCTAAGCTTTCTATAAGCTTATACACGATTGATGCGTGCAGGTGACGTCAGGACGCAGCTGTAGTCTCGCCGCAGTTGGAGTGTGCCGCCGAGCTTTTGGAGTTTGGATATTACCACTATCTTGTATTTCCCTTTATACGCACTGTATTCAAAGTTTTTGTTCATAGTGAATTTTGTGATGGTGTTCTTGTGGTTATTGTTCGTGGGTTATGCTTGGTTATGCTCATTATGAATCAAATTGATATAAGAAATCCTCCTTGTAGTATCCCAGGATCGGAACCTGGTATATGGGTGCCGGGAGCCGAGAATGGGGTACTACGGAGGCTGTCGGCACCGGATTCGGCGATCGGAAATTTTGTGAGCCCGGTCTCCGAGTTCGGGGTGTGACAAGAGTGGATTGGGGAATGAACTCCACATTCAAGGATCCTCCAGCTACTACCGTATTGGCAAATCATTAAGCTGGGATGCTTTGAATGCATAATCGGAATCACTCTATCTTCCTTATAGGAAAACATTTTATAGAGTAGGATTCTGACTTAACCTTGACCCAACCCGAAGCCTCGTATTGGTACATCATCTGTGCTGCGGATCAAGGAAGTTGAAGATTCTTCATCAACAAGGAAGAGATCTTCGTCAACGTGCTGAATGGGACTCATCCACTAATATGTAAGTTATTAAAGTCCAGATGACACTTGTGACATTCCTTTTTAGGTTGGGTCTAAGGTGTTTCTCACCCTTGTAAGCCCTCGTAGGAGGCCTCCGGCGGGAGTGTACATGGTGGGTGCGTTGTGTTGATCCTTGCTCTATGGATAGCATAAACAGTTAGGTTCTTTGTGTGGATCCTTGGCCAGTGTGCCTAAAATCGGGTGTTATGTGTTCACCCTTGCTCCGGGAGCATAAACAGAGATTCCTTGTGTGGATCGTTGGCCAGTGTGCCTAAAACTCGGTGCTATGTGTTGACCCTTACTCAGGGAGCATAAACAGTCAGCCTAGGTGTAGGTTGTAAAGGTTGAAGGTGAACCTGATTTAAAACCCTAGGTTTGAGGTGAACCGCTGTGAAACTTCCTTAGTGAAATCTGGTACACTCAAGGGTTGAGTACGGTTATCGGGAGTGGAGTAGACAAGTAGTCGAACCACTATAAAAATGACTGTGTTTGAGATTGCTACTTATTTGTTTGTATGATTTCCTTCTATATTTTCATATCTGATTATCTGATATCACACCTCACACACAGTCATATCCATCATAAACTAATTTGCATATTATTCATCTCTCAAAAAGTTTGTGATTGGATCCTCCACCGGGCTTGGAAGCCAATAGAGTTACTATTGAGTAATCCTAATATGTTCTTGTTGTTAAGATTAGTGGAGTAGGATTTTAAATAAACCATAAAAACTTTAAAAAGTCCTATTCACCCCCCTCTAGGATATATTGGCATATTCTTACTTCAACTAAAGCGGTCTTCACCGCTATTTCAATTGGTATCAGAGTGGGTCCTCTTTAAGGGCTTCACCGCCTAGAGAGTGATCTTGACTGAAGTTAGGAATATGGCCAAAGGAGAGGGCTCATCAGTCATTAGGCCTCCAGTATTTGATGGCTCAAATTATGCACACTGGAAGGCTAAAATGCAGTACTTTCTGAGATCTTTTGACCATGATGTTTGGGATATAGTTGAAAGTGGATATGTGCCACTATCTGAACAAATTGTACTTGATAGTGGCACAACCATCACAAAACCCAAACCCAAAGAGAAGTGGACGACATTCAATAAAGAAAGACAAACTGCTGAAGCTAAAGCTATGAACGTCATCTACTTTGCTGTGTCCCAGGATATATTCAATTAGATAAGTATGTGCGGGACATCCAAAGAAGCATGAGATCTATTGGAAACAACCCATGAAGGCACAAGTACTATGAAGAGGTCCAAACTATAACTACTGACCTCACAGTTCAAAAGTCTCATAATGGAAGAGCATGAGACCTTCATGGAGTTCTTCACTAAGTTGAATATCATTTGCAACTCCATGGGTGGATTGGTAGAAAAGGTTCCAGTTCCAAAAGTCTGTAGGAAAATACTTAGATCACTGCCGTAACGGTTTAATCCCAAAGTAACAACTATTGAAGAGTGTAGGAATATTGATGAAATGAAAGTAAAAGAACTGGTAGGTTCCCTACAAACCTTTGAAACACTTCAAACAAACCCAAAAATCTAAAATAATTGTCCTAAAAAGTTTAAAGAAAACAATGAATGAGGACAGTGGAAGTGAAAAGGAAGATGAAGATGAGGAAGTGGCTTTGCTGGCATAACAATTCAGAAAATTCTTTCAGACGAATCGTGGTCGTCCCTCCAAAGGTAGAAAGGTGGACAACAAACCCTCTACAGGCAAATTTGGTAGAAAGACCAAAGAACCACAATGTTATGCTTGTCAAAAGTATGGACACCTATCTACTGAATGCCCAAACAGAAAAACTAAGGGCAAGGCGATGGCTGCCACATGGGATGATACAAAAGAGTCAAACTTAGAATTTAGTGACTCAAAGAGTGATGGATACCAGAAATCCTTGAAAATTCTTATGGTTTCCACTACTCCAATCATTCCCAGTGAATCTGAGAACGAGAAAGAACAGCAAGCCACTGAATCATTTCCGTCAGATAATGAGGAAACGAAAAAGGAAGAAGAAGAAGATCAAAACAAACTACAAGATGCTTACAATCAACTTTATATTCATAGCATCAACACTCTTAAAAGACTTGGAATGTCTGAAAACAAGAAGGAACTGCTGCAAAAAAGATCTGGACAAAACATTGGAAATCAATTCACATCTAATTAATGATCTACAACAATATTATTCAGATAATGACAAGTTGGAAAGAATCAACCTATCCCTAAAAACTGACTCATCAAAGCTTATCAAACAAATTGAATTATTAGAAGATGAAAATAGGCATCTCCAGAATGAGAATCACACACTCCTGTTTGACTTAGAAAAATTCAGAAAATTTGCTAAAATAAACTATAAATTCTCCCAGAGTGGTGAAAAGCTCGAAAAATTATTAGGGATGGGAAGACAAGGACGAGACAAGAGTGGCCGAGGGTATGATAAAACTAAAACAAGAATGGGAAATGCAACATCAAAAACTGAAAAATCGGCTACTTTAGGTAGTAATATAAAAACTACTCCAGTTTGTCATTTATGTGGTGATTTGGATCATTATAAGTTTGAATGCTTGACACCTAGAAGGACTTCACATAACTCTCGTCAAAATCATATCAGTAAATTCAAACCAATCAGAAAAATACAGAATGTCAAAAGTCCACCGAGGAGAAACACTCATCAATCACCACCCAAAATGAAAGACAGGATGAAGGGATCATTGGATCAAGTGGGTAAGATAACCATGAAAACTAAATCTACCATAGTAAAGAATTCTGTCTCAAAATGGATAGTAAAAGAAAAATTGAATTGTATAAACTCTATACCCTGAAATATCAAGCATGAAAAGACAAGTCCAAGTCATGCATCTAGATCTGGATATTTGTTGAAATGATGCAATTTTTAGCTGAGCTTTTAATGATATATCTAAGGTCTCTCACCTCAATCTTTTTGTATATAAACATTTTAAATGTTTATAATTTTGGTATGTACAATGTCTGTACATAATTTTGCTGTGTATACTGTTGACTAATAGTGATACTGAAAGTATACATAAAGGGTTGTCTGAATGCTGAAAATTGAAAACATTCATCCTCAATATATCTATCGATAAGTCATTCTCGATTAATCCATCTAGGGTCGATATCATCGACGTCTCTTCGGAGTGTAAAAAGTCATATGATCGAGAATGATATTGAAGATGGTCTCGATTACATCGGGGGAGTTACATCGATATCATCGAAACACTGGTCGATGATATCGAAGACTGCTGCCCGATAAAAGGCCATTGAGCGGAAAATTTTTATTTTATTTCGAAAAAGGGCATTCCAATTTTTTTTGCTCATCCCCTCAGCCGGAGGTACATCGTGGGTCCCGGAAGCTCCTCAATAACTGGTATTATCCTTCCATTCCCTCCATTCCAGAGTCTATCTCGCTTTTTGGTCGGGTATTGTCAGTTTCTTTAAAAGAGGAATTTTGTCCATTCTTCCCAAATCTGTCTTTATGGGTAAGGACAAAGAAATGGTGTCAGAACCTGGGGAGTCATCCAGAGCTTCTCGATGAAAGACCCTTGCCTCAAAAGAAAAGGTGAAGCTGCAATGGGGTCATCATTTGGAGGCCGATGCGTCTTGGGAATGCGAGACCGAGATTAGAGAGCATTATCCCCTTTTGTTTGATGATTGATTGATATATGATTGTTTTTATTGCCTTCTCTTTGATGATTGTTATATGATGGTGGTGTTTTTCCTTTCATTTTGTCCTAGATTTGGTAACTTTCGAGGACGAAATTTCTTTGTTGGTGGGGAGGGTTGTAAGACCCGACCCGAGTGCAGGTGTGTGTGTATGAGTTTGCATTTCATTTCTCTTGTTCCCGCAGTCCTACCAGTCAAATCCGACCCTCGGATAGTGTTTACGGTCATCCTTAAATCTGGTCATGTAGACTCGACTCGTATTGAAGCCAAAACCAATGCCATCTTGTTCGTATCGTCGTTGCGGTTTCGACACCACATCTTATAAGTCCATCCGATGTGTAGATCATAAGTTGTGCATCTCATTTTCTAGCCCTTCATCATGATCACGTGGCCCACCTAGGAGTGGTGAACACATTTTCTAGATGGCCCCTGTAAGACCCGCATCCTAGTCCGTATCGTTCCATAGGCCTCCAGGTTAGCGCGCGATCCTGAGTCATGTCTCGTATTCCAGAGTCAGCTCAACCCAAGACTTGTACCCTTGCGACCGCACCGTCGCCGCGGTTCTGATGTCGCGTCTTGCTCGCCGAGGCGATACCCATGCCAGGATAAGTGGGCCCGCGTTCAGTTCGAGGAAAATACCGCATGTTACAATTCTAAGAGAATCTCTACGAAACATCACATCAACCAATCAAATCAAGTCAATGTACAAGCAACCATCCCCAAGTACAACCACCTCTCTCATAAAGTCAAACCTCTCCTTACACAAGTACACCTATCTCCTTCACCCATCTCCCTCTCTATCTTACATCCCATTCTCTCTCTCTCCCTCATTTCTTCCTTTTTAAAGCAAACCATGAGACTCCAATGTCTAAGCCTCCACATGAGAAGCCATGTGTGGCCCATTTCCCACCTCCTATCTCCACCATCTTAAGAACATCTCAACCATTGAAATCATCCCCTTGGAGCCCTAGATCATGCTGACGATGGAAGGAAGAGTTCATGATCAAAGGTGGGTGCTTCTCTCTCTCTCTCTCTCTCTCTCTCTCTCTCTCTCTCTCTCTCTCTCTCTCTCTCTCTCTCTCTCTCTCTCTTCCCTTTTGTGGCCCACCTCGAAGTTGATCCACACTGTCCATGTTGATGTGGACCCATCATGATGTATTTATTATACCTGCACCATCCAGCAAAACTGGACGGTGGAGATCTACCCACCTGATGTGTGTATTTATGGCCCACCAACATGTGTTATATCCTTGTCATCTAACCGCGGGACCCACCTTGATGGCATGCCCCATCTAGGGCCGCCCATCTACTGGACATACAGTGTCCCTGGATGAAACGAAAATACAAATTTCATCTTAATCCAAGATGAGGTGGGCCACACGTGTGGATGCACCTTAACCGTGGAAGCGGATTGGCTTGTATACTACACAGCAACCATTTATGCTTAACGAGTTGTGAAGGTCTGATCACGTGGATCCCACCTTGATGCATGTATCTAATCCACACCGTTCATCCCATTTTTCACTTCATTTTAGGCGTTGAGCTGAGAAATGAATTTAATCTGAATCTCTAGTAGGTCACACCACTGAAAATAGTGAATTTACTGTCAAAACTATTATAGATCGCGTTGTAATGTTTCTATGCCTCAAACTTATTGAATGTTGGTCTCTTTGGGCCCATTACAAGCCTGGGAACTCAACTGGCGGACTAGATCGTCCGGATGTGGACCCAACCTATAAAAAAAAAACCACAAAAAAAAGGTCGGACCCTGTTGCTGCCAGTAGCGTCCTTGCTGTTTGTTGAAGGGTGAGACCGTGGGTCCCACCACAAGCCCCACGTGATGTATGTGGAGCATCAACACCGTGCATTTGATGGGTCCCCTTTGATAACTTGGATTCTCCAAAAAAAATCAGTTGTTCAAGGCTCTCAGGTGGCCTACACCATCAAAATCAGTGAGGGGTTGAACGTCTACCATTGAGACCTTTTTAGGATCCCAGAAGTTTTAAATATATATGAAATTTGTTTTTCCTCTTTATTTTGGGCCGTGTGACCTTATCAACAGTTGGGATGGAAGATGAACATTATGGTGGGCCCCACGTGGGACCCACCTGCAAGATTGGCTGGGCTATCACGCACCAGCTATATAGCTGATTGACGTAAGCAAACTCTGTGGGGCCAGCCGTGAGGCATGGGCTCCATCTGCACCATCCGTGCAGTGAACCACACCATGATATATGTGTTTTATCTCCACCGTCCAGCAATCTGGATGGTGGGATTACACTGTAATGTATGTGCCTATCTATGTTGTCCATCCAGCAGCTGCATGGCTACTGTCATGACGGCAGCAAGTTCTGTGGGCTTGAGGTATGTGTTATATCCACAACCCTGTGTGGGACCCACGTGATGTATGGGTCTGTCCTCACTGTCCAGACGCTGGACAGTGGGACTCCACTGAGATGTGTGTTGCATCCACACCGTCTACTGTCCATTATGTGGACAGTGGGTCCCACAATGATGTGTGTGTTTTATCTACAGTGACCATAGCACGGTGAGGCCCTCCTTGTTATATGTGTTGTATATGCAAACTGTCCTTATGCAGTGTGGGCCAGGATGATGTATTTGTATATCCTCGTTGTCCATCTCTGGACATGGGATGTGGAGCCTGCATTATGTATTTATTTCATTCCATGTCGTCTATCTGTATGGGGCCCACCTTGATGTATCTGTTATACACGTGGACCCCACGTGATGTATATGTTTTATATCCGCACCGTTCAACTATCTAGACGGGATCCACCGTGATGTATGTGTTACACCGTCCAGATCGTGTGGGACACACCATGTGGTATGTTTTGTATCCCGCCGTCCATCTGTTGGAAGACCCTCCGTGATGTATGTGTTGTATACGCACACCGTCAAGTTGGACGGTGCTGCGTGGGCCCTCCTGCGATGTATGTATTAGATCCTAACTGTCCGTCCATTGTAGACCCACCTTATATGTGTTTTACCCAAGCCGTCCACCTGTTTTGCCAGCAAGGACACCACCATGATGTATTTATTTCAACCACACCGCCCAGATTATGCTGGACAGTGCTGGACAATGTTTGGACGGTGTTGTCCATTGTTTGGGCAGTGCAGATTTACATAGGCAATATTTGGATGGTGCTGATTTACACGGGAAGTGTTTGTATGGTGCTGATTTACCTGGATAATGTTTGGATAGGGCCGATCATCATTAGTGGGCCATGTGCACTATGGAATGATAATGTACAGTGATACACATGTTACACCTACAACTATTGAAATGATTTTTGGTGTAGTCCAAGCCCACTTGGGGTCCATTAGTGCGGCCCATCCATAAGGCCCATCATGATGTATATTTGAGGCCCACATGATAGGGCCCACCTGCCTTGTATTTAAGGCTTATATGATGGGGCCCACCTGTTTGAATCTGAGGCCCATGGGCAAGGCCCATTGTGATATATTCGAGGCCCAGATATGTAGCCCATTTGATGCATATGAGACCCATGTGTAGGGCCCACATGTTATGTATTTGAGGCACATGGGTTGCGACCCATTATGATGTACTGAGGCACATGAGTCGTGACCCATTGAGATGTATTTTCGGCCCATATGATGTGGCCCATTAAGATGTATTTTCGGCCCATATGACGTGGCCCATTGTGATGAATTTCTGGCCCATTTGGTAAGGCCCAATGAGATGTATTTCCGGCCCATATGACATGGCCATTGTGATATTTTGTATCCCATTTAACGAGGCCCATTATGATGTGCATTGGGCTCATGGGTTGTGGTCATGCGATGTATCTGAGGCCCATGTGTAGGGCCCACTTGTTGTGTATATATCCTTTGTATGAGGCCCAATGCAATGTACATTAGGCCTTTGTGTGAGGCTATGGGCCCACCTTATGTTCGACTCTATATGGGCCACTGCTTGGGAACAATGTTAGTTGAATGTGCACATTAATGGGTAATGACGGTTAGATATCCTCATTATGACCTTCCCTTAGGCCTTGTTAGGCCCATTCTCTTCGTGGGTTAACCCAAATAAGTGGGCCCCATTCACCATAGATAGATGGCTCCGTGCTATCGGATTGATATAACCACGGCTGAGAGCCGATCTTCACATTATTGTTGATTGGATGTTCATCTATGGACGACACCTTGTTTATATATGTTGATTATCAATACTAATTATCGAGGCCGATTCCGATTGTCGAGGCTGAGTATCGAGGTCGATTCCGAGTGTCGATTCCGATTGTCGAGGCCGATTTCGATTACCAAGGCCGATTGTCGAGACCTATATGATATATACGTGACCCATAGTTGAGGCCTATTGTGATGTGTATTCAGCCCGTGTTTAAGGCTTAATGTGAATAAGAGGTCTATGTAACAAGGCCCATTGTGATGTATTTAAGGCCCATGGGCAAGGCCCATTGTGACGTATTCGTGGCCCATGGGCAAGGCCATTGTGATGAGTATTAAGCCCATGATGCATGGCCTATTTGATATATTCGAGACTCATGTGCAGGGCCCACATGTCATGTATTTTAGGCCCATGAGCAGGGCTCACCTGTTGCGTATATGTGGCCCTTGAGTAAAGCACATTGTGTTGTATATTAGGCCTTTATGTAAGGCTATGGGCCCATTATATATTTGTCTCTATGTGGGTCATTCCTTGAAGGCGATGTTGGTTAAATGTCCACATTGTTGAGGCCGATTGTTGATGATGGTTGATGATATCGATTATGAGTATGTGATAGCATAGCATCATGATACATGCTCATACACATCATTTGCATATTTGTTATGAGATGTGGTTGACCATTGCATATGACATTGGGCAGGTTGTTATGAGACTCACAGATAGGCGAAGGTTATCTCACATGAACGCACGGTATGCGCATGATTGATGCATGAATGAATTATATGACTCATGCATCTTGCATTGTGATTATTGTACGCCCTAGCGACATCAGGGTCGTAGCCTCCACAGGCATATCCTGGATGGCCAGATGGGACACCAAAAATCTGTTACTATCATCAGGCTGTCATAAATGGCCCTGGGTGAAAATTCATAAACCCTCTTGGTACCAGAGGACGCCCCAACGTCGAGACCGAGTGGATACATGAGCGCCGAGTGCCGAATACTGGGAGGCCGCGTCTCCCACTGTGTCGTGGTCGGTTGGGAGGGGGTGTGGCCTTACCCACTTGAGCGCAGGGGCATTGCTAGGCTAAGTTTGACCAGCTCGTGAATGGGTCTACTATCGAATAGGTATTGGTAGACTATTGGTCAGGTGGATAGTGAGGTTTCTTACGCTCACTTAGACTTTGCGGCTGGGAAAGCAGCAGTGCCATTTGTAGTGTACTAAACTCCGATGATGATCCCAGAGATGAACAGTACTGATATGTGGACTTATTGAGCAGGAGTTGCATACTCATTCATTTATTCATTCACTATCCACTCGGGCTGGTGGTGCATAACTATTTGTTACGTGTACCTTCGCAATGGCTAGAATTTTGGTTGGGGTGCGCAACTAACTTGAGATCAGGAGTTTACCACATTGAGTCTGACTATCCAAATTTAGGTATGGGACTGGTTTAGATACGATATTTTGGGTTACCTGTGTTTCTGCATTTATATGGTTTAGATACAGCATATAATATTTGACTCCTCATTTGTATAGTTGATCTATATCGCGTATTCTGATATTGTTCCTCATTTGTATAGTTGATCTGTATCGTGTATTCTGATATTGTTCCTCATTTGTATAGTTGATTTGTATCGCATATTCTGATATTGCTCCTCATTTGTATAGTTGATCTATATCGTGCATTCTGATATTGCTTGACTCATGGACTTATCAATATTTTCGCTTACTCTAATAACATATGATTCATGACCTTGCGCCCATTTCGACATTGTATGATTATGACATTGCGTTGAATACTTGACATTACCTTGTACACACACTTACACCACTCTCTAAGCTTTATATAAGTTTATACACGATAAATGCGTGCAGGTAATGATAAGTTGCAGCAGCGACGTTGAGCATGGAGCATGCAGCCATCTTCTGGAGCCTTGATTTTTATGTATTTTCCCTTTCAGCATTGTATTCAAAAGTTATATTAGTGGATATATGATGATGATGTTGCTTTTGTGACTTGGGTAAACTTGTAGTTATGCTTCTTACGAGATAAATGTATGTTAAAAAAAAATCCTCCTTGTAGGATCCCAGGATCGGAACCTGAAATATGGACGTTGGGATCCGAGAATGGGGTACTACGGAGGCTGTCGGCACTAGATTCGGTGACCGGGATTCCTGTGAATCTGATTTCTGGGTTTGGGGCGTGACAGCCCCTCCCTATGCACAAGTTCCAACACACACCACCCATACACCATCAAAAGTTCCATATCCTACACTACCCACTACCTAAACACCACCCATCCCTACCTTATAGCCACCATATAGCCCTTCTCTTGTTAGCCTATGATGAGTTTCTCTACCCTATGCAACTCTTCCGTAGATAGAAATGATGGAATTCTCTTATCTAGGTGGTCACTTTTAGAGAGACCATCATCGCTTTCCTACAAGCTCTTTCCTCTCTCTTCTCTCCCTTATTTCTCCCTTCTCATTTCATTCTCCTAAGCTAGAGAGAGAGCTTGGACGTCTCACCATTCCAGCCCCTTTCTTCTCCAATCTCTCTTAATTCATCCATCTCAACCCCATCTCATCCATCAATTTTGATTCATTGGAGCATTTGGTGTTTGGCGATCTAAGTTTTGGTAAAGATCTTTAGGTGGGTGCTCCCCTATTTCATGCAATCTCTTTTTCATAGTGTAGATCTTCTTCTTTTCTCATTTGGAAAGTATAGAACCCACCAATCAATGGTAGAGATCCTACACAATCCCTTAGATGTGGCCAAATGGCCTATTATATGCATGCATGTCCCATGCATGGGTTTTTCCTTGATGGACCCCATCATGGAGGTTTCTCTTAATTCCATTACATGATGGGTCATCTAGACCCTTGGATCATGGTTGGGATGGCATCACAACCATTCATTTTAAATATAGATCATGCATGATGAGGATCTATGATTGTATCTATGAATCAATGAAATTTGTGGGTATGATTGTGTTGGGGAAGGCTCAATAGTGGTTGAACCTTCTCCCTATGGCTGAGATGTTCTTCCTGTCCTCTCTCTTTTCTTCTATTTTTGATGATGATGAGTGTGGCCCACTTGGTGGGCCTGGATAGTCCAGAAAGTCCAGCTAGGATGAGACGCCCATGCCCACCTACTCTATGGTTTTGGGTGTCCCATTTACTGACTATTAATGATGCATGCAAGTGTGGTAACTTTGGGTTTTGATTTGGACATTTGTGGGGCCCACTAGGGTGGGCCATAACACCTAGTCTTTGGGGTAATTCCCTTTTTAATTAACTTGTACATTTAATTTAATCCAAGAGTATGTTGTTGTCCAGAATTCTCTGGACAGTTTCTAGTTGATTTTGGACCAATTTTTGGGACTGTTTGGGGGACTTTTATTACCCATTATATATATTTTTTTGAAAGGTGGGGATCTCATCTTGATGTCTCCCAAATTTCAGCCCCTGACCTTGATTGTGTCCCGGACGTGCCAGAGTTGCGTAGTGATCTGATGACCGAGGCACCCCAATCAAGACTTACTATTCACCCGAGCTCCACAAAGATATATAGAGATATGAGGAGGCAGTATTTTTGGTCAGAGATGAAACACCAGATTGCTAGCTTCGTGGCCGAGTGTGACACCTACCAGTGTGTCAAGGCTGATCACTAGAGACCCCTTGGTCCCTTGCAACCGTTGAGCGTTCCAGTGTGGAAATGGGAGCATGTGTCAACAGATTTCATCGCATATTTGCCGAGGACTCAGTGCGGTCACGATACAATTTAGGTTGTCGTTGATCATCTGATGAAGTCGGAGCATTTTATTTCGATGCGTACTTCCTAGACTATGGACCGGCTTGCAAAGGTATTCATTGAGGAGATAGTGAGACTGCACAGCATTCCAGTTTTGATCGTTTCTAACCAAGACTCCAGGTTTACGTCTCAGTTTTGGAGGAGTTTCCAGCAGGCGATGGGGTCTACTTTGCATCTCAGCACCGCTTATCATCTGCAGACCGAAAGGGTCAACCAGATCCTTGAGGATATGCTCAGAGACAGCGTAATCAACTTTGCGGGCAGTTGGGATGAGCATTTGTACCTCGCCGAGATCGCATACAACAATAGATATCAGGCGACTATCGGCATGGCTCCTTTTGAGGCACTCTATTGTAGACCATGCAGATCTCATAGTTGTTGGACCGAGAGTGGAGAGCGTCGTCTCCTAGGTCCCGAGCTTGTGTAGTAGACGTCGGAGGTTATTGATATTATCAGGCAGAGGATGCGCATAGCTCAGATTCGGTAGAAGAGTTTTACTGATCGTCGGCGTTAACCCCTCGAGTTTGCAGTTGGGGATATGATATATCTCAAGGTCTCGCCTATGAAAGGCGTGGTTTGCTTTGGTGTGAAGGGCAAGATTGCCCCAAGATTTATAGGACCTTTTTAAGATTACCGAGTGCGTAGGCGTTGTGGCCTATAGGCTTGCCTTACCTTTTAATTAGCAGCCCCTCGAGGTCCGTGAGGATGCTTCTTACATTAAGCAGTCGATTTGTATTCTTGATCGGAAGGACTAGGTCCTCGGGACCAAGGTCATTCCCTTGGTGAAGGTAACAATGGGGTCATCATTCGAAGGTCGAGGCTTCTTGGGAACGTGAGGCTGATATTAGAGAGCATTATCCACATTTGTTTGATGATTGATTGATGTATGATTGTTTGTATTGCCTTCTCTTTGATGATTGCTATATGATGGTGGTGTTTTGCCTTTCATTTTGTCCTGAATTTGGTAAATTTTGAGGACGAAATTTCTTTATTAGTGGGGAGAGTTATAAGACCCGACCCGAGTGCATGTGTGTCTATGAGCGTGCATTTCATTTCTCTTGTTCCCACAATCCTACCAGTCAAATCTCGGTAACCCGTGACCCTTGGATAGTGTTTACGGTCATCATTAAGTCCGGTCATGTAGACCCGACTCGGATCGAGCCAAAATCTATGTCATCTTGTTTGCATCGTCCTTGCGATTCTTAAGCCGCGTCTTGTGCGTCCATCCGATGTGTGGATCATAAGTTGTGTGCATCTCATTTTCTAGCCCTTGATCAAGATCATGTGGCCCACCTAAGAGTGCTGCACACATTTTTCTAGATGGCCCATCCCTATACACAAGTTCCAACACACACCACCCATACACCATCCAAAGTTTCATATCCAACACTACCCACTACCCAAACACCACCCATCCCTACCCTATAGCCACCATATAGCCCTTCTTTTGCTAGCCTATGATGAGTTTCTCTACCCCATGCAACTCTTCCCTAAAGAGAAATGATGGAATTCTCTTATCTAGGTGGTCTTTTTAGAGAGACCATCATTGCTTTCCTACAAGCTCTTTCCTCTCTCTTCTCTCCCTCATTTCTCCCTTCTCATTTCATTCGCCCAAGCTAGAGAGAGAGCATGGACGTCTCACCATTCCAGCCCCTTTCTTCTCCAATCTCTCTTAATCCATCCATCCCAACCCCATCTCATCCATCAATTTTGATTCATTGGAGCATTTGGAGCTTGGTGATCTAAGTTTTGGTGAAGATCTTTAGGTGGGTGCTCCCCTATTTCATGCAATCTCTTTTTCATAGTGTATATCTTCTTCTTCTCTCATTTGGAAAGTGTAAGACCCACCAATCAATGGTGGAGATCCTACACAATCCCTTGGATGTGGCCAAATGGCATATCTTATGCATGCATGTCCCATGCATGGGGTTTCACCTTGATG
Source organism: Magnolia officinalis (assembly GCA_021015155.1). Lineage (NCBI taxonomy): Eukaryota > Viridiplantae > Streptophyta > Magnoliopsida > Magnoliales > Magnoliaceae > Magnolia > Magnolia officinalis. Next base: position 64,122,452 of record JAJHSJ010000007.1, on the reverse strand, counting down.
GACCCCATCATGGAGGTTTCTCCTAATTTCATAGAATGATGGGTCATCTAGACCCTTGCATCATGGTTGGGATGGCATTCCAACCATTCATCTTAAATATAGATCATGAATGATAAGGATCTATGATTGTATCTATGAATCAATGAAATGTGTGGGCGTGATTGTGTTGGGGAAGGCTCGATAGTGGCGGAACCTTCTCCCTATGGCCAAGATGTTCTTCCTCTCCTCTCTCTTTTCTTCTATTTCTGATGATGATGAGTGTAGCCCACTTGGTCGGCCTGAATAGTTCAGAAAGTCCAGCTAGGGTGGGACGCCCATACCCACCTACTCTATCGTTTTGGGTGTCCTATTTGCTGACTATTAATGATGCATGCAAGTGTGGTAACTTTGGGATTTAATTTGGACATTTGTGGGGCCCACTAGGGTGGGACATAACACCTAGTTTTTATGGTAATTCCCTTTTTAATTAACTCATACATTTAATTTAATCCAAGTGTACGTTGCTGTCCAGAATTCTCTTGACAGTTTCTGGTTGATTTTAGACCAAATTTGGGGACTGTTTGGGGGACTTTTCTTACCCATTATATATCTTTTTTGGAAAGGTGGGGATCTCATCTTGATGTCTCCCAAATTTCAGCCCCATCTGACCTTGATTGAGGTCCCAAAGGTATGGCCCAAGTGAGGTGGACAATCTCGATTTTTTAGGTTGTTCCATCAACATGTCAGTTTGAAAATCTTTGATTGTAAAATAACTTTTGCATTGGTGGGCCACTTCTGTGGACCCCACCCTATGGTATACATATGAGGGGATGTAAAAACTATTTTTTCCAATTTTTTGAGGCCTTTAATCCACACCATTGGAAGCTCAGATCAGGGCCAGTCTAAATTCTGCTCTGACCAAATTTTTGGGCAGGCAGTTTCCTTTTAATTCAAATAAATACTTTCCTAATTTAATAAAATCTAAAAAAATTTCAGCGGGTGGCCCACCCCTGATAGGACCCACCTACCAAATTCGGGGCCAACGGACCCCTGAACGGTCTTCGGCAAGGGCTAGACGCCCAAGGTTGGGATGTCCAACATGGGCTGGTCGTCCACCATGTTTTAGCCCACCTTGATGCATGTTATATCCACGTCGTCCCTCCATAGTGTGGTCCACATGGGACGTGGCCCACCTCCCTATGGGACGTCCACATGTGGGGCCTACTTTGATGTGTTTTGGGGCTACCATCCAGGCCCCCATGATCGTCCACCTAAGGATGCCCAAGCCCGTTGAGATGCTACTCAACGTCCAGTCCAGTAGCATGGCCCACTTGATGTATGTGTCTTATGCACTCCATTCATCTGGTGGGACCCATAGTGATGTGTGTGGGTCACTAGTAAATTATAAGTTTATAAATTGATTTTTATTGTTGGACTCTAGCTAGCCCAGAAAATAGGTGGGTTGCAATTCCAAAAATAGGCCCAAACTAGCTGCCCTTAATGACATGTTTTGGGGCAACATAGCCCACCATATTTAAGGATGTTATACGCACATATCTTGTCATCCCCCTGATGTACCTTTGGGCTTAATTAGTGCACACTCGAGGCCCACCCCAGTCGGGTTTTTATTGGATCAATGTTCATAGTTATTTGTTGGATTTTCTAGGCCGATTTGTCCTGGAACTTTCTAGATAGGCCCCTTGACCTTTGGGCCTATATTTTTCTACTTATTGTGATGGGTTTGTGGGCTATAATATGTAAGTAGTTAGGCCCTTGGTTGCCCACCAAAAATAACCTTATACTTGGGCCAAGTTGTGAGGCCCAACTCACTTGAAATAAGTATAAGGATTGCCCTTATGGTTGGATTACCGGGCTGCCCATTTGGCCCACCATAATATGTGGGTTTATGACCTTTATGGTTGGGCCCAAACCTTGCTTGAGGGCCCACCATATTGCCTATGTGTTGGGCTTGGTGTATAGCCCACTAGGTCATGGATTGCTTAGGCCTTGGACCTTATTTCATATTCGAGTAGTGGCGGGCTACCTTTTGGGACCCAGTTGAGGTTGGATGTCCTCCTTGGTGGCACTAAGGTAGGCCCATGGGTTGCTATGGGTGGTTTAAGGCCCACCATAGGACCTTGCTAGAACCTCTTAATCCTCTTAGACTTATGTCTAGTCCTCCTTAGCTCGTGGACTACCCCCAAAGTATTGGGCCCCCACTAAAGGATTGCTCCTTAGAGTATCTATCTATATACGTAGACTTAGTCCCTCCTTGGGAAGGAGGAATGTATTCCATGTCATCTTCATTATGTGGCGCACCTAGTTCACCCTCATGACCCATATGCATCATGGTGTGATTGGATTGCATTATGTGTGGTCATTGGGTTGATATGATAGAGGGATGGAGTTCCCCTCTTGTGCACATTGAGTGCTTGGAGATGGTGCATATTTTAACGTGCGTGAACGATGCATCTGGCATCGCATCTCATGGACATTATCGCCATTGCTTCACCAGGGCCTTACCTCCACGAGTATATTTGTGGATGGCCATATGTGGACACCGAAAATATTCTTCTTGAGCATTAGGGTGCATAGGATGCCCTTTGGTGAAAGCCCCTAAACTTCCATGGTACCAAGGATATGCCCCAGCGTCATGACCGAGTGGAAACATGAGTGCCCGAGTGCCTTACACCGTTAGGTCGCATCTCCAACTGTCGTGTAGTCGGTCGGGATGGGATGTGGCTTATCCGCCTGAGTGGGAGGGCATTGCTAGGTTGAGTTTGACCAGCTCGTGAATGGGTCTGCTACCATCGAGCCTTGCTAGTGATTGGTTGTCCACAGGCGGGTAGTGAGGTCTCCTACGCTCATTCGACAGTGCAGGCCTGTAAAGTGGTAGTCATCCTGTAGTGCATTAGACCCCGGTAAATTCCTTATGATGGAACCATACTTATATGTCGATTAGATATGAGGACTGACATCACTTCACATTGCATTTGCATTGGCTGTATAAGCCTTATATTGCATCGCCTTGGTATGACACCCAGTACTCATTGCATTGTATAGCCTTGGTATGGCTTCTTGTATTCATGGCAGCCTTGGTTAGGCTTGTGGCATTGGCATCAATCATGTTTCCCTTCTGTATCTCTTATTATTCTCTTGCGTACCATTGTCACACACTTTCACCACCCACTAAGCTTTCTATAAGCTTATGCACGATTGATGCGTGTAAGAGATCCTAGGACGGCGTCGTAGCAACGGAGCTTGAATAGCAGTTGAGTTGAGGACCCAGTGTTGCAGATCTTCTTTCCTTCTTCTTTTTTCATCAGATGTATTTCCTTTCAGCCTTGTATATAAAGCTCAAATTTATAGTGGATTTTGTAATGTGCCCCTTCGTTATTTCTGATATTTACTTGCTGTGATCTTGGGTATGCTCATATTAGAACAGATATAATAATCATGAGAATCCTCCTTGTAAAATCCCAGGATCAGAACCTGCCTTAGGAGCCGAGAATGGGGTACTATGGAGGCTATTGCGGCCAGAACCAGCTATCGACCTCCTTGTGAGTCCTATGACCGAGTCTGTGGCATGACACAATACCCACCCGACACACCGGTAGTGGACCCATTTCAGGGGCTGGTCAAACCCAACCACATTCGCTCCAACTCTTTAGCTAGGCATGACTGAACCTCATCTCACTCGACCGCATCGACAGGAGTCAGGCCTACTATGGTCTTCGATACCAGGTGACCCATGACGTCCACCCAGTATAAAGAAACCCAAATTTTCGTTGTCCATATATCCAACCATGATACCGATGTGGTGGTCTCATCAGTATAACTACGATGTTGATGTGGTGTTCTATCCATCTCATGAGGATGCTATGCAAAACACAATGATAATCCACAAGCACGTTATGCAGTATAATTGCACTCAAGCAATGCTATGCATGTAAGCCACATATGCATACAAGGCAACTCTAATACCAATCGGGCTCCTTTGTCAACCACATCCGATCTACAATCCACGCTCATCGTGGAAAGGATATACATGTAATATCAGCATTGACATAAACATAAATTAAAATGTAGCATAAGTGAGCTTTAAGGACTTCAACCTAGGGACCAAGCCCGATATATTCTCTTTAGGGACTTCAACCCAGGGACCAAGCCCGCGGTCTCTTGGACCAGATAACAACCACACATACTCCATCATGTGCACCCTGCACCAACATCCTCTACCACATACTCCATAATGTGCACCCCACACCAACATCATCTACCACATGCATATGATCTCCGCATGATCAAACTATGCACACCATGCACTCCTCATCCATGATGCATGTACATGTCTATGTGCGTACAGATGCGATATGCACAAATATCATAAGACCAGTAAAAAGTTATCACAGTACCAACAAGGCAAAACAGTGTTATAATGTGCACTCTCCCTCATGATCATGGGGCTATGCGAGCGTCCACACTTCCACATCACAAGTGTGCACCAACCATACAATAGCACAACTAGGATCAATCCATCACTTGACTCTAATCCCATGGCCGAAACCTCATACAGTGGCACCATAGCAAGTTGTATATCAAACACATGCAAGTGATGCACAAATACCATAACATATCTCAATTCTGCATGTAAATATCCAAAACTATTCGAAAGCTAGTTCATATCACCAACATACTCATTCACGGTTAAGAGTTAAGTGGTTCACCTCATCAATTTCGTAGGAAGTGGGTGCATAAGTGTCATGTCATTATACGGCGCTAGGTGCACTATCTATGACTCGAGGTAATACATACGATGGTCCACTTAGTCCTTACGTCCAATTGAACACCATCCCAGCTTATAAACATAAATTAACATTATCATACAATACAATCATCGCATCTAACCATACACGCATCATCATCACCACATGTATCTTATTACACAATCACCGCACATGTGCCATCACCACATGCATAGTTAGATTTCAATCCAACCCTCAACATGTCTAGCTATCATTTCAAGTGGACTAAGGCCCAGCTCATTGCCACACTTGAATGGGCTGGTTAGTGAGTTGCTACATCCCATTCTTCTGGCTTGTTGGGTGGTCCATTTGATTACCACAAACAGTTCATTCGAGGACTCAATCATAACTCATTCACAAGGCCCAAATGGGACTTGGCATAGATACATCACAAGAAGTCTCATGCACTTACCAAGAAGCCCAAACATAGGCCCAATATGCACTTCTCATGGAGTCTTACGTTCTTAGTAAGAGGAAGTAACCTATGGGCCCGATAGGCTTACCGCTAATAGGCCCACAAGGTGTCCACTCAAGGTGGGCTTTAAGGCTAATATGCCCACCACTCTAATGTCATTGTAAACATATTAGTGGAGTCAACAAATCAAGCCCAATACTATTAAAAAGATGGGTTCAACAATCAATCTGACACACGTCCTAAGTTCACATACCCAAGAGATTACATCATCGGCATAGTCCACGAGTCTAGAGTGACCACACAACTCTCATATGCCCACATGGTCCTATGACCACTCTATTATCAGAAGTCCATATGGTTGAGTGGCCATACAAATGTCACTCTACTTGCCACAATAAAGGATTTAAGGTCAGATGGTTACTTATTTTTATTACACCATAGCTCGCATAATGGGGAAACCACTTTATTAAACTTTCACATGGTCAGGCGGCCAGTACCACAATTTCAGATAGTTTAGTATATATACGATTACTATCATGATCTAGTGTCCATATTTCAAAATATCCAAACATAATTGAACAATCATAATCCAACACATGAATACAAGGCTACGTTAATTATGCTAAGTCTTAGGCAACAACTGCCTTACACTTCACACGGCTAATAATCCTAGTTTAGTGTCACATGATGAATCGACCAATGGCAACATTTAATCACATCACATATAGTTTAGCGGTCCTTACTTCCACCTTATTAATGAGCATAATATAAGGTCCATAATTATGTCATGCTATACCAAATTGAGGTCCACTTTATCATCAAGTTGTACATCATAATTCACATGACTTAGAAAATCCACACGTACAATTTGATAGTACACAATTCGAGTGGCCATGCCTATGCTCATAAGCATGTGGTTGACTCGTTGGTTGGCCATCAATGCTACTTGATTTCATGCGGCTACATGACCATGTGCACATTTTACAATCATACAGCTATATGGTACATGCATATACACCACCATTGCGCATGATTAGGTGGTGATACTTACGCCACATGACCTCATGATGAAGGGCCAGACAATTATATCCATTGCACCCTCACACCACTAGAGTCCACACATTTGTTATAATCAAACACACTCAAAGGCTTAAACATAAGTCACACAATCCTACGACTTAGTTTTACACTGCAATCACAATTCCATGGGGTCAAGAGTTAACCACACATCATAAAATTTGCTTAATTAAGTGTCGTAACTCGATCCTGCAGCATCACATGATCACATAGTGTAGATCTCGCACGCCGCACAATTTCACATGGATCAGGGACAACTCATGCACCACAAGTTCACATAGCTTAGCAGTTGCCTAATCATCACATAATCATGTAATTTGGGCCACATACAATCACAAGTTTGCACATGCAAGGTGGACCACATCAAATTACCAGATCCCATAATTCAGGGCCACAAAAGTCTTGACATCCTCTCCATATAGGGTACGTCACCTTAGGAACAAGTCAAAAGACAAATAACCATCACTGCAAGCCCACTCGTTGGACCGTGCGGGCTACTAGCTTTGGGCCTGCTCTAAGTTTTGTACCGTACTCTAAAACAAGTGGACATGTGGATGAACGACGTTGATATGAAGCACATGCCTCACATGAAATCTACAGCAAACTCATGATATAGACAGTTTTGACGACACATAAGCAGTACAGTAGACCCGATAATGTCTTTTAAAGGTAAATGCTATTGTCCCGTGGACATGGTATACTGAGATTTGCATCTAATTTATTTTAAGTTAACATGAAGGGTTGGGTCTACTGAAATGGTGGGGTCCACTTCCCAAATGGCTATAAAATGGATGAGTGGTGTAAATATGCAACATGTACACCTAAGTGGGCTACACATGCACCAACCCATGGTGGGCCTGGGACTTAAAATCAAGTCAATCTATGGCTTATGTGGGCCACACCACACCAAAAAGTTGAGAGGGTTACCCTTCATTAAAATATTCATAATTATTTGTTAGGCCTACCAAGATGTGGTTCATAAATCCAGCCCATCTATTTTGTGTGTCCCACTTGGTTGAGGGGTCAGACCAAGTTTCAGATGAATCCAAATTTTCGGTGGACCCTAACAAGTTCTTTTATATGCTTTAGCCATATCTCCACATGATTTTAGATGGTATAGGCCACCTGAGTCCCGTGTATAGCTGACTGTTGGGATAACCCATTATTTAAAGGGGACCCATCAAATGCACGATGTTGATGCTCGACATACATAACGGTGGGGCCTGTGGTAGGGCCCACCGTCCCTGTTTACAACAAGCATCAGGACGCTGCTTGCTACAGCGTCCTCTAGACGCTGTCAACAAGGGGCGTCTAGCCCTTTGTTATTTTTTTAGGTTTTTCATAAGTGGGGCCCACATCAGGACGATCCACTTCGTCTGTCGGGTTTTCTGGTTCGTGACAGGTCCAATGAGCCCAATATTCAATATGTTTAGGCGTACAGAAACATCATAGCGGGCCCTAACAGTTTTGATAGTAAATATCACTATTTAAAATGATATTCAATGGCATGGCCTACCAGAGATTTGGATTGGCTTCATTTTTCAGCTCAAGGCCTCAAATGAGCTGGGAATATATATGATATATGATATATGCACGTTCATGCATGGGTGTGGGTGTGAGCTTGGCCAGCCCAATGGCCACACTTGACGGTTTAGATGGTATACAAACATTACAATGGGCCCACGGTAGGGCCATGGTTAATGAGTCCCATTCCATCATCATTATCATTATCATCACATCATCACTACAATTAATCATCTAAATAATCAAGAAAGAAAATAAACCATAAGAGTGGACGGGGTGTACTCACCTTGATGGACTAGATGGATGGTGAAATTGCGGTAATGACCGCTTTAGTTGAAGTGGGAATATGCCAATATGTCCTAAAGAGGGTAAATAGGACTTTTTAGTATTTTATGATATATTTAAAAATCCTATCAATCTTATCCTGAAAGAATATGCATGTATCAGGATTTTCAAGGTAACTCTAATGGCTTCCAAGCCAAGTAGAGGATCCAGTCATAACACTACTTGAATGATACACAAAATGCAAATCTTAGTTTATGATGGATGTGACTGTGTCTGAGAAGTGATCTCAGATAATCAATAATGAAAGCATTTAAGGAAATCACATAGGTAATGGAAGACAATAGCAATCTCAAACACAGTCATTTTTATAGTGGTTCGACTACTTGTCTACTCCACTTCCGATGGACGCACTTAACCCTTGGGTGTACCGGATCTCACTAAAGGAGGTTTCACAACAGGTTCACCTCAAACTGGAGGTTTTAAATCAGGTTCATCTCTAACCAGTACAACCTACACTTAAGCTGACACAATGTGTCTACACGACACACTTTATGCTCCCATGAGTAAGGGTCAACACACAACACCCGACTTTTAGGCCACACAGGCCAAGATCCACACAAGGAACCTCACCAGTTTATGATCAACACAAAGCAAGGGTCAACATAAAGCACCTACCACGTACACTCCCATCAGAGGCCTCCTGTGAAGACTTGTAAGGGGTGAGAAACACCTTACACCTAATCCTACAGAAGGAATGATCATAAGGGTCCTCTGGACTCTAATGACTTACAGATAAGTAGATGAGCCCCATTCAGCACGTTATTGAATATCTCCTTCTTTGGTGATGAAGACTCTTTAGCTTCATTGATCCATAACTCAAAAGATGTACCAATACATGGCGATAGGTTGGGTCAAGGATATGATGGAATCCTATTCTATTAAATGTTTTCCTATAGGAAAGATAGAGCGATTCCAATCATCTAAGCATTCAAGGCATCCCAGCTTAATGATTTGCCATTAAGGTAGTAGCTGCAGGATCCTTGAATGCGGAAGTTCATTCCCCAATCCACTCTATTGAATGTCAATGATGAGGGTGGATTGGAGGATGAACTCCCATGAGAGAAAAGGCTTTGGGTATATGATCTAGGGTTAAACACTCAAAAGAACTCTTTATTTTCTCTTCCAACAACCAAGGGCAAGCTCTCATTAAATAGGTAAAAGGTTCCAACGGATATAAAACGGTAAGATTTTTTACAAAGTTCGATATCATCGAGCAGGGTCGATATCATTGAGTGTATACTCTCGATAGCATCGACTGGCCACTCGATGATACGAACTCATTTGTCAAATTCTTTTGAAACCTCTTGCCAACTGGTCGACGAAATCGAACGTGCGTCGATGTCATCAGATTTCAAACTCCGATTTTATCGACACGAGGTTCGATTCTTCGACATTTGAAAATGTGAGAGCGCTTGCCTTTGAAATATTCCAGGTCTAAGATATGATCGAGCATCACTCGATATCATCGGAATTTGAATGTCGATGATATCGACGGTAGTGTCAATTCATCGATAATTCCAAGGAGTTTTTCCTATAGGCTTGCTGGACAGTTTTTGTTCGATTTCGATGACATCGACCCAGCCTCGATATAATCAATATTTGAATATCGATTTTATCAAGTAACCTTCGATCCAAGAAAAACAACATGAAAAACTTGTTGGATAGATTTGTGTCTCAATCCAATAACATCAAAGGTCTACCGATATCATCGAGATTTAAATTCTGAGGATATCGAGGAGCCCTTCGATATATCGAGAATCACTTGATTTGCCTTAGTAGCTTTTTGGACACAATAGACCAGATGTTGATTTTATTGAGTTGACTCGATGGACTCGAGATTCAAACTTCAATGATATTGAGAAGTCCATCGATTCATCGATAATTCAGTTCAGAGATCTTTGTGGTTGTTGGACATCATGAGTCCTCATTTTGATAATATCGAGTGAGCTTCAAGGACATCGATAACAAGGTTCGATTTCATCGAGCCTGTATCAATAAATCGACGAAGGTAGAAAACTTAAAGATTTTCATATTCTGTTTAAAAAGTTTTCTAACAAAAAACCTAGAGTTATTCTATTCAATTTAAAGGGATTTGATTACCTGGTGTTTTGGGACATGGGATGTGAGGCTAAGTTTTACCTATGGCGAGTTCGGACACACATCCAGTTGAGGCAGATGGTTGATTAGTCTTCCTGTGGGGCTCCTCTGTCTAGCTGACTCAACGCTCTTGCTAATTGGCAAAACAGGACACTTTCAGATGGAAGGGATGGGATTGATGGCCACCAAGATCACTCCTCTCTCTCTCTATCTATCTCTCTTACGGTAGAAAATGGTGAAAATGTTGAGGATTGAAGGGGTATTTGTAGAGAATTTGCTAAAATTGTGGTTAGGTTAGATTAATGTGGTTATGATTAGCTTAGGCAAGGATTATGGCAAGTAATCCATGATTAGGACTTAATGGTGGATTAAATGAGACATGGGGTGGCATGGCATGATAACATCATGCATAAGGTGTTGTATGTAGAAGGGTTAACTTTGGATACACATGAGAGAGGGGTGGTATGGGTGTGTGACATCACACACATGGGTAGAGATTCTCTCACCCATATATGGCATGGTGCATGTGTGGATAACATGTGTTGTGTATATGTGTGGAATGGAATATATGGCGCCATGCGCACATGATACACCAATGATTCTTCACGGCGTATCTCACTAATAGAGCGTCATACAGATGCACGAGTGGTACCTCCGCGATCGCGGCTATGGGGCGACCGATATGAAATAGGTTTCGAGGCCTTGGGGTTCTGGTCAGTTGGGTGTGCACTATGCATGACTAGTTCAGGTGTCGCCAAGGGCATTGATCATCGTGTACATAGGCATAGAAAATTGTACGGAACGGATGGGGTCTTACAATCTTTTAGAGGAAGATTTACATGCCTACATACACCCGACATACTTTTGCATATCACCTCTTTCATCACATCATGCCCTCTTGAATTTATGTAGCATTACTTAGTCACTATGCTTCAGCTTGTGTACTCTGATATTTGATTGTTACTATATGCTTATACACTATGCACACACGAGTGTACTGACTAGACTTTTTGCCTAAGCTTCCTATTTCCCATTTTTTTAGGGCAGGAGTAACTTGGAGGACATAGCTTTCTTGATGCATTGTATCTATTTTGTGATTTGGCAATATTGACGTTGTGTACCTGTTTGAAAAGCATTGTACTTGTAATCATCAGGATTTATAATGGAGACTGTTGCTTAGTATTGTGATTATGGATCATCATGTTCAGGTATTATTATTATTATTATTATTATTATTATTATTATTATTATTATTATTATATAGTAAAAAATCTTCCTTGTGATGCACCGAACTCGAGACTTGGTGTATGGAAGCCAAGTGTCGGATTTGAGGCATTACGGAAGTTGTCCGTCCCCGGATTTGGGGCGTGAAAGAAGGTGGTATCAGAGCATAAGATTTGGGATCACTTACAAGAAAAGTCAGCAGCTGGAAAACATAGAAGAACTTAAACTAGGTTTCCCACAACAATTGATCGAAAACTTAGATGTTATTAGTGCCCCTGATTTGTATGAATTTAGGATTTCCGGTTCAAGAACCTAGTTAAAACAAGATTCCCTAGTTGAGAACCTAGAGACTATACTTAGCACCTAGGCATGAGGCAGATAGCTGTGAGCAATACACTCTAGTGCTTGATGGATGATTGTTTGGTATATGTGGTGATATGTATATTTGGCTTTCCATGTTATGAGTTTGATAATGTATTTGTGACAAGAAATTTCGAGGATGAAATTTTTATTAGGAGGGTAGATTGTAAGACCCCATCCGTTCCATACCATTTTCTATGCCTATGTGCATGATGATCGATGCCCTTAGCGAGACCTGAACTAGCCGTATATAGTACACACCCGACTGATCGAAACCCCAAGGCCTCAAAACCTACTTCATAACGACTGCCTCATCACCGTGATCACGGAGGTACCACCCATGCATCTGTACAACTCTCTGTTAGTGAGATACGCCGCGAAGAATCGTTGATGTATCATATGCGCACGGTGCCATATATTTCATTCCACACATGTACACAACACATGCTATGCACACATGCACCATGCCACACATGGGTGAGAGAATCTCTACCCATGTGTGTGATGTCACACATACATACCACCCCTCTCTCATGTGTATCCAAAGTCAACCCTTGTCCATACAACACCTTATGCATGATGTCATCATGCCATGCCACCCCATGTCTCATTTAATCCACCATTAAGTCCTAATCATGCATTACTTGCCATAATCCTTGCCTAAGCTAATCGTAACTACATTAATCTAACCTAACCACAATTTTATAAAATTCTCTACAAATACCCCTTCAATCCTCAACATTTTCACCATTTTCCTACCATAAGAGAGATAGAGAGAGAGGAGTGATCTTGGTGGGCCATCAATCTCATCCCTTCCATCCATCACAACCATCCATCTAGTCCATCAAGGTGAGTACACCCCCTCCACTCTAATGGTTTCTTTTCTTTCTTGATTATTTGGATGATTAATTGTGGTGATGATGTGATGATAATGATAATGATGATGGAATGGGACTCATTAACCATGGCCCTACCGTGGGCCCATTGTAATGTTTGTATACCATCCAAGCCGTCCAAGTGTGGCCATTGGGCTGGCCAAGCTCACACACACACACACACACACACACACACACACACACACACACACACACACACACACACACACCCATGCACACACGTGCACATATCATATGTAAAAATAAAAGAGAAGGGGAGTGGATGTTGATTGCTGCCAGCGTCCAAAGGACACTACAGCAAGCAGCATCCCTGCTGCTTGAAAGAAAAGGGAGGGGTTGTGGGACCACAAACACCCCCCCCCCCCCCCCCCCCTGATGTATGTATTTGATCCACATCGTCCATCCAATTTCCCAGCTCATTTTAGGCCTTGAGCCGAAAAATGAAGCCAATCCAAATCTCTGGTAGGCCACACCATTGAAAATCATTTTTAATAGTGATATTTACTATCAAAACTGTTAGGGCTCATTGTGTTGTTTTTGTACCCTTAAACATATTGAATATTGGGTTCATTGGACTCGTCACGAGCCAAACAACCCGACAGATGAAGTGGATCGTCCTGATGTGGGCCCCACGTATGAAAATCCTCAAATAAAAAAACAAACAGTTGGACGCCCCTTGCTGTCAGCGTCTTGCTGCTTGTTGTAGGTAGGGACGGTGGGCCCCACCATAGGCCTCATCGTGATGTATGTCGAGCATCAACACCGTGCATTTGATGGGTCCCCTTTAAATAATGAGTTATCCCAAAAATCAGCCGTACACGGGACACAGGTGGCCCATACCATCTAAAATCATGTGGAGATATGGCTAAAACATATAAAAGCACTTGCTGGGGTCCACCCAAAATTTGGATTCATCTGAAACTTGGTCTAAACCCTCAACCAAGTGGGACACACAAAATGGATGGGCTGGATTTATGAAACATGTCTTGGTGGGCCCAACAAATAATTATGAATATTTTAATGGAGGGTAACCCTCTCAACTTTTGTGTGTGGTGTGGTCCATATAAGCCACAAATTGACTTGATTTTAAGCCCCAGGCCCACCATGGATTGGTGCATGTGTAGCCCACTTAGGTGTACGTGTTACATACCCACACCGCTCATCCATTTTATAGCCATTTGGGAAGTGGACCCCACCATTTCAGTGGACCCAACCCTTCATGTTAACTCAAAATAAATTAGATGCAAAGCTCAGTATACCATCTCCACGGGACAATAGCATTTTCCTTTAAAAGACATTATCAAGTCTACTGTACTGCTTATGTGTCGTCAAAACGGTCTAGATCCTAGGTTCGCTATAGATTCCATGTGAGGCATGTGCTTCATATCAATGTCGTTCATCCACATGTCCGCTTGTTTTAGAGTATAGTACAAAACTTAGAGTACGACCAAAGCTATTAACCCGCACTGTCTAGCGGGTGGGCCTGCAATGATGGTTATTTGTCTTTCGACTTGTTCCTAAGGTGGCGTAACCTAGATGGAGAGGATATCAAGACTTTTGTGGGCCCGAATTATGGGATTTGGTAATTTGATGGGGTCCACCTTGCATGTGCAAAATTGTGATTGTATGTGGCCCAAATTACATGATTATGTGATGATTAGGCAACTACTAAGCTATGTGAACTTGTGGTGCATGAGTCATCCCTAATCCATGTGAAATTGTGCGGCATGTGAGATCTACACTACGTGATCATGTGATGCTACAGGATCGAGTTACGACACTTAATTAAGCAAATTTTATGACGTGTGGTTAACTCTTAACCCCATGGAATTGTGATTGCAGCGTAAAACTAAGTCGTAGGATCGTGTGACTTATGTTTAAGCCTTTGAACGTGTTCGATTATAACAAATGTGTTGACTCTAGTGGTGTGAGGGTGCAATGGATATAATTGTCTAGCCCTTAATCATGAGGTCATGTGGCGTAAGTATGGCCACCTAATCATGCGCAACGATGGTGTATATGCATGTACCATATAACTGTATGACTGTAAAATGTGCACATAGTCATGTAGCCGCATGAAATTAAGTAGCATTGATGGCCAACCAACGACTCAACCACATGCTTACGAGCACAGGCATGGCCACTCGAATCGTGTACAATCAAATTGTACGTGTGGATTTTCTAAGTCATGCGAATTATGATGTACAACTTGATGATAAAGTGGACCTCAATTCGGTATAGCGTGACATAAATATGGACCTTATGTTATGTTCATTAATAAGGTGGAAGTAAGGACCGCTAAACTATGTGTGATGTGATTAAATGTGGCCCTTGGTCCATTCATGATGTGACACTAAACCAGGATTATTAGTCGTGTGAAGTGTGAGGAGGTAGTTGCCTAAGACTTAGAAGAATTAACGCAGCCTTCTATTCGTGTGTAGGATTATGATTATTCAATTATGTTGAAAATATTTTGAAATATGGACACTAGATTATGATAGTAATCGTATATATATACTAAACTATATGAAATTGTGGTACTGACCGCCTGACCATGCAAAGTTTAATAAAGTGGTTGCCAGATTATGGGAGCTATAATGTAGTAAAAATTAGTAACTACCTGACCTTAAATCCTTTATTGTGGCAAGTAGAGTGACATTTGTGTGGCCACTCAACCATATGGACTTCTAATAATGGAGTGGCCACAGGACCATGTGGGCATATAAGAATTGTGTGGTCACTCTAGACTTGTGGACTATGTCATTGATGTAATCTCTTGGGTATGTGAACTTAGGACGTTGTCAGATTGATTGTTGAACCCATCTTATTAATAGTATTGGGCTTGATTTGTGGACTCCACTAATATGTTCACAATGGCATTAGAGTGGTGGGCTTATTAGCCTTGAAGCCCACCTTAAGTGGACGCCTTGTGGGCCCATTGGCGGTAAACCTATTAGGTCCATAGGTTACTTCCTCTTAATAAGAACATAAGACTCCATGAGAAGTGCATATTAGGCTATGTTTGGGCTTCTTGGTTAGTGCATGAGACTCCTTGTGATGTATGTATGCCAAGTCCCATTTGGGCCTTGTGAATGAGTTATGATTGAGTCCTCAAATGAACCGTTTGTAGTAATCAAATGGACCACCCAACAAGCCAGAAGAATGGGATGTAGCAACTCACTAACCAGCCCATTCAAGTGTGGCAATGAACTGAGACTTAGTCCCCTTGAAATGATAGCTAGAAATGTTGAGGCATTGGATTGAAATCTAATTATGCATATGGTGATGGCACATGTGCGGTGATTGTGTAATGTGATACTTGTGGTGATGATGATGCATGTATGGTTTGATGCGATGATTGTATTGTATGATAATGCTAATTTATGTTTATAAGCTAGGATGGTGTTCAATTGGATGTAAGGACTAAGTGGAGCACCATATGTATTACCTCAAGTCATAGATAGTGCACCTAGCGCAATATAATGACGTGACACTTATGCACCCACTTCCTACGGAACTGATGAGGTGGACCACTTTACTCTTAACCGTGAATGAGTATGTTGGTGATACGAACTAGCTTTCGAATAGTTATGGATCTTTATATGTGGAATTGAGACATGTTATTGTATGTGTGCATCACTTGCATGTGTTTGATATACAACTTGTTCTGGTGATACTGTATGAGGTTTCGGCCATGAGACTGGTGCTGAGTGATGGATTGATCCTAGTTGTGCTATTGTGTGGTTGGTGCACACTTGTGACGTGGAAGTGTGGACACTCGCATAGTCCCATGATCATGAGGGAGAGTGCACATTATAGCACTATTTTGCCATGTTAGTACTGTGATAATTTTTTACTGGTCTTATGATATTTGTGCATATTGCATCTGTACACACATATACATGTACATGCATCATGGATGAGGAGTGCATGGTGTGCATAGTTTGATTATGCGGAGATCATATGCATGTGGTAGAGGATGTTGGTGTGGGGTGCACCTGATGGAGTATGTGGTAGAGGATGTTGGTGCAAGGTGCACATGATGGAGTATGTGTGGATGTTATCTGATCTGAGAGATCGCGGGCTTGGTCCCTGGGTTGAAGTCCCTAAAGAGAATATATCGGGCACGGTCCCTAGATTGAAGTCCCTAAAGCTCACTTGATGCTACATTGTAATTTAAGTTTATGTCAATGCTAATATTACATGTATATCCTTTCCGATGAACGTGGATTGCAAATCGGATGTGGTTGACAGAGGAGCCCGATTGGTATTAGGGTTACCTCATATGCATATGTGGCTTACATGCATATCATTGCTTGAATGCAATTATACTGCATAGCGTGCTTGTGGATTATCATTGCATTCTACATAGCATCCTCATAAGATGGATGGAACACCACAATGACATCGTGGTTGTACTGATGAGACCACCACAGCGGCATCATGGTTGGTATATATGGACATCAAAAATTTGAGTTTCTTTATACTGGGTCCCAGACCCCTGGGTGAAACTCCCTAAACCTCGAGTGGTACCCTTGAACCTCATAGTCAAGACCAGGCGGATGTCATAGGTCACCTGATGCCGAAGACCATAGTAGGCCTGACTCCTATCGACGCGGTCGGGTGAGAAGAGGTTCGGCCACGCCTAGCTGAAAAGTTAGAGCGAATGTGGTTGGATTTGACCAACCCCTGAAATAGGTCCGCTACCGGCATGTCGAGTGGGTATTGGCATGGCTATAGGCCCCCCACTAACAAGGCGGGTATGCGAGGCCTCTATTCAACAAGTTTCGGACTTGCTATGAATACCAAGCCCCGGTGATTCCCAGTGATGATAACTATATTGTGATGTGGACTTTTAGAGGAGGATTTGCATGCCTGCATACACATGGCATACTTTTACATATCATCTCTGAAAAGGCCGAGCTATAAGTCCTAGGGGGGTGAATAGGACTATGCCAAATTAAAAAATAAATGCAGAATTTAAAGAATGATAACACAATTCAAATAATAATAAAGCACAAGTATATAGCGACCTCAAATATACTAGTCTTGAGAGGTTGATACAAACTTAGTTCTAAGGACAACCTAACACTAAAAACCAAAGGCTTATGGCAGGAAAACCTTACTAAAACGTTTGTAAGTATAAAAAACTTAAACCAATAAAGAGGCAAAGGGAAGAGCAAAAAAAAATAAACTAAGTTATTATAACATTCCCACAAGAGCATAAAATAAATTACACCATTCACCACAAATGCTTAAAATAAATTACAACATTCACACACATCGGCACATTCAATCATCCACCACAACTCCAGAAATTATAGTAGTTCGCTTGTGTGTACACTAACTGTTAGAAAATAGCCACACAATTACTCCACTCCTAATATCCACTCCCTCGGGATATTAGCGTTCACTATAAAAAAAGGTTTTCCAAGGTTCACCTTAAAACCTTCACAATTGTGTCTTTGATTGGGCTTACACAATTCCAAAAACTCCACGCTCTGAGATATTCCGGATCACCTCAGATAAAACCAAATAGAGATTTTTCTGGCACAACCTCAAAAATCAAAAAGAGATATACAAAACGTAAATGTACTTATCTGAAAATTCTCCTTTGAAGAAGCTCGGTAGAACAAATCCGTTGTAGACGAAGATGTTCAATGTCTAGTCTCACAGATGAAAATGTTATAGTTCTAAATGATTTTTAAATTAAATCAATCTGGGCTAGCTTGATTTGATTTTGATCTTAAGAAAGGGAAAAACTCAAATCCCTTCTTAAAGTAAGATTGGAATAAAGATCTCAAAATCAAATAACAAAAGCTAATTAAAGAGAACATCAAATGAGCATAATATAGCTTAAAAATATCACAAACTTATCTCTCAGAGTGGCGTCTTGATTTTTCTTTAATGAATGAATAAACTTTGAAATTCATGCTCTATTTATAGGTGAAAATATTGTTCACTCGACTGGTCTAAGGGTCGGTTCGACTGGTCGAAGGACCAACAAAATTTCAAATTTTTTTGTGCAATAAGATAAGGTCGTTACTCGACTGGTCGAGTGACCTGCTCGATTGGTCGAGCAATGCACTCGACTGGTCGAGTGGGACCAGAAAAGCTTGCTGGACTTTGAGTCGAGCCTACACGACCGGTCGAGCACTGTTTACTCGACTGGTTGAGCAGTCTCCAGGACTGGTCGAGAGTCCAACAGAAAATTTCGAAATTAGCAACAAACCTTGGACTAGTAGAGAAAACTCTTAAACTGGTCGAGCCAGTACTTGGACTAGTCAAACAAGGTCTAAGACTAGTCGAGAAAATGACCTATAAACATATGAAATTACCCACATTAAATATGCAATGAATATGACACAATCTAAAGTCAATCTAGGGTCATCCAAACCTGTTTGTAAGTAGGAACAAATGAAACACCATTCACTTCCAAATCTTGATATCTTGTGATACTTGAAGCTTGAGTTCGATCAGTTGAACTTGAGCTTGAGTTACGCTTGAGTTCTTGAGTCTTTAGTGTACAGTCGTTGAATTTCAAACTTGAACTTGAGTTCTTGAATTTGAGCTTGAAAACATGAACTTCAACAATCTTCACTTCAACTTGAAGATGTCGGCAAGTTCGATGAAGATCCAGAGAACTTTGAAATGTATGAACCTGATTACTTTAACTCAAAGCATGATACAAATACTAAATGGTTTAGCACAACAAAATTTGACAACACTACGGGTGCTAGATTTACACAATAGCATTTACAATCTCTTGCATTGCATCATGCCCTCTTGGCTTTATGTAGCATTACTTGGTTACTATGCTTCAGTTTGTGTGCTCTGATATTTGATTGTTACTGTATGCTTGTACACTACGCACACACGAGTGTACTCACTAGGCTTTTTGTCTAAGCTTCCTATTTCCCATTTTTTTTCAGGGTAGGAGTAACGTGGAGGACATAGCTTTCTCAATGCATTGTATCTATTTTGTGATTTGGCGATGTTGACGTTATGTACCTTTTGGAAAAGCATTGTACTTGTAACCATCAGGATTTATAATAGAGACTGTTGCTTAGTATTGTGATTATGGATCATCATGCTCAGGTATTATTTTTTTAAAAAAAAAAAAATCAGTTAAAAATCTTCCTTGTGGTGTGCTAACTCCAAACTTGGTGTACGGAAGTCGAGTGCCGGATTCGAGGCATTATGAAAGTTGTCCGTCCCCGGATTTGGGGCGTGACAAGAATTGAGTCTGGAGAATTTTATCCACCTAAAAGATGAAAAACTAGTTTAAAAATAGGAGATCAACAAAAATACCACAATTTGAGGAATGACAACATCTTTAAGGAGAATGAAAAAGGTCTCTGAAAAGGATGTAATGTTTGAAGAAAAATGAATAGGAGTAACCGTCGATATAAAATAAAAAACTGTAAAAAGAAAGAGAATGGGATAAGTTCAGAATCAGTACTTGAATTTTTAAACTACTCTTGATATGATAAACATGGCTAACATTATGAAACGATAGTGTTCTTATGGGGAGTAAGTTGATATTCATCAAGCACATTGGAAAATTTTTATACATGAATTTAAAACCGATAAAGAACCTATTTGATTGATTTCTTATGTGATTCGGCTCTAGGTTTTCAAAATCTCACTTTCTTATCTTGACTTTACTCATTCATACTTGATTGCACAAAAGATTGTTTTCTGAAAAAGGTTTTGAACTTTGAAGATTGAAGATTATTTTATGCATATTTTTACTCAGGACTAGCAAAATGTTGGTT
This sequence comes from Magnolia officinalis, assembly GCA_021015155.1. NCBI lineage: Eukaryota > Viridiplantae > Streptophyta > Magnoliopsida > Magnoliales > Magnoliaceae > Magnolia > Magnolia officinalis. The sequence continues at coordinate 64,101,952 of JAJHSJ010000007.1, read as the reverse complement.
GGGGAGTGTATTGAGACTCAAATATTGCATATTTTTCCCCATTTAAATCTTGGTTTTATGAACATGATAAGGCTTAATGATATATTTTATACATGTTTGTGTTGCAATGTGAGTTTAAGAGCTTAGATTGAAAGGAATGTTAAAGGCATGGATTTAATGCTTAAGAATCACTAAGCTAAAGGTTAGATCTTAGAAGACCAAAAATGAAGAATTCACATGCCAAAGATCCAAGAAAACCAAGTGAGGAATGAAGAGATTCGAATACTTGAAGTGAAGAAAAGGAACTCTAAAAATCTGTCTGCTTCGACTAGTTTAAGCCCTCCTTCGACCAGTCTAAGCTCTGCCTTGACTAGTCGAAGAAACTTCAACTCAAACTCCAGCAACATGGACTTTTAAATTTGCGCGATCCTCAACTAGTTGAAGGTGACCCTCGACCAGTCGAAGGTTGTCCTCGACTAGTCAAGGGTTACACAAATGTTGCGCAGACTATGTAAATTTGAGGCAGTTTTCAGATTTTTCCAACTCGGTGCGAAAGTTGGAGTTGCACAACTATAAATAGGACTCCCTAAGATGTTCCTAGGTATCTTCTAAGGTTTAAGGAGTGAAGTAAAAGCGTGGAGAGCCACCGCCAAGAGTCTTTCTTCTTATTCATTAGTTTATTTTTATGCTTTTCTAAAGAGTTCTTAGTTCAATCATATTTATGGTTGGCTAAATCTCTTAGCTAGGGCTTAAGAGGTGAAGCTTGTAGTGTGATTGGGATGTTTGTTTTGCTTTGATTTATGTTTTTATTGAACCTTATGGATTCTAGTTCTTATTTAAAAAATATTTTTAGTTTTTAATTGTTTGTTGTGACAAATTACAATAGATCTGCAATTGCTTTGAATATATTCTTTTCTTGATTTGAAATTGTGAAATTAGTAAGACTCATTGTTCACCATCGTCCCTTGGAAATGGTAGGGTGATGGAATCCTTCCTAATCTTCACAATTCTCTTATGATTAGTTGTGGGATTGGTATATCCTGTTGTTTGCCATTGTCTCATAGACATGTTGGATGATGGAATCACTTCCAATCCTCATTATTCCCATCCATTGAGATTAGGTTCATGAGAAGTTCAGAGATTCAATTATCTCTCTTATCCAATTGGATAGGATAGGACTCCAATTCCAGTTGGATTGCTTGAATCAAGCAAGGTAGAATCCCAAGAAGCTATAAGTGGATCCCTGGCACCCTAATTCCTTTTAATTGATAGTTTTCACCTTAATCACAATTATTCATGTTATTCTAGATTTCTCTTCGCATAGTTGTAATTCAAGTTAAATTCAGAAGCGTACAAGTTCAGTCCCTGTGGATTCGACCTTAGTCTCACCGAGATTATTACTACATCGCGACCTTACACTTGGAGTTGTGAACAAATCGCTCCCAATATTGGAAGGTCTCATCCTCTTTTTGCACAAAATTCATTATTGTTTTCCTTAAGGTATTTGTTTTATGATAGGGAAAGAACTTTTTAAGGAACTCCCTTATCATCTCAGCCCACGTGCTAATGGACCTTGGTCTTAAGGAATGTAACCACGACTTAGCCTTTTCTTCCAAAGGGAAAGGAAATAATTTCAGTCTGACAGTGTCCTCAAACACATTTGAAAAGTGCAATGTAGATATGATCTCATCAAACTCTTTCATATGTAAGTATGGACTTTCAAATTCTAGTCCATGAAACTTGAGGAGTTGAATTACCCCTGGTTTAATATCCATAGTTCCTGTATTCAATGAGAATATCATGCAAGAAGGTGTACTCACCCCCGCCGCTTGTAAATAATCTCATAGAGTATGAGGCAGGGGTGCATTAAGCACCTCATTCTCATCCTGAACTTCCTCGATTAGAGGTTGGGGTTGATTTGCAGTCATAACTTCGATTAATTCAGAGGATTTCAAATGGTGTCTAATCCGGTGATGGATAGGCAACCCTTTGACTAATCCTCATTCACTTAAGAGAGCGGGTGTTGTCACGCACCCACTTGGGCATGAAACACTTTTAGCCCTTAAGTAATTAAACAACTAACACTACACCAAAATCGCGAATTTACGATGGACCAAATCCGTCGTAAAACCAAATAAACGACAGATTTCATCCGTCGCTTGGTCCATCGCTGTTTTCTGGGTCCCTTTTTTTTACAAATAAAATCCATCGCAAAAAATCAAAAATCCGTCGCTGAAATTCGGAAAAACCCACCTGAATTATTCGTCATGAAAAATATTGGCAACGAATAAGGTCCGTCGCTAATATGAGGACAGCGACGAACCTCAAATCCGTCGTTCAGAAATTAGTGATGGATTTGGTCCGTCACTAAAATATCTATAAAAAAAATAAATTATCGGTGGTTTTTTTTTTTTTTTTATATCTTACACCTGATAGTCATTCAAAAAATAATTCACACGATTGTTAAATAAGAATCACATTCATGAGATTCAAAAGATTGGGCTAAATATGAAGCTGGACTAAATATTAATGTGTTCGGATGCTCAGTAAGCCTGAATAAGAAACTAATCTAAATATATAGTAAATATCCAAAATTAAGTCAGCTACTGATGAAATAAGGTAATGTAAAGAATATCATTTGCCCTGAAAACTAAATAAATGATCATCATAATTGTGTCCCATAAATTAAAATACAAATCCAAGAGATGCAGGACCTCCTTAGACGTGGTTCGATGTATTTGTTGCCTATTAACCACCCTTGCAGCAAGTCCCTCGGTACTTACAGCAATGCCTCAGTGTTTTTATTATTAAGGAGGGTGGTGTAGGCCAACTGAGGCACATAATGGCCCGCGTAGCTTTCTCTGGTGATGAAGATATCGCGTGTTTTATACTGAGGAAATCTCTTTAGCCAGTTTACAAGAAATGTATAGGCATCATTGGTTGTTCTCGTCTCCGCTTACATCATAATTTGAGGTCATATTTGAATATGAGAAACCTACGCCAGCTGGCGATTCCAAGAAGATCACCTTTGCCACTGCCATTGCTGAAGCAAGAATGATCAATTGTTGAGGTGGCAAATAAAAGCTCTTTCACTACGCCAAAACAGTGAAAAAAGGACAGCTAAAAACCATCTCAAATCTCAATAAATGACGGTTTTGAACTGTCGCATGGGCCATCATATTTTGTTCTGTCATATTAGTTAATGGATGGATATAGACCGTCCTTAATAAAGGACGGTTATGGACCGTCTTAAAAAAAGGACAGTTATGGACCATCTTTGATTTTAGACCATAGACCGTCTAAAAAACTGGTCCATACATTTAGAGACAGTTATTAACTGTCTATACACTACCAAAAAAGGGGGCAAAGGCTACGGATAAAAGTACTTGGCTACGGTTATCATCCGTAGCACCAACGTAGCTATTGGGCTTAAAGATATGGCTATGGATTAAATCTGTAGCAATACTTTCTGTAGCTGAAAACTACATACAGGTACGGATTATATTTGTAGCTAAAATTAGAACGAGAGTCATAGCAATAGATTGAAGTTTGTAACAACTATGGTTTCTAGATGAAAAACTACGGTTAATAGCCGTAGCCAGTACCTATTTTTTTTTAATTAAATAACAATATTTCTTACCATTGTAGTACATGCCCTGATAGAAATTATAATAATAACGTCTCTCGTATACTAACAAGAACCAATTTTACTAAGAGATGAATGATAAGACACTAAGTTACCTGAAACCAAGGCCTTGATGTAGTTTCTTTAGTTCATTTCCCGCTTTTTCGTGCATTACATGAAACGACATAAATACTTGGATGAAGACCAACCATCCACCAAACTTGAAAACCCATGTCCCAAAAACAGAAACCAATGCTTCTCTACTTATTACAAAGTCTACATTATCCTAACTTAAAATGCTGAGATAAGTGGGTTATACCTGAAGATGATAGCCAACAAGAAGGTCATTGATGGAAATAAGTTGGATATGACATGCAAATGTTGACGAAGTTCGTTCTAGTCCAGTATAATACAATATCATAGCAAGCACAACCCTGAAACACAAAAAAAAAAAAAAAAAAAAAAAAAAAAAAAAAAAAAAAAAAACCCACCTCGGAAAATCATGGGTATTAAAGACTGCATTTAGTTGCAAATTTCAGCTGAGTTGGGAACACTGGTTCTGTTGTTCGGTAACTTTTCAGAATGCATGGTCCATTAAGAAAAAGAGCTTGTATAAGAAAAGTTCAGTGATTTTATTTCCAGATCGCTATTTATAGCACCTGTCATGTGTAATGGGTACAAAACCAGCCTATCATGTTGTGTGTGACATCTACTTGGTCTGCATCTAATGTCCTTCCAATGCTTAAGCTTGTTGAAAACACCCACTCACCACCCATGGGAAGCTTCCTTTAAGGTCGAGCTGGGTGGGCCCATTATAATCTAGTTGGACATCCACCCCATCAATCAGATGTGCCCATTTATGGTGGGCCATGGGCCTAAAAATCAAGTCTATAACTTAAGTGGACCATACTACATACAACAGCTGAAATTGGATACCCACCTATTCTTGATTATTTACAGGGTCTGTTAAAATGCAGTTCAGACATTCAACCCATCCATTGTGTTCTATTTGGATGAGAGGTCACGCCATGCTTCAGCCATAGGAAGGTAGATTGTTTGAAGTTGCATGATATCCTGTGCAGCAACCACATGACCCATGAAAAAGCATCAAACCTTTTTTTAATGATCATTTGGGAACAAGAAAGGAAAAGTGATTGCCTGCTTGTAGAACTTCCTGAAACAGCATAAATTACTTCAGGTTGTTTCTTGAAAGGACTTCTTCCCATAAGGGCTGCTCCGGAATGCTGGAACATGAGCCTGATGGCCTCCAAAAAAAGCCACATGAATAGCACCTTGCTCCACAGTAGAACAATGACAAGGTTACAATCAAGAAAGAAAGAAAGGAAAGAAGAAGAACAAGATGATTGTAGCCACATGATTGTAAAGAGAGCAGTAGAAGAGGGTAACAACTGTGAAGCAAATGGTGATCAAACGAATCAACTCTTTAACAAATAAAAGCCTTGTTTGTGACAAACTACTTATAATGTAATGAAGAAGCACTAAGCAATGTGTTTGGTTTTAGACTAAACTTAAGAAATTACCTCCTGTTGAATGGCCCGTTCAACCCATCCTAAAATTCTTCCTGACTGTGAGTTAACCCAGCGCATAACCAATGTTCCAGATACACTTTCAATCTCCAGCAGAAAATCCTGAGAGTTGTGAGATGTATAGAAGAAAAACCAACAATTAAAGCAAATTCAAACAGCCAAGAAGTATATCTGACTATATCTGTTTGCCTACATATATATCAGCAAACATCGTTGTTAGGAGATGCTGAATCTGATCTTGATACACATCATTTGAAGCTATCCCTCCTGCAGAAAATTAGAATTTCAAAAATACCAACATCAGTTGCAGCATCAGAGGATGATTAAAAGCTTTCGATGAAACTAAATCTATGAACATAACCGTAAAATGCAAGTGATCTTTCAAAAATACCATTTCGCTGAGTGCCACAAAATAGTGTCGGCCCTTACCTATTGCATAACACCACTCTACGACACAAAAAGAAACAATTACAATGAATCTAAGCTTAGACAAGGACTAAAAGCAATCCAAAAATAAGCAACCCATAAATCATCACAGCTATACCGAGAAAAATAGAAACAGAGCCATGGCATGTAGTGGCCCTCCACAGCAACATCCATCTCATCTTATGTCCAGCAGCCTCCACAACAACTACTTCGGCCACACTAAACACATCCCATGTCCAGCAGCCTCCTCAGGCATTGCATGTTATCATACTCCTCAGCAACAAATGAGTTTATTGGAGCACATTGACCCAAGCAAAGTTGGAGATGCAAAATCGCCTGTAATATGGACAAGCATTCAACTACTACACTGAAAATTTGTGGTTTAATGAGTCAAATTGTAGCATGATACAAATGCATACCTTTGAGGAAGCTAGTCATTCGGAAGTGGAAATGCAACTCTTTTGAATGTAATTCCAAAAATTGGCAAAACGTGTGACATGTATAAAACCACTGCTCCATGCAAAAAGTTGGATCCATCATGAGGATCACCTGTCCCAAAAATCACGCTGATTCATTAGGTGGGCCACACTTGCATGTCGGTTGTCCATTGATTCCAACAATATGGCCCACCGATGAAGGGACTAACTTGATTTTGATGCTAGGTGATCTTCATTGTGAGTCTCAGTCAAATGACCATGTGTGTGTGTGTGTGTGTGTGTGTGTGTGTGTGTGTGTGTGATATGGGTACACCAAAACCTAACCTGACCCTTTGAGAGCCCCTACATATATACCTTAAGTTTTACAATCTAGCACCAGTAAAGTCATTCCAATCGACTGTGTAGCAAAAAGTGAAAAGAAAAGAAAAAAAAAAAAAAAACAAAAAGTAGTGGTCAAATATAACCAATACAAATTACAAATAGTGACATAAAATATAATAACCATGCACAAGAATAAGGTATTTTAATAATATTGTAAGGGCATGTTAGGTCGTTGGGGAATTTATTCCCTGGTATAATCTTTCCTGGGGAATGTTAGTAGTAGTATTTCTTGGGGAAGGAATAAAGTGGATTTGTTGATAACCAAGTTTCCCCATTTTTTGAGGAAAAGTTGTTAATGGAATTCCTATCAAATGTAAGAACCCACAAAAAAGTGTGAACCAAACTTCTTCTTCTTTTTCTTTTTAATGAAAGCCAGGGAATTGCAAAGCCTAGAAATATAAAACCAGCAACCAAACACCCCTTGAAGCTTAGCTAGTTGCAAAAGCCTTGGTTGCACAGAGCATGAGTAGAAGGGGAGGGAATCTGATGCCAGAGCAATGAATCATCATTGACGAAAAAAATGTTAGCGAGTTGTAAAGGCCTAGGAAGTGGAAGCAGGAGATTAATGGTTGGTTCGAAGCTGGATCAACAGCTTGATAGACAGTTTGCCCAACTAAGGTTTGTGTTCAACTTGCAGAATGCTTGAATTTTTTCACATGGACACTAAGTAATAGCATCTTGCATCCCCATTCCAAGAATATGGATGCAAAGGTAAATATATCATGCATTGAAATTAAAGAAGCTTAAGTATAGTGAACGATTACTTCAAGAATCCCATCATCAAATGACAACAAAATTTCAACCAATGAATAGATGAGTGGAAGTCTACCATTCCATTAACCTGTAAATCCGAATACTGTGGCCACTGCATCCTAAAAGAGACCTTATCATTGAGAAGCACACACCAAGACTGCAGGATGATATCCAAAGATCATTCAAATCAGAACTCACATGAGCGTCCATAATACAAAAGATATTGAGCAGAACACGAAAATCACAAGAGTTGTTAAAAAACGCATGTATAGGCCAACCTAAATCGGCAAGGCCAAAAAGCAGAAACAATACTAGAACTCTCAAACCTAGGCATGATAGAAAAACAAGTTCCTTGAGATAAAGAATTCACAACCAAAACTAAAAAAGAAAAAAAAATGACCATAGCCGTGTGAGCCGTAGACATCAGGGAATGTAAATAAACACATGTTGGTATCTAAATGGGGTCTTCCAAATGTCCAATCATGTTTGACAGTTCAAAATATGTTTAGAAGCAATATTTACAATTTGCAGTGTAATAGTGCAACATCCAACTACCATATACAACTAAGAAGGTGTCACAGTGTAACGGTGCAACATCCGAGTAGCATATATAGCTAAGAAGGTATGCATGAAATCTAAAATACTGGACATGATTGCATATCACTCACCACTAGCAAAAGAAGAGGCAATAACACCAATCAAAGAAAGTGAGCAATTCTAGAGGATGATTTTTGATGAGGTTATTTTGAAGTGAGATTCTTCAGTCTATGGTGTTGAGACTCCATCCAAAATTCTTTTGGCGTGATGCCATAACAGATATATGCATGCGCACACAAAAATTATGCTCTTTATTCTTTCGATCTATTCCTAGTTACAAATGGTATTAAGTAAAACTCTTTTAAATGTTTTGATTGAATTATGCAATTGCTTGTTGTTTTTCTTCGCATATTAAATATGATGGAGTCTCAACGCCATAGATTGAAGCATCTCTCTTCAACAAAATCCAATCACAGATTCTTCAATGTCTTGATTGGGTTTTGTATTTTCTTTTTCTTTAATATGCATATTCAACACAAAACTAGTTTGAAGGTTCACTTTAGATTTGCCTATGAAAAGGAGAGTCGAAAGAAATTTTGGTTTTTATACCTGTACCACACTACAATTGACAAAAATTAAGTACCTGCAACCGTCCTGCTTCAATCTCATATCAAAGCATATTCACATCAATGAGAATTGGATTGTGAGATGAGTCACTCCCCACTCATCATGTACGACTCAACTCAGGACCAGACGAGTTGGTTTGAGTCTCTGAGTCTTAAAACCATGGTGCCATGACCTGCATTATTGCATCTTTTTTTAGCTACATAAAAATTGTACAAGAGAAGAACTTCAATACTATGACAGTGTGATGGATGGTATGCAAGCACTTTCAAATTTCTTAAAAATTGAATACCTGCCATACAAGAAATTCAAATTAAACTATCCAAATAATATATGCCAGTTCAGATGTATCATTAACCAAAAAAAAAAAAAAGATTATTTTAATTATCTGACCATTGAATTGGTGGACATTGACTGTGCAATTAAAAATGAAATACATACAATGGTAACTAAGAATCAATTCGAAAGAAGCATAAATGTGAGAAAAATGCCCTTTCAGAGAAATAGACATCAGGATTCTTTATTCCCATAGGTCAGAAAATGCTTACCAATCCAACAATCTTTTTTTTTTTAATCATTGAGGTTGGATTAGAGTTCAGTCCCTTCACCAAAGCTATAATCAGTTGCTTCAGCATGGACTGCTTAGATAGACCCGCTTAGATGAGTGATTTCCCTCTCTCCTTCTTGGTCCCCACATTTCTCTCTCATACACCAACCATCAAATAGGGGGTGTGCATGTCCACATTGTATTTTCCATTGCCTTACCAATCAAACAAAAATAATTGAAACAAATATAGCAACAAAATCCAAGGATTAAAAATGGATTTCGCATATCATACCATTCACTAAGAGATTTAGGGCATCCACATATAAACCAATCCAAAACAGGAAAAAAAAAAATCTAAAATATATGAAACAATAATAATATCCAAATCTACAGATGAGGAAATAAATAAATAAATAACGAAAAAAATGAAAATATTTATATTATGGCTTGAACATTCAATGTTTGAGAGAGAGATACCAACAATGTTGAGGGGTTGACTTGGGGGATGCTCGCTGGAAAGATTATGCTCGTCGGAAAGATGCGTCGTCGGATTTGGGGAAGAACTCCTCCGGAGAGTGGCAGAGAGGTTGTGAGAGAGGGAGGGAGAGAGAGAGAGAGAGAGAGAGAGAGAGAGAGAGAGAGAGAGAGAGAGAGAGAGGGCGAGGAAGGGTGAGGGAGAGGGATAGGGCGATGGAGAGACCTTGGTGAGCGAGATGGAGAATGAAAATGAAACTGAAAAGTTCCCCCGCTCGTATTAGGGGGAACCATACGGATGGTCCCATCATGAGCTCATGGGGCTCACTATGATGTATGTGGTCTATCTAATCCGTCCATTCATTTTAAATTCCAATAATAAGTTATTATCCCGAAAATGAGTAAGATCGAAGGCCCAAGTGGACCACACCAAATATAAATGATAGGGACTTGATATCCATTGTTTCCTACGGTGTGGTCCACTTGAGCCTTCGATTTGTCTCATTTTTGGGCTCATCTATTAAAATTAGCCTTAAAAATGGATGGACGGCTTAGATAAAATAAGTACATTTCGGTGGGCCCCATGGAGGGTCTTAGTAGACCGTCCATCTCTAGGTGGGGATAAACATTGTCCATCAGTTTTTAAAATCATTTTAGAGCACTATGCACAAAATGTATTACATCCAACTATCAAGTGGACTATACCATGAGAAACAGTGGTGATTGACCATTAATGGGCCACGAAAGTTTTGGATCAATCTGATATTTGTTTTTTCGCTTCATCTAGGCTTATGTGACCATATCAAAAGATTGGATGGTAAAAAAACACTATGGAAACTTTAAGGTGCGACTTAAGAAGTTTTTAATGGTAGGTCGGTCAATCACCACTCTTTCTTATGGTATGGTCCACCTGGTAAATGGATCTACTTCATTTTTGGGATAATGACCTAAAATTACATGAAAAAAATGAATGGACGACATGGATACATAATACATACATTAAAATGGGCTCCACGGTAAGGTTCACGCTGTCTTAGGTGAGGAACTATTGTTTTTTTAAAAAAAAAAAAAAAAAAAATTAGAGATGGACTAACACCTAAGTGGGTGTTACCCTAACTGTGGGGCCCAACTTGATATATTTTCTATATATCCACATCTGTCCATCCATTTTTTAATCTCATTTTAGGACGCAATACCTAACCTTAAGAAGAACCAAATCTTAGGTGGACCACACCACCAAAAACAATAATGAATGACTATTAAAAACTTTTTGTGGGCCATAGATGTTTTGGATTAAGTTGATATGTATACTTACCCTTCATCCAGATCTTCTTAACATCATTAACAAATTGGATCGCAAAAAAACATTACCAAAACCTTATTATGGGCTCTATGAAATTTTTAATGGTGAGGCACTCAATCACCCATGTTTCCTATCATGTGGTCCACCTAAGACTTAGATACTCACACTTCTTCATACGTTATCCTAAAATGGGGTGGAGAAACAAATGGATGTCTAGGATCTAAAATCATTATCAAGGTAGGCCCCACACAAGGCATGTCCAGCTCTACTAAAATACTTATCAATGGATACCACCAAATAAACTATAATCTACTCGAAAAATTCTAACAGTTAGGAGATGGATTAGAGCTAAAAATATTAGATCTCTATTTGGAAATCTTATCATTTCACTCTAGTCTAGTCATCAAGAGCTTTGATTTGACTAGTCACTTGCACCGATCGGATTTCAGATGAGAAAGATATTGGCCAGAACAAGATTGATCAATAATATGATGGGCCATATCTTGCAATCCAATAGTCAAATTCAAGTGAAATTTAATCTAAACATTAGAAGTCGGTTACTCTTCAATTTAGACCAATCAGGTTGTCCAACATTAGTCTAGATATAGAAAAATTGATCATGCCCATTAAAAGAGTGTTGTGGACCAATCTGATTCTGGTATCCATTTGAAAGTTTAAACGGTTAGTCATTATCACCATTGCTTCCTATGGTGTGGTCCACTAAAACATTGTATATGTTTAACTTTTGGTCCCATTTCATAAAATGCAATGGAAAATGGATGGTAATGAAAGTCAATCACCACTTTCTTATGGTATGGTTCACCTGGTAATTGGATCTGCTTCATTTTTTTTGGATAATGCCCAATATTGATTTGAAAAAACTAAGTGACGGCTTGGATACATAATACATACATTAAGGTGGCCCCCACAGTAACCCCACGTTAAGGTATGCTCCACCTTGCATGAGGGAGTCAGTGACATTGGAATATAAGACAACTAAGGACCGTCTCTAATGCAGACGGTCTTTGACCGTCTTAGATGACCACTATAAGACAGCTAAGAACCGTCTCTAATGCAGACGGTATCTGTCTAATATGACCATTATAAGACCCATATTTAATGCAGACGGTCTCTGACTATCTCAGATGACTACTATAAGATGGCTAAGGACTCTAATGCAGACGGTCTCTGACTGTCTCAGATGACCACTATAAGACAGCTAAGGACTGTCTATAATGCAGACGGTCTCTGACTGTGTCAGATGACTACTACAAGATGGCTAAGGACCGTCTCTAATGCAGACGGTCTCTGACTGTCTCAGATGACTACCTATAAGATGGCTAAGGATCGTCTCTAATGCAGACCCCTCTTGACAGTCTCAAATGACTGCCTATAAGACAGCTAAGGACCGTCTTTTATTCCAGATGGTCGTTAGTCGTCTTTTCTTCACAGTTACCGACGGATTCTGACCGTCTTAAATGATTTGTGAACGTTCTACTAAAGAAGCTGCTTGCTTGCTGAAAAACCCTAAAACTTGTTTCACATTTATAAGACAATTTTGCTTCATATTAGATGGTTAACAGTCGTCTGAAATTTTAGAGACGGTTCGTAGCCGTCTTTAAACCAAGGGATTTTGTAGACAGTCCACAACTGTCTCAAAATTCGTCTTATCTCAATATTAGACTTATTTTTCCCTTTTTCACGTAGTGTTTCTCAATGATCAATTATTTGCCAATGTTGTTCATAATTCAATAATTGATTGTCAAACAACCCCTTCGGCAATGTACTATCATTTAGTACTACAAGAATCAAACTTGTTAAAAAAGGAAATGAAGCAACAACATGCTTTCCATGTTCTTGCACAATCTGAGCGGCAGATTTTGTAGTTCTTTCTTGCTTTGGCTACAAAATAATTCTTTTTTTTTTTTCATTTTAGTCTTGATCTCCCTTTCAAGTGCAGGAGAAACCACTTGGCATTTCGCGACAATCAAACATCTAGAACCATATGTGAAGGAAAAAAAAAAAAAACCTCAGTTAAGCTCAATCAAAGTGCATGGAAATAGAAGAAATTCAAGACTGGAATTAGACTTTTCGAGCTAATTTTGAATGGCATTGTAGGTATATAATCGAGAATAGAACATGTTGTCTTTTCCTAAGAATAATATTAAGAAATCTAACACAGAAGATCAAGGAAAGCAGAAGGATCCAATGATTTTCAGCAATGGACACAAGTACTTAATTTTGATTGGTTTCATATAAAGATTCAAAGCAATCAAAATACAAGCTTAGAATGTATGAAAGAAATCATGGTTGGATGTAATGTTACTATTAGAGGAAACTAATCCTTGTAAACTTAAATTGATTTTTTGTTGCTTCCTAACCTTAGGTAATGGATTTACACCATGAACTGTGAACTTGGTTTTGCATCCTACCCTTACATGACATGAATATTTTAAGAATGCCAAATGCATATATACTTTAGTACACAAGATATTTACAACCATGATCTGGTGTAGAGCTTATCCAAGACAAGGAATAAGTACAGCTAGTCCCAAACAACATGAGTTGAATAGCATATCCAAGACAACATGAGTGTACGTAACAGAACTTTGCTTACATGTAAATGGGACCTTTGGTTTCTCTTTATCCAAACATCTGCTTACATTGTAGGGAAGGTTATGTCTGTTGCATTTTAGATCAATAAAAGGAATTTTTGCCAGTAACTTCAAAATGGAAGTATTTTATTCTAGTCAATTGGCAACTTTTCTTACTCTTATTATCCTAATCTCCTTCGCAAGTTTGGAAGTTTTCATATATTTCTTGTGGTGTGTACAAATAATTAGGATGAATGCACAAATATGATGCAAGTTCAGATGCAGATTAGCCATTTAACAGAGAGACATGAGCATACTCAAGTTGGCTACACCACATGAGCTGAGAGGTTCCAAGAGCCCTTTTACATTGTTCCCAATGGGGATATATATATATATATATATATATATATATATATATATATAGGGCTGATATGTGTGTGCACAATTCAAAAAGGGTTCTCCCCTGATGGACGGAGTGGATTCACGTATACAACATGGTGGGGCCCAAACTAGCATGGATGTTTATGACCTGGTAAAAGAGACCTTGTACACGATTCGGGTACGTGGAGGGACTATTGCTTTTCTTCCACCCACTTATGATGCAATAGGCCGACTAGAGAGCATATACTGTGGGGGCCACTACTATAGCTGAAAACAAAGAATCCCATGATAGTTTACCACTGCTTTAAAATGTTGGTGACCCTTCCACCATACACTAGTCATGGTTGAAGAATACTGTCCAAACCACCTATAGCATAAAAATTACAAAGATGATGGTAAAAATCTTGTAATCTAGACCAATCACATTTAATAACCAACGATTGGATGGTTATTAAGATTGCTTGATTGTTGCAATCTTTGAGATATGCTCCATCCAGAAGGTGCCCCACACATGAATGGTCTGGATAACTGTACATCAGTGCCACAGCTGTGTATGATGAGTCACCACCATTTTCAAAATTGGTCTATCATAGTATCATAGGATGATTCACCACCATTTTGAACACTTCCGTTATTCTATTCTCATAAATCCAAAATTCCTATATGGCCATAAAATAATAGATTAATAACACAGAGAGGGAGAGAAAGGGGAGCATTTTCCACCGTACTCTAGTGGGACCCGTTTAGGAAATTCTAAGGATTGGAAAAAAAAAAAAAAAAAAGGAGATTTAAGAGACAATGTTGCACGTGTGTAGCATGATTCATGTAAAATCAACTTAAGGTGATGAGTTTTTATTTATTATTATTATTATTATTTAAAAAAAAAAAAAAAAAAAAAAAAAAAAAAAAGAGGAATGTTTTTCACAATGGAAAGGTTTTTTTAACAAGCATATTAATTACCTCAGATGCAAGGTACCACAATTTGTGTACCACACCATCTCTCCGGCTGCCATGCCACTTGTGTAGGGCATGAGTATGATGAAAAAGATGGGCCCCACCATGAAGATCAGTTGGCACCAAAATCAGCCCAGTTCACTCACCATAATAAAATAGGTGCGATGGGTCCCTACTCATGGCTCAGTGGTAGACTTTGTGAGTTTCAACTTTGGGGTCATGGGCTTAAGTGCCCATGTGGAGTGTTAAAAGTGAAAGTGGTCTAGGTTAGGTTGCATTGTGGGCTAGGTCCACTTTAGTATGATCTAAACTGCACCTATTTAAAAACTAGGTGCAGATTGGGTTGGTCGATTCGAATTTGTTTTAACTGGCAGTCATTCAGAAAATGGCCATCGAAGAAATAGGACAGAATTTGCGTGGATTAGTTGAGATAAAAATTTTAGCCACATACAAAAAATATTGGACCTAGTATTATCTACTACATACTAGTAACATAAAACCAATATTAGGGCACCATACCATAAGCTACAAGAATTTCATGTCCCCCTAAACAAGGTATACTCCACTGATAACATATATACAGATATATTATAAGTAGTTTATTTTTATTCACATTCACAAATACATTCATCATCCAACCAACTATTAACAACATTTATAAAAAATAAAAGATATCCAACTAACTCTTTATAATAATTTGCAACTTAACCTACTGGAACCGTCATGCACCGTAATGTCATATGGCAGAGCGGGTTCTGAGGAGTTACAAGTTGACCTTTACAACAAAATATAAATGAAGCGATAAAGATATAAATTATTAAAGATTAATTTAAGGTTTCAAGAACTTACAGTTCCTTACAGATTTATAGGTTCACCAAAGAGGAAAGAATTGGACCTGAACATAAACATGATTACATATCATTTCAGGTGTGTTTAGATACTTGGTGTGAATAGAAAATTGAACTAAATATAAAGTAAATAGCCTAAATGAAGTGTGGCAGCATTGCCATCTTACCATGAAGATAGTCTTCCAATGAGAACCTCCTAAAAAAAATCCCTATTTCCTTGGAGCCCATCTCCATATCCAATTGTTTTACAGCAATAACCTACTTAAAAAAGCACACATTCTCATTAGTAAATTGCACACAATCCACATTTACTACAATCTGCACAAGTCAAGCCCAAGTTTGGGGTGATCCAGCCTGTTGATCTGACTAGCCCCAATCAATGGAGAATGGCCCTGAAAGCCTAATTAATCGAACAATTCCAACCTTTCAATTGCTGGTCTGCAAAAAACTAAGAAAGGAAGCACAAAATAGTCCCACCCAAATGAGATGGCTTTCTAGATTTTACTTATTCAGTTGGGCCGCTATCTTGGCGCCTTGGCTCGGTTTGTTTGTAGTTTGTTTTTGGTTTCCTTTTTAATAAAATTCTAGTTATCTTTCAAAAAAATGAAGAAAAAAGTATACATGAGCTAATTGATCGTAGAGGGACACAATTCAGTAGTCCAAAGGTACCGTAAGTATATAAATGAAAGGCAGATGTGTACAGCAAGGGCCAAAAACAACAGAGGCAATTGATGATGTATGCAACTGATATAATTCAATGAGTAATACTTACAGCATAAGGGAAGAATGAATACCAACAATAATAAGTACTTACCAGACGGGATATGCACAGACCCAGAAGCTAAGCTGGATGCAGCTGTTATTGCACTGAAAACGGAACAGCTCCAGTTCCATATACCAATGTTGGCTAAAGCTAATTGGGAACTCCTCATTCCATTAAAGCATTCAAAAAATTGATCAATGCTGCAAAAGAAATCAACAGTTCAATGCATTGAACATAAACCGTCTACAGGTTCAGGAGAAGTCATTGACAATATGAAGATTTGAAAAACTAGCCATTCTTTGATCACTCTAAAAAAAAAGTTGAAGCTTTCTTTCCTTTCATAGGAGATTTAAATAGTGAACACCCTAAATTCCTCAAGGCCTGACCAATAAAATTAGCAGAAACCATACATGTCGGATATTGATACAAGTATTAGATAGAAACTTCAATTTTCAAATCAAAATACGGCTTAATGGTATGTAGAAGCTTAATATTGGTGATAGTTCTAGAGAAAATTGGAGGCCAGCAGGGATAGGGAAACATTCATGATAATCAAGGCAAGGTTTGGCATGCTTTCACAAGCCTTGTCAGGGTCGAGATGAGGAGTTTGTGGCTCTGTTTGACTTTATGAAGATTTGGGCCCCAAAAGCCCAATTTGCAAGTCCTACGGCCCATCCATTGGGCCTCATATGTTGAGTTGTTCTTAGAGATTTTCAAGAGACATGGATCGTTTGTGTGATTCTAGCTTTGATTCTTTGAAGCCTTTATTTAATAAACGTTCTCAAGCGATACTTTCAAGGGATTTATGTCATAAATGGTTTTCTATTCTGAGATATTTGTGTCTTAGGTGATCTTTAATAGGATACATTAATATCTTGGTGGATCTTTAATAAGATTTATTAATATCTTGGAAGATCGAAATATGATAGGAAATAGATAAATAGGAGAGAATAAAAGGAAATGAGAGATTTAAGACCACGTATACGTGATATTTCTAATTCTTACATTTCTAGTTCTTTTCTTAATTTAGAACGATTGAGTTATTATATATCTCTTTGTACATGCCTTAAGGCAAGGAAAATCGGAATAAAAAAAATAACGTGTATGAGTTTTGGGAGAAAGCATCTCTTGCAGAGAGAGAACCTTATTAAAATCAACCTTTGAACCGTGTGGGGCATGCAAAAAAATACATTCTTTTCCTCTTCTTATTTTCTTTCCCGTCCAGTTTGCTTCTCTTTTAAAGTATTAAATGGACCTAATCTACAGATGATTAACCCCAAAGATTGGCAAGATAGATGGAAGAAATTAGGGAAATGAAAGGGTATCTAATGGCTTCTTTCATGCATTCCGCTAGGGAAGGAAATGATATAGTTGATGGTTTGGCAAGGCAAGGGTCCCATCTCCAATCTTTGTTGATTGGGAATTCCCTCCCTCTATTGTAATCTCTTCTATTTCTCTTCTGATAAATCCTCCCTTCCTTAAAGAAAGGGATATATTTCAAGGGTTTGAATCACAAGAGAGACCAGCTCGTGAACCTGTTGTGATCTACTATGGTACAAAGAAAGTAAGCCATAATACAACTACAATAGAAACTGCATGTATTTTTATTTCTTATTATGTGTTTAGGTGAGATTTGTTCAGGCAGATCAAAACCTGTACAAGAATAACCAGCAGGACTTGGTCCCATAGAACTTCACTCCCTTGAGGGTCTTGGTGATTACAGAAACAGAGTTGATCCCAGTCCCATAGATTGATGAAAGCATAGAACAAGAAACAAACCTTGCAGAGTAATCTGCTTTTGCCTCAGCTCCATGGTTTTTGCTGATCAATAGCGGCACCCAGTTAGAGATCACATGTGGGCCTGGCCATGAAGCATCTACTGTTGTTTCCTGACTATGAGAACATATGCCTGCTGTCAATTTCTCACTGCTTGATGTCACTGTTACATCAGAATCCAAGGTAAAAGAATGGTAGCAAGATGTAGAATTAAGGCAAACAGACTTGTAGCTTGGTGATGCATATCACTTCTTCCATCAATACCCACATGCTTGAGACATTCCCATGAGATTATGATCCAATTTTTGGTGCTGGGTTGAAGCCTTTATACCATAGGATTGATAGTAAGATCTGCATCCACCTTGCGAATGTCCAAAGAACCTTTTTTTCCAAGATATACTCAATATCTGCATCCCTGAGAACCCACCAATTTCCCCATTCAAAACTGGAGTTGTAGTACCTGAAGGTGAGCTTCCATATATCTATCACTGAAGGTTGTTCCCGAAGCAGTTAAAATCGATGACTGATTACCATCACAATTGGTTTGAAGAAGCTCAAGTATTACTCCTTGGAACTTAACAAAGTTCGTTAATCTAGTCATCCCTAGAAAGTTGTCATCTCTTGAATCAGAAATTGTTCTAGAATCTTCAGACACACATGTTCCATATTCTGTTTCTAAAATATGGAGACATGAAACTAAAGCATATCCAAATCATTTTAAGACATGAGACATGAAACTGAAGCATATCTAAATCTCAGGTAGACCACAACACACGAAACAATAGTGATCGACCATTAAAAACTTCTTGTGGGCCACAGAAGTTTCAGATCAAGCTGATATTTAACCCAGTCTTTTTTATCTTATCAACCGTTTGGATGTAAAATAAACATTACAGTGAACCCTTAAAGTTTTTAACGGTAGGCGTTCAATCACAGCTGTTTCATATGGAGTGGTCCACCCGATATTTGGATCTGCTTCAATTTTGGGGCCGCGTTCTAAAATGAGCTGGCGGATAAACAGTGTGAATGTACACCACATAGATCGAAGTGGGCTGGCGGATAAACAGCGTGACATCCGAGCAATGCCTCAGGTGGATTCCACAATCCACACTGCACATCACGTGGTCTGAAAAATCAGGCCATTCCACTTGCCAGGGAGGTCACACGTCCAGGTTGAATGTGGACCATCAGCAATCCTCTTCTCATACCATCGTCAGACATCTCATCATCCACACAAACTTAAAAGAGGGATTTGGAAATTTATGACTCACCTTAGCATGAAATATGATGATCTCCAATCACTGAGAATGTGCGTTCGAAAGAAGGGCGCTCGAAGGATTCATGGCTTCTAGATACGAGCTTCTGGATGAACGGTCTGAATCATCACGCCACCGCAAGGCAGAAGGATGCTCGGAAGATGAAGAGAGTGCTCGAAAGCAGGAACGGAGAGGAAGAAAAGGCAGTCGAAAGAGGGATTTGGAAATTCCTCTGCTGAAATGGGATAAGAGTTCAAACCGAGAAAATGTGCGTTTTCCATAATTTATACAATAAACTCTATTCACAGCCGTACAATTAAGAGTCCATTTATTGGATGGTTAAGATACTATTGCATAAGAAAATTATAAATATAAACCATCTACAACAAGACCCATTATTTGGATGGTCTTGATAGCCATATATCAAACCTACGCTTTATATGAACGAATCACCACTATTTTACATGAATTGCAAAACTCACACCCATTCACATTCAAATGACAACCGTGGCTTGTGCTTTGGATCTGGTAGGGCTTTATGCCCACCATGATGTTTGTGTTTATTCCACACCATAAATCCATTTGTAAAAAATCTTTTAATGTTGATACCAAAAAATCAGCTTGAAATAAATCTTGGGTGAACAACACCACAAGCAAACAGTAGTAATTTAACGTTGACCCCTAAAAATGAGATTTTGGCTACAGATTATAGTGTTCAAGCTACGGATTTTAGCCGTTAGTATTTCCAACGGCTTTTTTGGTAGTGGGCCACTGTGTGCTCCACTTAAGCCTTGAACTGTCTCATTCATAATCATATATTGGGCAGACCAAGATGTGATTCACATATCCATCCCATTCATTATGTGTGTCCCACTTGGATGAGGGTTCAAACCAAGTTTCAACCGCATCCAAAACTCACGTGGGCCCCACCAAGTGCTTTTGTATATTTTAGTATGCCTTCATATAGTTTTAGATGATATGGCCCACCTGAGTTTCGTATACGGATGATTTTTGAAATATCTCATAACCTAAGGGGACACATCAAATGCATGGTGTTGATGTTTAACACACATCATGGTGGGCTCCACAAAACTTACTAACATTAATTCATAGGTTCTCACGAGGTCAATAAGTTGGGTCACAATTTTGACTAGAATATTTGACCCGTTTTACATGTCTGGTCCATTCACTCTATTTTACTGATTAATACCCTCAATTTGACTAGTTACTCGCCCCAATCATACTACATATGAGAAAGATATTTGGCATACAAGATTGATCAACAATTTGAGTGAAATTTGATTTAAACATTTTAAGTTATGTACTCTTCAATCTGCACTGATTAGATTGTCCGAAAATGGTTAAAGGTTGTTCATAATATCAAAAATATATGAATGAAGAGAAAACACAAACATCAGCTTGATCCAAAACTTCTATGGCCTCCAAGAATTTTTCAATGGTAGAGGTTCAATCACACTATTTCCTGTGGTGTGGTCCACTTGAGCTTTGGATATGCTTCCTTTTTGTTCTTTAGACCTCAAATTATCTGTTAACATGGATGAACGGAGTGGATAAAATAAATAACAGTGGACCCCACAGTGTTTACTCTAGTAAGGGTAATGAGTAATTCACCTAAATGTACAGAGAGGCATTTCCTTAAAACATTCATAATCATATATTGGGCCTGTCTAAATGTGAGTCACATATCCAACCCACTCATTATGTGTGTCTCACTTGGATGAGGGGTCATACCAAGTTTCAGCTGCATCAAAAACTCATGTGGGCCCCACCAAGTGCTTTTATATTTTTTAGGATGTCTTCACATGGTTTTAGATGGTATGGCACACCTAAGTTTCGTATACGGATGATTTTTGAGATATCTCATAACCTAAAGGGGACACATCAAATGCACGGTGTTGATGTTCGATACACATCATGATGGGGCCAACAAAACTTACTAACATTAATTCTTAGATTCCACGAGGTCAATAGGTTGGGTCACAATTTTGACCAGAATATTTGGCCAATTTTATATGTTTGGTCCATTCACTATATTTTACTGATCAATACCCTCAATTTGACTAGTTACTCACCTTGATC
Source organism: Magnolia officinalis (assembly GCA_021015155.1). Taxonomy (NCBI): domain Eukaryota; kingdom Viridiplantae; phylum Streptophyta; class Magnoliopsida; order Magnoliales; family Magnoliaceae; genus Magnolia; species Magnolia officinalis. The sequence continues at coordinate 64,080,647 of JAJHSJ010000007.1, read as the reverse complement.
AGGCTACATTTTTTTTTTTCACAGATAAATTTCAATTTCCATTTAAAAATAATTTCTTTTTTTTTCAAAATGTATATTTTTTACGCTTAATTTTTCTTTGAAAACTTTTAACAAAATATCATTTTTATTATAAAATAATTCAAAAAAATTTTAAATACAAATTTTAAATTTTTATTTTCAAAATCTCAAAAAATTTCTCAAATTTTAAATGCCGATTTTTTTTTTTCTTCAAAAGCATCATTTTCTTTTTACCTTTTCAATTTTCTTTTTTAAAATGATATATATATATATATATATATATTATATATATATATATATATATATATTCAAAATCTCAATGTTTTTATAAATAACTTTTTCTTTTAATTTCAAATTTTTAACATTTTCAATTATTTTTTAAAATCACAAATTTTTTCAACTTCTTTATTTTTCGTTTCAAAATGTTTGTTTTTTGTTCAAGTCTCAATTCTTTAATATTGTTTAATTTTAAAATTTTCAATTCTTTCTAACTTCTCCATTTTTTTTTAAAAGCATTTTTTTCGAACTTCTCAATTTTATTTTACATTTCAAAATACAAACTCTCATTTTCTTTTTCAAAATATTTTCATTTATCAACATCGTCAAAAATTTCACATTTTTAAAAATCTTTTTAACCTTCTTTTTCAAGATATTATTTTTTTCTCGAAATCAAATTTTTTTTTTCTTCAAAATTATCAACTTTATTCAATATTCTTTTTTTTTCCCATAAAATAGATTTTTATTAAATCACAATTTTTATTTTTTCAAAATCTCATTTTTTCTCAAACATTGTTAAATTTTTTCAACTTATCAATATTTTTTTTTCATGTCATATTACAAATCATTTAAATATTAGTTTTAAAATTTTTAAAAATAATAATTTCCACTCATTTGATATAAAAACAATATTATTATATAATATATTATATATATATATATATATTATATATATATATATATATGCATTCAATCAATTGTTAAAAAATAATATTAGACACAAATATGTACAATGAATCCACTGAATTTGTATTTAAAAACAATCTTAGACTAGAAAAAAAAACATAATTTCCACCATATTCTTAAAAAAATGAAAAAAAAAATGTTTAAGGCAGAAGTCCTTTTACGATGGACCATGATCTGTCACAAAAGCAACTAAAACACGTCTAGAATTGCTACTTTTTTTTTTTTTTTTTTTTTTTTTTTTTTTTAGGAGGGGGGATTTGCAACTGATCATATTCCGTCACAAAATCAAACTTTGCGATGGATTTAGTCCGTCGCCAGTTTATGACAGACCAAAATCCGTCATAAATCTGATTTTAGCGATGGATTTTGATCGGTTGCAAAATTCCATAACGTTTGGATCGGATTTTCGAGAAAGACAAAATTAGCAACGGACTTTTTCCATTAGCGGCAGATTAAATCCGTCGTTAAACCAAGCGATTTTTCCTCACTGCTTGAAGTGATTGTTACAACCACAAAGAAACGACGAATCCCAACTACGGATATATAAGGGCCAGAACTGCTAAGGGCATTCCATCCAGCGTAAGCATCTGGATAATCTAGAATGCGATTTTGGCGTATTGTAACATAAAAAAGAAAACTTAATAAAATAAAGCAAATAAGAGATCTAGAAAAGATAAGAGATATTGGAGAGAAGTTACTCAATTAGGATTACTATGTTAGGATCCCACAAAACAGAAAACAATGTTAGTTTCTAAAAACAATTTCAGAAAAAAAAAAAAAATCCTAACCTAAAAACATAATAGAAAAACAAACCCTAATCTTAACCTAATTCTAATATCAATTAATCTCATAAAAGTGCAACCGTAGTCCTCAGTAACGGCGCCAAAAACTTGTTCACAACCCCAAGTGTAGGGTTGCGATGTAGTAATAACTTGTGAGAATGAGGTCGAATCCATATGGACTAAACTTGTACGTATTTTGAAAAGAACTAGAACTAGAAGAAGATCTAATTCTGAATTCTGGAATAAAGAAAGTAATTATGAATAATGTTTAAACTATCAATTAAAGGTGGGAACTAGGGTGTCGAAGATCCACTTGTAGCTATAAAGATGTTACCTTGATCCAAGGAACACAATTGAAATTGGAGTCCTATTTTATCCGATTGGAAGATAAAGCAATTTAAATCAAATATGAACTTTTCATTGACCTAATTCTCAATGAAGGAGAATTGTGATGATTGGAAGAGATTCCATCACCCTACCATGCCCAGAGACGATGGTGAACAACAGGATTTACCAATCTCACAATCTCAAAATAGGAAAAGAAGATATTCAAAGCTATCACAACATCTATTATAATTTGAGTCATAATAAATCATAGAAAACAGAAAATATTCCTTTAATATCAAACTAAAAATCGATAAAGTTCAATAAGAAGAAAAATCAAACGAAGATAATCATTTAAACATGCTACAAGCTTCACCTTTTACCTCTAGCTAAGAGGTTTAGCCAACCATAGATATGATTGAAGCCAAATCTCTTAAACAAAGCATGAAAAATAAACTAGGGAAAAAGAGAAATTCTTTGATGATTACTCCACCCTTGTGTATGCTCCTTAAGACATTTCTAAACCCTACAAGATGCTTTGGAGCATCCGAAGAGTCCTATTTATAGTTGTGGAACTCCAACTTTCGTACCAAGTTGGAAAAATCGAGAAACCACTTCAAATTTACGCACTCTGTGCATTTTCCCAACATATGCTCGGAGTTTAAACCACTTCAAATTTATGCACTCTGCGCAGTTTTCGAAAATAGATTCAGAGTTTCAGAATATGCTTTTTTAGGACAATTTCTGGAATATGTTTGTTTTCAGGACAATTTCAGGATTCTTATTCTTCACTTCAAATTTTTTATTCTCTTCATTCCTCATTTAGTTTTTTTGGATCTTCGGCATGTGAATTCTTCATTAATGACTTCCAAAGCTCCAAATCTTCATTTAGTAATCTTTTGAGCAAAAATCTTCATTTTGGCATCAATTTCACCTTTAAGCTCTCGAAATCACCTCTCACATGAAAACACGTATGATTAAATCGATTAAACATTATCATGTTTATAAAACCAAGGTATAAATAAGAGAAAATATATAATATTTCACATTCAACAATTAACACTCGGGTTTTTGGAAAACGAGTAGTGTACTCGGGTTTCGGTAACCGGGGTGTTACAACTAACCCAATGGAAAGTTCAGAATATGTTTTAACTGCTCTATCATCTAACTGGATAGGATAGGACTTCGATTCCAGTTGTGTTTGTTGAATCCAGCAAGGTAGTATCTTAATAACAGCTATAAATGGATCCTTGCCGCTCTAGTTTCTCTTTGATTATTGATAGTTTATTCACAATTGATCTCTCTTATACAAAATTCTAATTTAGTTCTTATTCTAGTTCTAGTTCTAGTTTATTTCAGAATACGTACAAGGTAACTCCCTATGGATTCGACCTCAGTCTCACTGAGTTATTACTATAACACAACCCTGCACTTGGGGTTGTCAACACAAATCTAGAAAGCTGACATTATTGCAAGAAGGAAGGTGTTGGCCGGATGTATGTGCAATGAGAGTTTGATGCATTCATAGATTCGTACCTACCTCCATATATCACCATATTATGCTTCAAAGCGAGTGAACTAGTCGGCCCAACTATTCATCAGTTTCGGCCATGCTCTCGGAGATTTAAATGCGTTGGAGAGATCCGAAGAGTTTTCAGATTGAACCAGAAGGACTTTAGCGGGACACTTCAGGAAACTTGGTTCGATCTCACACGGTTGTTTATAAGTGACTGCAAGGTGAAAGGATGGACCAAGTGTCAACAATGCATTGTCTAGTTCGATCGGAGTATTGAATAGGATGTCATTGACTACTCCTGACGATAAAATATTATCTTTGATGAATGATTCTAGATGGAAAGTTGGAGCAAAAGAAGAAAAAGATGGAACCATTGAGAGGAGAAAACTTAAAAGAGGGATTTCAATACAAGAGAGAAGAAGCAAATGTGAAGAAAGAGAAACACCAACTTAGAGTCTTGTTTATGTATTGACCACGATACATGCACATTAATAAAATGATAGTTATGACTCATCATATGATATGATTATATGGAACATGTCACATGGACAACTCAAAAGGGTGAGACAAATGATATCTTTTGAAAGAAAGTGGTTAGATAGAATCAATGGGGAATCAACACGTGGAACAATGACTGATTGCATTTATTGCATTAGGCAACGGAACAACGTTGCTTTCATTTTTATCCCAAAGACAATGTGACATAGGGGCAATGTTGTACCCTATTTCTGGCCATTCTGAAAAAAAGCCAATAGGAGGGTGACATGTGGCATTGTATGATAAATATGAGGTGGATGAAAAGATCTTTAAGATACATGGAACACTTTTTTGCAGAATCATAGCTGGCGTAAGTCCAATTTTACAAGTCAGTGGATGGTTGATAGAATGATGTGGTCGAGTTACTGAAAAGTCTAACAAACAAAGAGAGAAACACGATTGAGCAATTCGAGATATAAAAGACGACTGAGATGAACAAAGCCTTAGCGACATAAGAGGAACAATCACAAATAAGAAACATAACAAAAAGAATCTACATAAGGTGTTTTTGTTTTAATTTTTTTTTTTTAACTGCTATAACCGTTGTAGTAACGTAAGAAGGATCTAGAAGAATAAGCTGCAACAAAATTCTATATATAGTAGAGGAATTCAGCAGAATAAAAGGTCTCACACCAATGAAACTAAACAAACTTATCAATTTACTTTATCTCAGCTTATCCTAGGAGTAGCAATAATCCGGTAGCGATAATTCTTAGCTATAGTTTTTTAGTTGTAATTCAAATCTATGTTCATATGCTTGATTTGATCTCTATCCAATATCACACATTTTTTCAGGAGATGCATTCTTGTAGTCACTCCCGGTGGCTGATTGTGATTATTCTAAAATTCCTTTATTGTGGAAGGCATAAATCAACCCATCTTTAGAAGAGAACCTCACCCTCTGATTATTACTTGATTGTTATAAAATTCCGCAAGTGATTTAGTAAGTGACCAATCTTCTCGGAATTTGGTCATATACATTCATATTAGATGTATATGCTTATTTTAGTTCTTCAAGTCTAAGTTGATCGGTTTGGATCGAGTTGCTTTATCGATTTTGGCATGCTCATGCACACTACGAGTGATAGAAAACAAACCTAAGTGTCATAGTGCGAAGAACCAAATTTCAAATGGTGGAAATGATCCAATTTAAGTGATTTAATTTGTTGTGTATCAACCACTCAAGTTGCGACCCATTGTATAATCAGCTCATATAATTGAATGATAATCCCGTTTTAAGGGATAAGGAATTCGGGCAAAGCTCTCTTCACGGTACATTCACCAAGTTGGCCACACGTGATGGCTAAGCGTGCAACCAAACCCTCGACAAAAAATTATTATGATCTACTTCTAAAGTGCGTGACCGGACCCTTTAGTGCGCTACATATCAATTGGTGTGCTTCTAATCTACGCAATAACGGTAGTATTCGATCCGTTGATTTCAACTCATCAGTGGGCTATGTATGTGAAATGCGGGAAGGTACGGAAAGAAACCAACCCTATCTAAAGCACTTCAACTACACTTTTTTGCTAGGGTGGCCCCACCTGTGTTGGGCTTTTGGAAGGCACTCCTCCTATACCCATTATCTTCTCTGGTGGCCGTATCATGTACGATTTTCAGTGACGTGGAAACATGTTCTCCCTATCTCCGCTTGGGTAATGGTATTTTCAGCCGTAAACCCACGCTCCGAACACAAGTGTCTCCCCACGTGCCAATATCACGTCCGTCTACGGGATCGAGCCCGTTTATCAGGGTGGTCCCGGTGAAGTGCACATTTTAATCTAAAAATTAGGCCAGGCTACTCATGATTTGGGTGGTCAACATGTGTATTGAATATGAGCCGTTGGTTTTCATTTTCTTGTCCAACCATTATTTAGTACCCATGTCTGGTGATTGGAACCGCCTGACTTGTGGGCTAAGAGACGTTCATCATCGAGAGATGTACCAGATGAAGGAATCAGATCTAGCACACATCCGGGCACTCCCTTTGGCGTCTGGTGATGAACGGCTGAAAATAGGATTCCTCTCTTTTACTTGGCCCATTTTTTCTTCTTCTTGCTTTCAAGTGGCTCAAGGAATTATGAGAACGTTTTGGTGAAGATGTAGGTAAAAACCAGACGGAAAGATGTGGACGGTTTAACACCCATTAAAGAACCAACAGGGCTCTTAAGGTCGGACGTCATCATCCATTTCAAGTGGTATTGTGGGGAAGCGGATTGCGTCCTGCCCCCACCTGGACCAAAATCGGTCCACGCAGGGGATCTGTGGGGTCCATCATGATGTATGGGATTTATCTATTTTGTTCATCTAATTTTCCAGATCATTTTATAGTATGAGACAAAAAATGAGATGGATCCAATACTCGGGTGGACCACACCATAGGATGCAGCAGTGATAATGATGGCCACCGTTGAAACTTTCTTAGGGCCCATCATGATGTTTATTTTACATCCAACCTGTTCATGAGGTCACAAAAAACTTGATGAAGCGAAATTAAAAATTCGAGCTTGATCTAAAACTTCTGTGGCTCCCAAGAAGTTTTTAATGGTAGGTGTTCAATCCCCATGGTATAAACCACTTGAACCTTGGATCTGCCTCATTTTTGTGTTCATGCTCTAAAATGATATAGAAAAATGGATGAACAGTGTAGATAAAACCCATACATCATAGTGGGCCCAACAGAGCCCTTCATGGACCGATTCTGTTCAGGCGGAGAAAAGGACGCAACCCGCTTCCATATCGTGGACCATTTAAAATTAATTCGGAGAATATCTGAATGCTCATCCTTTCGATGGAGATCGGGAGGTTGATAGCCCCACTTGTAGCCTTCTCCGATAGGGTGGCAATGGGCTGGGCCAGTCTGACACTTAGGTCTTAAGCCCAAGCACGGCCCAAGCCCTGCATGGACAGGGGTGAGCCTGAAAAGATTTGGGTGGCCCCAACCTCAACCAAATCCCACCCAGCTTGGCCCGAAAATTGATAAAAATCCCCATTTCACACTTGAGTGCTCCTATTCTATCTGTTGATCAAGTGGAGCACATCTGCACAAAGAAACAGATATTCTGAGGCACAAAATCAAAGGTTTAGATGCAAGATTCATGGATTGCTTAGTTAACGATTAGAATGCTATATTTGTAGGATAAGGGCAGTTACATATGAATTTGGGTTGAGCCTGGTAAGCAAATTCAACTTCAGCGCAAGCTCAGCCTACAAATTGATTGGGTCATGGTGCCTAGCCCAAGCCTGGCCAACGGGCCAAGCTAAAACGGTCAGGCTCAGTCCAAGCTGGATCAAGATTGTCAGATCAGGCGTGTGGCCTAGCCCTTTGCCACCCCGACGTGGAGCAGGTGGTGTTGCCGACACCACCCCTAGCGGTGGGGTGTCGATGTGTTGGGCGCTGTGGGACCGAACGTGATGTGTGTTTTGATATCCACGCCATAGATCCGTTTCGCCCCCATCATTTTAGGGCATGAATTCAGAAAATGAACCAGATCAGAAGCTAAAGTGGACCACACCGTAGGAAACAGTGGTGATTGAACGCCCACCATTAAAATTTTCTTGGGCCAGAACAATTGTGTCAGGCTGATATTTGTATTTTCCTTCATCCAGGTCTTGAATGACCTTATCAACAGGCAAAAGGATGGATGACAAATAAGCATTATGCTAGCCCTTGAAAGATTTCAACTCTTGGCGTCATTATCCCACTGTTTCCCATAGTGTGGCCCATTTGAACTTCGAATCTGCTTCATTTTTGGGTTGATACCATAAAATGAGCAAATACGGGCGGATGGTGTGTCACAATGGGCCCACAACGCCCACCACATCAACAACCCCCCCTGGTGGGGGTGATCTTGGCAACACTACCTAATCCGCGTCTTTGCCACCCGAACTCCCCACGGGCACTTCAACGCGCAGCACCTTCCACGCATATGAGAAATCTGATCGGTGCATAGGTGGTCTTGCCTATGAACATGGGTATAATCAAGTCTACTCATCAGTTATGCCATGTGTGCAGGTGCGAATTCTATATGGTAGTCTTATTGATCAAGGGTTTGGATTGTCTTAAGGGTTGGATAGTGTGATCGGGAGTACCAGTGGACCTTAGCAAGTTGTGATACATCTAAAGTACCAATGGACCCCACTCAGTTGGATAATGTAACGTGTGATGCGCTACAATTATGTCACACATACAATGTTCTTGTGGGACTGAAATTACCAAATTCGTATGGAGCCTTAGGGAGAGGAGTTTCAATAGGTTCTAAACTCATCGGCCCTTTAGAATATATAAACAAGGTTGGGTCCCCAATACTAGTGCTTCTCTAAGGATGTAAGGTGCGGAAGACTACGACATCAAGCTTGTAGTCACGGCATCCAATCAGGTATGCTATTTAGTTTATTTGATCTTCATATTCGATAAATAACACGATCTGATTCAATTCCGCATACAGTTTATAGTTGGTATCAAAGCCTACTATGCATTGGCTATTGCAGATCTTGTGACGCCTTGTCAATGTGGTCACATGTGGGAGGGTAAACGTGGGTGGTCGCACATGTGGGTGGGCCCCAAGGTGGTTGACAGGCTACTGTGCATACAGTGAATGTGGAACTTTGTCACCACATCGAAAGCGTCGTTTGAAGTTGTGATAGCTATAAGTTGGGTTCCTTTCTTAACAAGCATGACGCGTTTTAAATCCGTGAGTTTCGGCAAAGCGGACAATATCATGTGTTGTGGAGACAAGCCTTACAAATCCATTTAGAGATTCTTTGTGAATCCTTCGGACGACCCATTCGGAATGCTATTGGATTAATTTGGACAGTCTATATAGATGGTAGGACAATGGAATTGGGCCACCCATTTCAATTAGTCCCTCAATTGTGAGGGCCATCGTGTCTTGATTGATCGGGTGCCAGATTTTGGATCTTCTCGGCATCTAATCTTATCAGCCTAAAGGCCGTTGGGTATCTGCTTTCTCATCGAGCATCAGGCACAACGGTTTCGGATGGTGCCATGAGGTTCAACAACCATGCCCGCATACCCTCACTGGATTTCGAACTCAGCTGATAGGAAAAGGGCTAACCCTCACCGAATTCGTTGGAGTTCTAATCAAGCATCATTCATCGCTGTGAATGGTATTAGGGGCTGTCAGAATACAACATTAGAGCTGATTACTAATGTCGAATGTTTCTGCTATTAATCACGACAACAAGCTCAGTAGTGAGGTTGCCACACACACACACACACACACACACACACACACACACAAAGAGGGAAGGGAATCACACTAGTTACGAAGGTGGTAGTCCTTTCCTTTAAACCCTGTTGTGAACAAAGATGGCATTCCATTCAGTCTGAGTAGTGTCAAGTCACCGTAAATCATGGAGGTGCAATCGGACTTCAGTCTTTTGATTTCATGGCTGGGCTCCCCTTCCTACGTTATGTGAGGAAGTCGAACTCCATGTTGGGACACAAAAATATAGAAAGAAAGAGTAATGGAAGCATATAAATCAATAAGGAGATGAAAGGAATTTTCACCCACGCAATGAAAGACCATTACGCGGTGTGCAAAAGGAATGTTGTGTGAACCAGATGAATGGTCATCTGTGTGGTGCACAAATGAGCTTCTGCACACCCGTGCAATGCAAGAGGGTTGTGCGGAAAGAAGGTTTCACATGTGTGGTTGCCTATAAATACCCCTTCTCCTCTTCATTTGATTGATTTGCAACTTCAGAGCTCTAGAAGAACTAGAAGAAGACCTAAAACCTCTCCCAGGTATCTCGCAAGGGAGAAGAAGAGAAAAGAGGTGTTTATGAATACTCATTGCTCCACGCGCAATAGACATACATTGTGCGGCGCGCAACAACTCTGTTGTGTGCACAATAAACTATATTTGTAATGTATGATTCCATATTTCTCTCAGATAGCGATTCTTTGACGATTCTTTCTGAAGTTTGAATATATTCCTCAAGACTCTTACCTACAATTAGAACTTCAAGCATATATATTAGAAAGGGTTTAAAAGGATCTTCGAATCCAAGAGCTTTTGAATTAAAGAAGAAATAAATGACTTCTAGAGGATCATTGAATCCGCACAATGATTCTTTCATTAAGAATAGCTCATTTCAAACTGAAATGCTATCAAAATTGACATCCGAATGAGTTATATTATGATATTTCATTACATTTGTACATTTTATATTGGAATCAAGGGAGATATGAGAATGTAAACGAATTTTTAAATCAATAAAATATCTAATGATGATTGATTTTTCATAATTCCTTTGTTATTATTGAATAAGATATTCTTGATCGCAATACTTTCATTTCTTGTCGAAACAAAATGACAACTCCGCTGAGGATTTTCCTGTGAAAAATGAATTATCTTCTCCAAGGCTAGCCACGCTCATACCATCACAAACAATGTCGCCACAAACTATTGTGCCAAAATTATTAGAATCTCGCAAAAGTGCCAAGGGATCCAATTGGAGTTCCTTTTCGCAAAATTCTCCTGTAACGACATACCCTCTCTCTACTTCGACAACAACGCAATCAGGAAGTAGAGAAGCCGCTAACTGTACGACAGGCATGAGCCAAAACCTATTACTGTTCATGGATGAACGTTTATCCGAAATGGCTCGCGCACAGACTGCTCTAATGGAGGAATGCAGGAGTCTTCAAGAAGCATTGGCCACCTTGGCCCACAATGTACCTCAAGTTGTAGCTCCTCCTGTAATGGTTGCAGTAAATGGTCATGAGCAACATCCAGAAGGTTTATAGCCACCAAGAGCAAGGTTACATGGATTGGCCCCTGCAACAAGAGTATTAACATAAGACAAAATACGACAGGTGATAACAGAGGTCGTTAAAACTGAAAGAGATCAGGAACACTCGGGAACACCATACCCCCAAAAGGTCGAGAATGTACCATTTCCTGCAAACTTCAAATACCCAAACTTTCAAAAATTTAATGGAGATGGATTCTTGGAAGAACATCTCATGCATTTTATCACAATTATGGCAACTTTTCGACAGTTCTGTAATATTTCCTATGACTCTTTAGGTCGTCTTTGATAGGAAAAGCATACCGGTGGTACTCTAGTCTAATACCAGAATCCGTATGTACTTGGGACCAAATGCAAGATGCTTTCATGGAAAATTTCTTTTCATCTGATTGAGATGTTAGTATCACCAACCTAGATTCTATATGACAAAGAGAAAATGAACCGGTAGAAAGGTTCATTGATCAGTGGAAGACCTTGGGGGCATCATGTAGGCAACTTCCTGAAGAAAAAGAACAGGTGAAAATGTGTTTAGATTCAATGGAGACAAGGATTGCATTCGGCTTGACAAGCGCTGACATACAAACTTTTTGTGACCTCGCCACGAAGGCCCATGCGCTTGAGATAATGACTAATAGAATGCCCACCTTTCAAAATGAGATTGGGCGAAGGGGACTGAGCTAATTAATAACGAATGTTGTTGACCGAGAGAAGAAGAGAGAAGACCCCCATAATAGACGAAGAATAAAAAGAAGGGAAAATACAAATCACTATAAAGGTTGAGTAAATGACAAACGACCTAAACCATATGTGTAAGACCCGTATCCTATCCCGTACCGTTCCATAGGCCTCCGCGGTCCTCCCGATTGAATTCCGGCAACCTGCGATCTGTTATCGGCATTTACGCACGATCCTGAGTCGTGTCTCGTATATCAGAGTCGGCTTGACTCGAAACTTGTACCCTTACGACCGCGCCGTTGCTGCTGTTCCGACGCCGTATCTCGCACGCCGAGGCGATACCCGGGACAGGAGATGTGGGCCTACGTTCAGTTTGCTCGACGTTGCAATCCCAAAAGAATGTCCCATCAATCACATCAAATGTCAAATACAACACCCATTCCCAAGCAACCCCTAAAGTCAACTCTCTCTCTCTCTCTCCACCCATCAAGTAAACACATCCATCACTTACCACCCCTCTCTCCCATCACCTCTCTCTCTCTCATTCTCTCTCTCCATTTTCAAGCAACCCCAAGGGAGAGAATCATCCATGACTTCCCAAAGAGAGGAGAAGCTTGGTGTGGCCCACTCCCTACCACCCAATCTAACCCTCTAATCTCCATCATCCTCCGTTAAAGATGAAGCCGAGGAGCTAGGGATTTCATCGGACTAAGAAGAGATCAAAGGTGGGTGATTTTTTTTGTTTGGATTTGATGATTTGAGGACCCATATATAGTGGGACCCATCTTGATGTATGTGATTGTAAGCTTGAGGGGCCCATAGTGGCGGGGTCCCTCCTATTTCCACCGATCTCTCTCTTTTTCTCTATTTTTTTTCTCTCTCTCTCTCTCTCTTGATACGTGGCCCACCAATGATGCATGCGTTTCACCCATGCTGTGGGGCCCACAGTGATGTTTCTGTTGATCCAGCCATCCATCTGTTTGGACGGTGGTGGATAAGACCCACCATGATTTATGTATTTTATCCCTACCGCCCATCTGTTATGGACAGTGGGGCCCGTTGGTATGTGTGTGTGGCACCCACACGTGGGGCCAGCAACATCCAGACTGTCCATCTAGATGGTGGGCCTAGCCACCACACCAGCTATATAGCTGTGGTAGCGAACGTCAGCAGGTCCTGTGGACCCCACGTTGATGTACGCACATCGTCCATCCACGCCTTGGCCCTAGACAGTGGTAGATTCAAATCCATGGTGGGCCACGTGTGTGGGGCCCACCGTGTTCTATGTTTTGTACTCTATGCCATCCATCTGTGATGACCCCACTGTGATGTATTTGTTTCATCCACACCGTCCAGATAGTGTTGGACGGTGCTGGACAATGTTTGGATGGTGCTGATTACATGGAAAATGTTTGGACGGTGGGACACCACCCTGATGTATGTGGACGGTGGGACTCCATCGTGATAATTTGTGCATCTAGCCGTCCGTCCATTGCTGGACTAACATCCCGAAAATCGGGGGTCGAGCAGTAACTCAACTCTCGAGTTCCAGAACATCACTTATGCAACAAAATGAATGATGATTGAATGTTGCCTATATTAGTGCATTGAACATGAGTGAGATTAAGCCAAAACAGCATATCATACTTCGGAGACAGTTAAATTTTACAAGCGGAAGACTGTGATAGATATATAACATATATAAATTGTGGTGAGTCTCCAGAGTATGATAATGTTACTAGGTTAAATAATTACAAGTACAGTTCTAAAATATACCAAATGTGAGGAAGTGTAATGTCTTCTATCCCAAGTACCATAGCCCCGTCGGTACAATACCAGGTCTTCATAGACATGTTAGAGAGTTACATGTAGGAGAACTCCTCCTCAACATCATAGTAGTAGTCCGACTCTGCTTCATAAGCATCGCCATCACCTGAAACTCAACAAATCTGGTTGGTGTTGCAAACACCGTCCCGTAACGTGGGAGTGAGTAGCTAACTCAGTGGAACAATAAAGCATAGGTTAACATGGTATCAATTCAATCAAGCAGTAATGATAAAGCAGTACAAACAAACAATTCTAACTACTCTTATTAAATGCAAGTATGAAATGACATGATGAATGCCCTTGCCAAACCACCTTAATGCGACATCATCTTATGTTCGCGGATGCATACCTCCCTCAGTGCTCCACATCTACTAGGCACATGCGGTGCGATGATAAGCATGATTACCGAGTTGTTATTAGTCCATTTCAAACAGCAGTATTGGGAAACTAAGGTACCTCCCTTGTATCATTCCCAAACATGATCCATTCTAGGGTCGTCAATCCTAGTTAATCTCATACGGTATTATGGTTCGAGAGGCATCGCGAAGGTATCGCAAAGGGCTCGTCACCCGTCAGCACGGATACAGATCTCACCGTATGCGGCTCAATTGCTGACCGTCAGCTCGAGTACAGGTCTCACCGTACTCGGCTCAATCGCTGGCCGTTAGCTCGAATACAGGTCTCACCGTACTCGGCTCAACTCATACTCTAGTTGCTGTGAAGGGCTCGTCGCCAATCACAGACCTTGGAGTATACTCGAAGACACTACAGAGGACTCGTCACCCGTCAGCACGAGTACAAGTCTCACCGTACTCGGCTCTCGCCGTAAGTGTCGACAGCTCGAATACAGTGTCCCATACCACTGTATTCGGCTCACGAGTTTGGTTGCTCAATGGTCACTACGGGGAGGCACGTGGCCCCAGCATAGGCCGACAGCTCGGCCACGGTGTCCCATACCACCATGTCCGGCTCATGAGTCTTAGCGGATCGAGGTACCATGGTTAATGGGATTTCCACTAGTAAGTTTGGTACCCTAACTTCAAGCAGTAGCGACCAAATATGGTGAACACACATTTGACATATCGGGTTACTTGACGAGCCTGACAAGCTCGAGCGCACAACAAGTTGAGCGATATGAAGCGCAGAAGCACTCCGTGTGGCCAACCGCTATCGCCAACCGAAGTACGACTCGGGTTCGTCAAACACATCCCTCGTGGCGACATAAATCTCAGCCACAATCTCAAGTCTGGTACCGAATGTCTGGACTATGGACATAGTCCCAACTCAATCAATTCTCATCCATAGCATGTGGAGTAAAGCATGATAAACAAAGTAATACAAGCATGCTAGTAGGCATGTCATAAGGCATGTTATAAAGCATGATATAAAGCATGTTATAGAGCACTATACAAATAAGGATACAAACACATATACTTCATAAGTGAGTAGTTAGAGTAAACAACCACATGAAGGGAATCATACATGTCTCTAAGGTAGTTGAGAATTTCATCTCAGCACCTACCTAAGGCACTAACATCTAAGCATTTACTCTCACAAGCATTTACACAAACACTTAGAGTACACTATTTCAACATACATGACGTATGTTAGTAAAATATGTATTAGGGCTATCTTTCCTCCAAGCGAGTATTTTATCCGTGTATATCATATTCATACAGCAAATAGTCATGACAATTACATTTCCAAAATCTATACATATACGGTATTTTCTAGAATACACAATTTCAACATACATAATGTGTATAAGCAAACATGTATTACGGCGATTCCTTTCGCCAAATCAGTATTTTATCCATAAACTATATAATCATACAACAATTAATCATGGCAAACACATTTCCAACATTTGTACGTATACGGTATTTCTACGTATACCTAGAGTATGTAAAATTCCATATTCTGCATCTTTAATCGAAACAAGAAACGGAAAGCACTTTGTACATGTGCAATTGCATGCAGATCATGAATCTATCATTATCTGACATTGAAAGCGTTGAAAACAGTAACCTATACACCTAAATCCTCACCTTTTGTTGTAGAATCGTAACGAAGGTGATAGGTTTGCTAAACTTTCGTATATAGCAGTTTGGCAACCTATAGAATGAAATAGGTTAGCTATTTTATAACTTACAACAATCAAAACCCTAAATCAGGTTAGGGTTAGGGTTTCTTACCTAGAAATGACCCCGGAATTGTCGGGAAAGCGATTAGAACAGAGTGGTGGAGCTCGTGGACCGGCAGGGAAGAGTGGCAGGGAGAATCTCCCACTGCTCCCACACTTTCTCTCTCTTTTCTCTCTTCTCTCTCTAGGGTTTCTCTCAAATTCATATGGCTGCAATGAAAGAGGGTTTAAGGTCCTTATATAGTCTAAAAACTCACCGAAATAGACTCCAGGTCAAAGTATACTTAGGTTATAACCAAAACGGGTCAGTTTCAGCTCAACGGAGGATTTCTGGCGGGCCTCCTTGAGACAAAGGTCGGACTTAAGCTCACTAATGCTGGATCTACGTTTAGTTAAGTTTTCGTTTCAGTGGAATTTCCAGATCACGCGTGGCGGACCAGTTTCAGTTCAATGGTCAGCGGATCTCGATCGGAGATTCCGAGTACATGTAAATGTGTATGAAATTTCTCTTAATTCGAGGGTGTAATTTGGTCTGATTTTGACGGTCTGGTTGCTTAAAAATGATCCGCAAGCGAGAGGTGCCAGATTACTATTCAAGATATTTTATTTTGAAATAATTTCACATTTCTCACACTCTTCACTCCGAGCTCAAGCAAATAGCGCTGGGACACTATCTGGATTTGATTTCTGAGATGGTTGTCAAGCCCAGCAAGGCGTTCCTAATTCCTTAACTTCGTGTTAATCAGACTTTCGACGTGCGATCCAGATTTGATACGGAGTTTCGAGATGCTCCCGAGAGCAGCCGGGTAATGAGATTGATCCTAGATTTTAGGGTAACCTAGCGTCAATGATTTTACAAGTTTTGGGTCTTGCAGATCGTATTTAAAGTGTTTAGTGCTAATTTCACAGGCACTCTAGTTTAACACTGGCTAAATCTCGCCTAATTTCTAAAGGATTTAGTCCTGTAAGATTTCTATCTGAGTTGGTACTTAGTCCTTTGTAGTTTGTATATAAAGTGATCCAAGTTATACTACTTAGCTAGTTTAAGATAGTGTCTAGGGTGAAAGTACTTTGAAAAATTGAAAGATCAAGGTGGTGAAAGGTGAAATTTGTGAAGAAAATAGTTTGAAAAGGGATTTGAGGCTTTAATTGAGTGTTTGAGAAGTTAAACCTGTGTTAGGATTGACCCATCGCCTAAGGACGTCTAATTCCAGGTTGGGAAAAATCCGGGCTGTTACACGGACGCTGGATGCTGGTTTTAAAAAAAGATAAATAAATAATATAATATAATATCATATAACATAATAATATAACATTATATTATGGTGGGGCCCCACGTGGGACCCACCTGCTGTGGATAGCCAATTGGCTGGAGTACCTCTCACCAGCCTAATAGCTGATGTATTGACCGTCAGCAAGTTTGGTGGGACTTCACCGTGATATGTGTGTTTTATCAAACTGTTCATTTTCCGTGGACCCCACTCATGATGTATGAGTTTCATCCCAACTGTCCATTTATGGACGTGGCCCCGTTGATGTACTGACGTTAGCAAGATCTGTAGGTCCCATTGATGTATGTACTATATCCAAAAGGTCCAAACGGTGGGACACAACCATGATGTATGTTCCACATCGTGATGTACGTGTTACATCCAAACCGTCCATCCATCTGGTGAGATCTTCTCAAGGCTTGAGATTAGAAATAAGACATATTTATCAGGTGGACCACACTACAGAAACTAGTGGACGATTGAACACCTACCATTGAAACCCCCCTCTTGGGAGCACAGAAGTTTTGGATTAATATGTCATTGATTTTCCCCTTAATCCCGGTCTTTGTGACCGTACGAACAGATTGGATAAAAACATAAACGTTATGGTGGGCCCTGGGAATTTTAAGGGTAAAAATCATTATCTCCACTGCTATTTGTGGTATGGTCTAGGTGATCTTTCGATATGATTCCCTTTTTGGGAATGTATATGAGGCCCATTGGTGCGGCCCGTGTGAGCGGCCCATTATGATGTATATGTGGCCCATGTGCACCCACCTGTTATGTATATGAGGCCCATAGGTTGAGGCCCAATGAGTTGTAAATGAAGCCCATGTGATGTGGTGTAACACCCTGAAATTCGAGGGTCGAGTAGCAACTCAACTCTCGAGTTCCAGGTCATCACTTATGCAACATAGATGATGAAGATTGAATGTTGTCTGTGTCAGTGCAATAAACATGAGTGAGATTATACCAAAACAGTAATTCATACTCCAGATCAATTATTTAAAGGTAAGCGGAAGACTGAAACTGTATATATAAGGTATGTAAGGAAACAAAATCATCATGAACTCCAGAGTATGAACACTAACTGAGTATCCATATACATGTATTGTTTCTGAATCAAAAGGTCAAAATACAACTAAAAGATAGATTCTGAAATCCCCGCGATCCAGTCGGCCTAAGCGAAGCCGTCAGAGTACTGCATGTATGAGAACTCGTCCTGGTCCTCATCGTAGTCTGGTTCCGCCTCCTGAATCGACGTACCATCTATACCTGAGACAGAGTTTGGTTGGTGTGTACAACACCGTCCCGTAACGTGGGAGTGAGTAGCTAACTCAGTGGAATAATAAAGCATAGGTTAACATGTTATCAATTCAGTCAAGCAGTAATGATAAAGCAATACAATCAAACAATCCTAACTACTCTTATTAAATGCAAGTATGAAATGACATGATGAATGCCCTTGCCAAACCACCCTCATGCGATACCATCTTACGTTCGCGAATGCGTTCATCCCTCAGTGCTCCATATCTACCAGGCACATGCAGTGCGATGATGAGCATGATTACTGAGTAATTATTAGTCCATTTCAAACAGCAGTAATGGGAAACTAAGGTACCTCCCTTGTATCATTCCCAAACATGATCCATTCTAGGGTCGTCAATCCTAGTTAATCTCATACGATAGTATATTTCTAGGTCGCTGCAGAGGCTGCCAGGGCTGTTACGCACAAAGGTTACACCACTCCCCCATCACCTCTTTAACGGTTCATCACTAAGCTGATACAGGCCTAGTTCACACTCTATACACTGCGGTAAAACTCGTCGCCTCACCGCAAATTCAGAGTATGCTCGAGGTCACTACAAAGGGCTGCCAGGGCTGTTATGCACAATGGTTACACCACTCCCCCATCACCTTATCAATGTAGGCCGACAATACGAATATAGTGTCCCATACCACCATAATCGGTTCACGAGTCTGGTTGCTCACTGGTCACTACGGGGAGGCACGTGGCCCCAGCGTAGGCTGACAGCTCGACCACGGTGTCCCATACCACCATGCCCGGCTCATGAGTCTTAGCGGATCGAGGTACCATGGTTAACGAGATTCCACTATAAGTTTGGTACCCTAGGTTCAAGCAGTAGCGACCAAACATGGTAAACATACATTAGACATATCGGGTTACTTGACGAGCCTGACTAGCTCGACCGGACAATCCACTGAACGACATGAAGTGCATGAGCACTTCGTGTGGCCTAACCACTGTCGTCAACTGAAGTACGACTCGGGTTCGTCAAACACATCTTTTGTGGCAACATGAATCTCAACCACGATCTCAAGTCTGGTACCGATTGTCTGGACTATAGACATAGTCCCAAACTCAATCAATCCTTATTCATAGCATGTGGTGTAAAGCATAATAAACAAGTAATTCAAGCATGTTAACAAGTATGTCATAAAGCATGTTATAAAACATGTTATAAAGCATGTTATAAAGCATATTATAAAGTACTATATAAATAGGAATACAAACACATATATTTCATAAGTAAGTAGTTAAAGTAAATAACCAAATGGAGGAAATCATACATGTCTCTAAGGTAGTTGAGAATCCCATCTCAACACCTACCTAAGGCACCATCATCCAAACACTTACTCTCACAAGCATTTTCACAAACACTTAGAATACACTATTTCAACATACATAGTGTATGTTAGTAAAACATGTATTAGGGTGAATCCTTTCACCAAGCAAGTATTTTACGCATATATAACATACTCATACAGCAAATAGTCATGGCAAACACATGTCCAAAAGTTATACGTAGATGGTACTTTCTACAATACACTATTTTTACATACATAGTGTATATTAGCCAGAACATGTATTAGGGCGAATCCTTTCGCCAAATAAGTATTTTATCTATATATCGTATATTTATACAACAAATAATCATGGAAAACACATTTCCAAAATTTATACGTATAAGGTATTTTCTACGAATACCTAGAATATGTGAAATTCCATATTTTACATCTTTAATCGAAATGGGAAACAAACAGCACTTTGTACATGTGCAATTGCAAGCAGATCATGAATCTATTATTATCTGACATTGAAATCGTTGAAAATCATAACCTATACACCTAAAGTCCTCACCTTATACCGTAGAATCGCAACGAATCAGCTAGGTTTGCTAAGCCTCCATATTCGATAGTTTGGTAGCCTAAAGAATGAAATATGTTAGCTATTTCATAACCTACAACCTTCACACCCCAAAACAGATTAGGGTTAGGGTTTCTTACCTCAAAACGAAGTCGATATCGCCGAGAAAGTGACAAGAACGGAGTGGTGGAGCTTGGGTAGCGGCAGGAAACAGTAGCAGGGAGTTTCTCCCACTTCTCTCACTCTTTCTCTCTCTTTTCTCACTTCTCTCTCTAGGGTTTCTCTCAAATTTGTATGGCTGTGAGAGAGAGGGTTCTAAGGTCCTTATATAGCCTAAAAACTCTCTGAAATTAACTTGTGGACAAGGTATACTTAGGTTATAACCAAAGTGACACTGTTTCAGCTCAACGGAGGATTTTTGGCGGGCCTCCTTGAGCCAAAGGTCAGACTTAAGCTCATCAACCTTGGATCCAGGTAAAGTTAATTTTTCGTTTCAGTCGAATTCCTAGATCACGTGTGGCGGACCAGTTTCAGTTCAACAGCTAGCGGGTCTCGATTCGGAATTCCAAGTACAAGGATATGTTTATGAAATTTTTCCTGATCCGAGGGTATATTTGGGTCAGATTCTGACGGTCTGGTTGCTTACAAAATGTTCGCAAGTGACACGTGCCAGATTACTATTCAAGATATTTATTTTGTAAAGAAAACAAGTGTTTTCACACTCCCTCACTCCGGACTCAAGCGAACAGCCGTGAGACACTGTCTGGATTTGATTTCCGAGATGGTTGTCAAGCCCAGCGAGGCGGTCCTAAGTCCTTAACTTCGTATTATTCGGACTCCCGATGTGCGGTCTAGACCTGATACGGAGTTTCAATGTGTTCCCGAGAGCGGTCGGGTAATCAGTTTGATTCTAGACTTTAGGGTATCCTAGCGTCAATGATTCTACAAGTTTTGGGTCTTGCAGATCGTATTTTAAGCGATTTAAATGGATTTCATGGATAATCTAGTTTAACACTTAATTAACTTTGTCAAATTTCTAAAGGATTTAATCCTAAGTGATTTCTGGTTGAGGTGGTACTCGGGTCTTTGCACGAAAATTTACGAGTCGTTACATGCGGCCCATTGTGATATGTATTAGGCCCATGTCCATTTGATGTATTCGAGGCCCAGATACGTGGCCCATTTGATGCATATGAGATCCATGTGTAGGGCCCACATGTTATGTATTTGAGGCCCATGAGCAGGGCCCCCTGTTGTGTAACGCCCTGAAAATCGGGGGTCGAGCATAAACTCCACTCCCGAGTTCCAGAACATCACTTATGCAACAAAATGAATGATGTTTGAATGTTGACTGTATTCGTGCATTGAACATGAGTGAGATTAAGCCAAAACAGCATATCATACTCCAAAGACAGTTAAATTTGCAAGCGGAAGACTGTGATAGATAGATAAAATATATAAACTATGAAGAGTCTCCAGAGTGTGATAACATTACCAGGTTAAATAAATTCAAATCCAGTTCTAAAATATACCAAATGTGAGGAAGTGTAATGTCTCTTATCCCAAGTATCATAGCCCTGTCAATACACTATCAGGTCTTCATTGACCCGTCAGAGAGATACAGATAGGAGAACTCCTCCTATCATCATAGAAGTAGTCCGGCTCTGCTTCACAAACATCGCCATCACATGAAACTCAACAAATCTGGTTGGTGTGTACAACACCGTCCCGTAACGTGGGAGTGAGTGATCAACTCAGTGGAACAGTAAAGCATAGGTTAACATGTTATCAATTCAATCAAGCAGTAATGATAAAGCAGTACAAATCAAACAATTCTAACTACTCTTATTAAATGCAAGAATGAAATGACATGATGCTGTATGCCCTTGCCAAACCACCCTCAAGCGACATCATCTTACGTCGCGAATGCTTAACTCCCTCAGTGCGCCACATCTACAAAGCACATGCGGTACGATGATGATCATGATTACCGAGTTATTATTAGTCCATTTCAAATAGCAGTATTGGAAAACTAAGGAACCTCCCTTGTATCATTCCTAAACATGATCCATTCTAGGGTCGTCAATCCTAGTTAATCTCATACGACATTATGGTTTGAGAGGCTTAGCGAAGGTATCACAAAGGGCTCGTCACCCGTCAGCACGGATACAGATCTCACCGTATGCGGCTCAATTACTGACCGTCAGCTCGAGTACAGGTCTCACCGTACTCGGCTCAATCACTAGCTGTCAGATCGAGTACAGGTCTCACCGTACTCGGCTCCACTCATATTCTAGTTGCTGTGAAAGACTCGCCGCCAATCACAGACCCTTGGAGTATACTCGAAGATACTACGGAGGACTCGTCGCCCGTCAGCACGAGCACAGGTCTCACCGTACTCGGCTCTCGCCGTAAGTATCGACAGCTCGAATACAGTGTCCCATACCACCGTATTCGGCTCACGAGTTTGGTTGCGCAATGGTCACTACGGGAAGGCACATGGCCCCAGCGTAGGCTGACAGCTCGACCACGGTGTCCCATACCACCATGCCCGGCTCATGCGTCTTAGCGGATCGAGGTACCATGGTTAAAAGGGGGTTTCACTGGTAAGTTTGGTACCCTAGGTTCAAGCAGTAGCGTCCAAATAGGGTGAACATGCATAAGGTAGATCGAGTTACTTGACGAGCTCGACTAGCACGATCGCCCGTTGAGCTGCACGACATGAAGTGCATAAACAACTTCGTGTGGCCTAGCCACTGCCGACAGGCAACGCACGACTCGAGTTCGTCAAACACATCCCACATGGCAAATGAATCTCAGCCATGAGTTCAATCTCGTTACCGATTGCCTGGGCCATAATCATAGCCCCAAATACAATCAGTTGCAGATAGACAAAGCAGTAATGGATTATCGGTAACGAGATTGAACTCGTGGCTGCCAGGGCTGTTGCACGCACTCGTTGCTCCGCTCCCCCATCACCCATGATGGATCATACAACGTAAATATAAATTTAAACATATGCATTACATAGTTAAAATCATAAAGCAGTTGAGCATGTTATGAATCACAACACATGCATGCGTTTGTACATGTTTAATTCCTAATCACACAACTATCAAAGGAGATCATACACATAGTTAAAAGAGGTTGAGAATCATATCTCAACACCCTTATACTTTACAATTTGCTAACTACTACTCATTCAGACATTTCAAGAAACACTTAAACAAACATACATCAACATACACGACATATGTCGATCACATAGGCATTAGGCCAAATCCTTTCACTAGGGAGTTGCCCCAATTATAACACGCGTACACCCACGACGGATAGTCATGGCAAGCAGGAATCCAAGTTCCATATCCATTCAGTCATTTCCACAAACACTTGGGCCACACATTTTAGCATATATAGTGTATATTGGCCGTGGCGTGACTTAGGGCAAATCCTTTCGTCAAAGGGGGTATCGCCAATACATCAATCATGAATCCATGATAATTAGTCATGGCGAGCACGAATGAGAATTCTATACTCATTCAGCCATTTCCACAAACACTTAGAATACACTATTACAACATACATGGTGTATGTTAGTAAAACATGTATTAGGGTTATCCTTTAGCCAAACGAGTATTTTATCCATGTATACCATAATCATACAACAAATAATCATGACAATTACATTTCCAAAACTTACACATATACGGTATTTCTAGAATACACAATTTCAACATACGTAGCATTTACAAGTGAACATGTATTACGGCGATTCCTTTCACCAAACTAGTATTTTATCCATATATAGTATAATCATAAATTAAATAAACATGTCAAACATTTCTCCAAAAAAAATACGTATACGGTATTTCTACGTATACCTAGAGTATGTGAAATTCCATATTCTACAACGTTAATCGAAACAGAAACGAAAAGCACTTTGTACATGTGCAATTGCATGCAGATCATGAATCTATCATTATCTGACATTGAAAGCGTTAAAAACCCTAACCTATACACCTAAAGTCCGCACCTTTTGTCGTAGAATCGTAACGGAGTTGATAGGTTTGCTAAGCTTCCGTATTCGGCAGTTTGGCAACCTAGAGAACGAAATAGGTTAGCTATTTCACAACCTACAACAGTCTAAACCCCAAAACAGATTAGGGTTAGGGTTCTTACCTAGAAACGACGCCGGAAACACCGGAAAAGCATCAGAAAGGGATGGTGCAGCCCGTGTGGTGGCAGGGAACGACGGCAGGGAGGTTCTCCCACTTCTCCCTCACTTCCTCTCTCTTTTCCCTCTCTCAAAACCCAAATTCGTATGGCTGCCATGAGAGAGGGTTTAAGGTCCTTATATAGTCTCAAAACTCACCGAAATAGACTCCTGTTCAAGGGTTACTGCTAATATAGGTATTTCGTCACTTTTCCAGCTCAAAAGAGAGGTTCTGGTGGCCCTCCTTGAGCCAAACGTCAGACTTAAGCTCTCCACACATGGATTTACGTGGAATTACGTTTTCGACTCGATCGAATTTCCAGATCGCACGTGGCGGACCATTTTCAGTTCAACGGTCAGTGGGGCACGATCCGAAATTCCAAGTACATGTAAATGTTCCTGAAATTTTTCCTGATCCGAGGGTGTAATTTGGTCTGATTCTGACGGTCTGGTTGCTTAATACTGATGCGCAAGCAAATGGTGCCAGATCACTATTCCAGATATTTATTTTGTAAAGGGAATAGTGTTTTTCACACTCCCTCGCTCCGGATTGAAACGAATGGCCGTGAGACATCGGCTGGATCTGATTTTTGAGATGATTGTCAAGCCCAGTGAGGCGGTCCTAGTTCCTTAACTTCGTGTTAATCGACTTCCGAGGTGCGGCCTAGACCTAATACGAAGTTTCATTTCATTCCCGAGAGCAGCCGGGAAATGAGTTTGGTTTTAAACTTTAGGGTAACCTAGAGTCACTGATTTTGCAAGTTTTGGGTCTTGCAGATCGTATTTAAAGCGATCCCAACTGATTTCATGGCTAATCGAGTTTTGCACTTAGTTAACTTTGTTAAATTTCTAAAGGATTTAATCCTAATTATTTTCTGGTTGAGATGGTACTTAGGCCTTTGTAGTTTGTATATAAAGTGATCCAAGTTTTACTACTTAGCTAGTTTAAGTTAGTGTTTAGGGCGAAAGTGCTTTGAAAAATTGAAAGCATAAGGTAGTGAAGGGTGGGATTTGTGAAGAAAATGGTTTAAAGAGCAATTTTAGACTGTGGGATTGATTTTTGACAAGTTGATAAGGTCTTAGGATCAACCCATTGCCCTAGGACGTCTAATCCCAGGTTGGCAAAAATCCGGGATGTTACATGTTGTGTATATGAGGCCCATTGGTGCGGCCCATTAATGCGGCCCACTTGTTGTATATGAGGACCATTGGTGTGACCATTGATGTGGCCCACTTGATGTATATTGAGGCCTATGGGTTATGGCCCATTATGATGTATATTGAGGCCCATGGGTCGTAGCCCATTATGATGTATTTGCGGACCATGGGTCGTGGCCCATGGTGATGTATATTAGGCCCATGTATTCAGCCCATCGTGATGTGTATTAGGCCCACGTGTGAGGCTCGTCGTGATGTGTATTAGGTCCTTGAGTGAGGCCCATCGTGATGTACATTAGGCCATTGTGTGAGGCCATGGGCCCACTATACGTTTGGCTCTATGTGGGTCATTCCTTGGGAGTAATGTTGGTTAAATGGCCACATTGATGGGCAATGATGGTTTAATATCCACATTGTGACATTTCCTTAGGCCTTGTTCGGCCGATCATTGAGGCCGATTCTGACTGTCGAGGCCGATTCTGATTGTCGAGGCCGATTCTTATTGTCGAGGCCGATTGTATAAGCCGATTATCGATGCCGATTATTGATACTGATTATGAGTATGTGACAGCATAACATCATGATATATACCCATACGCATCATCTGCATGTTTGTTATGAGATGTGGTTGACCATTACATATGTCATTGGGCAGATTGTTATGAGACTCCCTGATAGGCGGAGATCGTCTCACATGAGCGCACGGTATGCGCGGGATTGATGCATAATTGGATTGTATGACTCATGCATCTTACATTATGTGTTGTGATTACTGTACGCCCTAGCGACATTAGGGTCATAGCCTCCACAGACATATCGTGGATGACCAGATGAGATACCTGAAATCTGTTACTAGCATCGGGCCGCCATAAATGACCCTGGGTGAAAATCTCTAAACCCTCTAGGTACCAGAGGATGCCCTAACGTCTAGACCGAGTGGATACATGAGCGCCCGAGTGTCGAATACCAGTAGACCACGTCTCCCATTGTGTCGTGGTCGGTTGGGAGGGGGTGTGGCCTTACTCGCCTGAGGGAGTATGCATAGTTAGGCTGAGTCTGACCAGCTCCTAAATGGGTCCGCTATCGACGAGCCGGGTAGGAATTGGTATCTTGCTAACAGGTGGATAGTGAGGTCTCTTCCACTTACCTAGTTCTGAACTTGATGGGGCGGCATGTGGCGTAGAGTGTATTAGACCCCAGTGATGATCCCAGAGATGTACAGTACTGATTCGTGGACTTATTGAGCAAGGGGTGCATACTCATTCATTCATTCTTTCACTATCCACTCGGGTTGGTGTTGCGCAACTAATTATTGTGTACCTTCGTAATGGCAAGGATTTCGGTTGGGTCACGCGACTAACCTGAGATCAGTAGTCTACTACATTGAGTTTGGCTATCCAAATTTAGGTACGAGATTGGTTTGGATAGAAGTCCCTTGTAATGGACCCCATAGCCTGTGATACTACGTACTATCATCTCGATTTCACACTCCAGTATGGTCATTTCGCACCACATATTGCATTTCATCCACGACATATGACATTTTGGGTTACTATGTTTCTGCATTGATATGGCTGTTAGCATTCATGCCTTACATCGTATAGCCTTGGTACAACTGATGACACTCATGGACTTACCAGTATATTTCCTCTTACTCTGATATTGTATGATTCATGATTTTGTTAGTATTTCCATTTATTCCGATATTGTATGATCTGTGACATTGTATTGCATACTTGGTACTTACCATGTGCACACACTTTCACCACCCTCTAAGCTTTTTATAAGCTTATGCATGATTGATAAGTGCAGGTGGCGTTAGGTTGCAGCAGCGTGGAGCTTGGAGCATGCAGCGTCTTCGGGAGCTTTGATTTCGATATATGCATTTCTCTTTCAGCATTGTATTTAAATGTTTATATTAGTGGATATGTGATGATGATGTTGCCTTTGTGATTTGGGTAAACTTGTGGTTATGCTTATTATGAGTTAAATGTATGTTGAAAAATCCTCCTTGTAGGATCCCAGGATCGGAACCTGGTATATGGATGTTGGGAGCCGAGAATGGGGTACTACGGAGGCGGTCGGCGCCGGATTCAGCGATCGGAAATTTTATGAGCCCGGTTTCCGAGTTTGGGGCGTGATAATATGATTCTCATGAAGGATATACATTTGAAAAGGAAGATGTCGTCCCCATGATGAACCCATTATTAACTGCCGGAACAATCGAATTGGCTCAGTCTAAGCGCCTTGAAGAAACTGAAATGACGAAGGAAAAGAACTACTGCCATTACCATCGCCTATTAGGACATCTGATAGAAAACTGCTACACATTGAGGAACATACTGCAGAGGATGATAAATAGGGGTGAAATCTGTTCACAACCGTCTCGATGTAGTAATAACTTGGTGAGACCGAGGTCGAATTCACAGGGACTTAACTTGTATGTATTATGAAAATAATTAGAACTAAAACTAAAATAAGATCTAAATTAAAATCTGGAATAGTTGAGAATAATTGTGAATAAATTATCAGTCAAAAGAGAAAAATTAGAGTGCCAAGGATCCACTTGTAGCTGTTAAGATGCTACCTTGATTAACACAACTGGAATCGAAGTCCTATCCTATCCAGTTGGAAACAATTTTGAACTTCTCATTGAATGAAGAACCATTGTGAAGATCGGAAGGGAATTCAACCATCCACCACGCCCAAGAAACGATGGTGAATCATGAATTTTATAGATCTCATAACTTAAAATAAGTAAGAAGATATTCAAAGCTCTCACAACATCTACT